>JAPFBL010000135.1:165000-620000 GCA_026182355.1 Hermatobates lingyangjiaoensis | reverse complement strand
CATTCCGTCCACAGACATTCATTCTAACTCACATCAAAACCCTCCTTACAACGTGACAAAGACTCTCAGTGACGTAGCAACCATTTATGCCACCCGGGAAGTCGTAAGATCACCCCCCCCCCCCCGATTAAAAAAACGTATAATTCAAATCATAAAAGCAATGTAAAATCAAATTAACTGACTACGCAAACAAATATAATAAACTTTCAACCACTTTAAAAAAAATACAGTTTTGAAAAATTTAAAAGAAATTTATTTTTCATTTGCAAATATTACAGTTTAAAAACATGAAACATAAAAACAATAACTACCTTAAAAAATCATTTTTGTATAAATTTTCACATATAGGAATTGTTAGCTTTTTAATTTTTTTTTTCAATTTTCGATGTTTACACCCCTTCAAAATGCCGCCCCCTGGCACGTGCCCCACCCCTTGCTATGCCACTGAAGACTCTCAGTGACGTAGCAACCATTTATGCCACCCGGGAGGTCGTAAGATCCCCCCCGATTAAAAAACGTATAATTCAAATCATAAAAAAATGTAAAATCAAATTAACTGACTACGCAAACAAATATAATAAACTTTCAACCACTTTAAAAAAAATACAGTTTTGAAAAATTTAAAAGAAATTTATTTTTCATTTGCAAATATTACAGTTTAAAAACATGAAACATAAAAACAATAACTACCTTAAAAAATCATTTTTGTATAAATTTTCACATATAGGAATTGTTAGCTTTTTAATTTTTTTTTTCAATTTTCGATGTTTACACCCCTTCAAAATGCCGCCCCCTGGCACGTGCCCCACCCCTTGCTATGCCACTGAAGACTCTTTCAAAAGAGGAACGAGTTTGATAAATACAATTATCTTTTATAAAAAGCACTTCTTTTTTTAGAGGCCTAACGTTGGGGTTACTCATCCAAGTGCTAATGATGCTCAAAGTAGCTCAACTTCAGAGATCAAGGCAATTCAATATTACAGCCACTGGCATATAGATAGATAAACATGATTGTACGAGTAGACAGACCGTTATGTGCTATCTACTCAACTTCTCTACTCTAAATACACTTGAGTTAAGCAAAATTTAGGACTCTCAATGTAGAATCAATCTTCATTGTGTGGTATCACAAAGGACCTAATGTTCGGCCTATGTGTGTTCCCTTGTGGGACTACCACTGCAACCTAAAGGTAAACTAAGACCATAGTACGTCTTCTTGGGTACACTTTCAGTTTTCATTTGTATTAGTTAACTTAACCCTACGTTAAAAGCCCCACAACTGTATTCTTAAGTTACAAAAAAAAAATGTTATAGCTTCACACACTTCAAACCCGTGAATTGCTTCAAGGATATTATTAGTAGTTATCTCAGGAACACGTAAAACTATTCCTTAAGTGCCTCTAAACAGCACGTGCCTAAGCATATGGTATGAAGATTATGAGTGTCTCACTTTCACAACCGAAAAACATCATGCTTCAAGAACATACTTAAAATTAAAACAACCATTTTAAGAAAAAAAATGATATCCCTTCAAATGTATATAGCCACCATATTATTGTTGTTTATTTTTTATTGTTTAAACCGATCCCCCAGCAGGTGATAAAAGTTAAGCCGTTAACGGCTTTTTGCTTGATCGGTGATTCTACAGATTCTACATTGGGAGTCCTAAATTTTGCCCAAATCAAGTGCATTTCGATTAGGGATCATTAACAAGTACCTGACATAGTACAGACTCGTGACCGACGGCTAAACGTACTCTCTGAGGGACGAAGTACTCAGATTTATTCACCTCCAGCGTGGATATATCGAGGGTCAGGTGGGGATCGAACCCCAGACTACCAACCCAGAGGTGAGTACGTTAACCACTGAGCTAACCTGGCCCTCTATAGCCACCATACCTCCCCTAATCGTCAAAGAATCCCCCCCTCAACCGACAATTGCTCCTCTTAGCGACATTAAACGGGCAGTCTGAAACACATTTTGGTAATACAAGAAAATTTAAAAAAGACTCATGAAAATGATATCGAAAAAGAAACTAGACGCTGCAAAAAAGTTTCTCAATTACCAATTAATAAACTATATCATCGTAATTAGTAATTAAAAAACTTTATTGCAGTGTCCAGATTCTTATTCAATATAGTTTTCATAAGCCTTCTTTAAATTTTCCTGGATTACAGAAATGTGTTACAGACTGTTCGTAAAAATGTCGCTAAGAGCAGCACTCAGTGATTAGCATACATCAGTCACGTAAACTTTTTTTGTAATAGAAAAATACCAAGGTAATAATATAACTTATGTTTTTTTCACCTTATTTTAATTAATTTCAGTATTGATGTAGCCCTGAATATTTACTGTAGCCCTACAAATATAAACAAAACGTTGAATTAAAGGTGTTTTATTGTGCCTCTGGAATAAACTTCGATAAAGAAAAATGGTTTTACATATATGAAATTAAATAAATCAATTCCACGAACTAAATAAAACTAAATTCACAGAAAGAAAACACACACACCGCCCACCTCCTACGCCAGTAGTTGTTATTTTACTTTGAACCTGCTGTACTTTCAGAAAAGAAAAGAATAAGATCGTGGACCGCAATGCCAAAAAGGCTTCAGGAAAGCAGGTATTCTTATTATAAGTAGGTCGTTTGACACTGCATACCCGTTTAGATTTGTAATCATGTCTATCAACCTTTCGGCCATTCCATGAGTAAAGCACAACAGATCGATGCTTTTTAACGTGAGACACTTAAGCCGCATCAGGAGGCCTACTACAACCCTCCTATATTAGAAGGGCTGCGACGAACCAAGGATGCGCCCAAGGTGGAACTCACGGAGGCGGGTCCCACGACACTGCATTCCTACAGTATATTTACGTTTAGTGAGTTACTAGTCTCAAAAAAACTTCATCATGACAAAGACATATTAGTGAAGCACTAGTTTAAGCCAACCAGACTGTTTCTTTGTTTTCCAACGCCCATACTTATAAGGCTTCCTCCTTTTAGTGCTGTTCTAGGGGTGGAAATGGTGGCTCATTTCTTATTTGGTACCCATTTCTAGTAATGGGCTAGTCACATTATCTGTTCATTCTACATTGGGAATTATAAATTTTGTCTAGCTCAAATGTACTTAGAATAGAGATCTTTAATTTTAACAACGTACTCCGATTTATTCACTTCCCACGTAAATAAATCGAGGGTCAAGTGGGTAGCGAACCCCTGACCTACTAGTTCAGAGGCGAGTAGGTTAGCCTCTGAGCTAACCTGGCTCCTAGCCATCCAGACTCACCCAGCTTGTTTATAATGAAAATACCTTTAAACTAATAATGTAAACCTTTCCTCTACTGGACAAACAGATTCTCATAACACTCCAGTGTTTTGCTAACAAAACTAAACAAATATGAATCTGGATGAAGTCTTAAATTTTGTCTGATAAAACCTGAATGAATGAGAGAAAACACCCCACTAAAACCAACATTTATTACAGAACTCTTTAAAACAATCATATTAACTACACAGAAGCAACAGGTTGTAAAAATAACTTCCATTGAGTAGAAAATAAACAGTTACGTAGATCTAAACAGACTAAACAAAACCATATAATCAAACCAGTGCGTTTTTTATTAAAGGCCGTCAATAGCAAAAGAACCTAAATCATAGCACAATTCAACTTACGAGTGGCAGTAAATGACGAACACAAATGGTCTACAATATGTATTCTATCACAATGGAAAGTCAAATGAACTAACATTTGAATTCTTGAAGCTGTGTATATAAAAGCGACAAACCCTCCAATAATCTAAACAAGAGCTTATATATATATATATATATTGTAAACAGGAAAACGATCCAAAAGGACAACAAACGTTTCACGATGAATTACAAACACAGAACTAAGGAACACACACACATACAATCTCTAATTTTCGGTTGAACCATCATCAGGAGAGTTGAGATAGGGACACCAAGCGCACTTATGAAGCGACGGTTGGAGACCCAACCTGAACCGTCATCTCCTGATGAAGGTTCAACCGAAAATTAGAGACGGTAAGTGTGTGTGTTCCTTAGTTCTGTGTTTGTGATTCATCGTGAAACGTATATATATATGATCAAAACACAATATGAAATGGAAAAACAAGACTAAGATCTTTCAACCGTAACAAGCAGTCTTCGTCAGTGTCAAAAATCAACTGGTGTCAGTATATATATATATATAATATATATACAAACTAAAGTTTATCGGGGCTCGGTCAGTTCTTCAGGTTCAAATTAAACTCTCATTGCCAACGTTTCGGTCTTTATTTAAAACTTTTTCCATAGATTTAAAAACTAAGTATTACATTACAAATTATTTTACAAAGAAAAATAGTATGTGGATTTTAACAACTGTAGTCTGAATGACGACGTGACACTGAACTGAAATAACCAAGGTGTTATTTCAGTTCAGTGTCACGTGTTCATTCAGACTACAGTTGTTGTTAAAATCCACATACTATTTTTCTTTGTAAAATAATTTGTAATGTAATACTTAGTTTTTCTGTTTCAAAATTTATACTTCTGCCTATGAAAAAGGTTTTAAATAAAAACCGAAACGTTGGCAATGAGAGTTTAATTTGAACCTGAAGAACTGACAGAGTCCCGATAAACTTTAGTTTGTTTCTATTCCACGGTCGATACTTTTATCAATAGTTATCTAATCGGGATTCGGCAATGTTCTTGGTTCAAAAATCGAACTCTCGTTGCCTACGTTTCGACAGTCACAAATAATGTGTCAGTAGTGTTTTAATTATACCTCGAAAATTAGAAAAATTTGTCTCTCAAGGAAAATATTACCTTCAAAATCACTTCAAATAGCCTATTAGAAATATTTTAAAATAAAAACAGAAGCATCCGCAACGAGAGTTTGATTTTTGAACCTAGAAAATTGACCGAATCTCTATTAGATAACACACCTATTCTATCAAACGGTAGTTATATTATTAAATCTGTTAGAAATATATACATACATACATAAGTGATAAAAAAAATGCGACCCAGAAGGACTGATTACACTTAAAATAAACTGTGACACTTAGAAAGAAACATAACAAAGGAGCCACTTTTCAATATGTCGACCACCATGACGGTCGAAATATTGAAAAGTGAGTCCTTAATCATGGGAACAATGATATTTATTTTATCCTTTATTCCCTATTTTATTAAATAATAGTTGTATTTACGAGGTATCGTGTTAAGTAATGAGTTGCACTGAGTAAGCGAGGCTGGAATAGTTAGGTTGGTGGCAAAGCTTGATTAAGTTTCCTTTGCGGATTAATCATTTTCAAGGGCCCTGGCTCAGAAATGATTACAGCTCACGGCCAAACTTGTTTCAAACAATCAAGCCTTACAAAATCAACAAAAATAGCCTCCCGACTCATCGGCTTGGCCAGCCAAAGCAGCTGACGACTGACTGCTGGCTATATCCAGACACCGACCTAAACCATATCCCACTTATGTGGCCCACTTAACACGTCAAAACACCACCCATTCCTCCTTCAAAGCTTTTCCCTTTATCAAATTATTCCTTTAATTTAGTTCTTGCAACGGAAAGAATTCAAACATAGAAAGTACACGACAGTATTACAATCAGTACGTGATGGAAGGACTTGATGCGTTTTTAATAAAACGCAATTTAATGATGACATTGTAGAAACAATATATATTTTATGTAAAGAGTTAAAATGTTCACAATTATAACAATACTAGATTACCCGTGACCCGTTGGGTCATCCAACACCTTCCTTTTTAATGCAATCATGTTCACATAAATGCAGAGAAACTCTAAATTAATTGATTTATAATAATGAACATATTTTTAAGACAGTTCTCTTTATTTTCAGTTTTTGTACAATTTGAATTTACTAAAAAAAACTTTAATCTTTGTTTCTGTTTGATCCTAGTGAGAGCAACATGTAATTGGCCATGTTGAAATGCTGTTTTACTTAAATGAACTAAACCTTTCTGCAAAGTCTCTTTTTCTCGTCGATTATTCATCAAATTTTCTCTTCTGAAATTCATTATAATTAAATCATTAATTTAGGCCGAAAAACTGTAATGTAATGCTTTTACGTCAGTTGTATCAGGTTTTGGAAGCTTATTTTACACAAATCCCAGTGGCGTGGACGGTAAGCGCAGGACTTTCAATGCCAAGGCGTTAGATTCCCACAACAATGTTGATGAACAATAGCCTAGGACTCTACAAATTAGATGAAGTTTTGATTAACGGGATAATTAAACAGATGAAGACTTCATCATTAAACACATTCAGGGTTGCCATCAATTCTGGAAATTTCAATCAGCCAAGTTAACAAGTATTTATTGTTTTTTTAGTTCACTTGCTCTCCGAAGATGTGTTAACGAAAGGCCTTAGAGCATTGTTTTAAAAAATTGTTTTCATTGTGGTAAATTAATCCATATATATATATATATATATAATATAAACTTTAAAACACAAGGAAATAAAAGGACATAAGTTGAAAAGCATGACAGCATTTATTTCTATTGTTTTCCTTTTTCCTAGTAATTTAAACTTCCTTGATTGTACCATGTGTTTATTTATTGTTATTTTGTTCATTTATAGTATATTTCAAGCATATTTCATTGAATAACTGACGGTATTTCAATGATATATATATACTTTTTCGTTGGAAATACGATCAAAAACGGACAAATATAGTTGAATATAGACAAAGAAACATAAAGAAATCAAAAGAACACACTTACAGTCTCTAATTTTCGGTTTGAACCGTCTTCAGGAGAGATAAGAGAGGGAAACCAAGCGGACTGGTTCAGAGACGGTTGGAGACCAACAGTGTTGCTGCATGCGCGCCCGGTCACAGAAAATAAGGTAGACAGAAATCAATTTATAATTACATTAAATTAGTGGAATATGAAAACGATAAATAAATAAAAGAAAAAATTGAGGAGACTGTTGGTCTCCAACCGTCTCTGAACCAGTGCGCTTGGTTTCCCTCTCTTATCTCTCCTGAAGACGGTTCAAACCGAAAATTAGAGACTGTAAGTGTGTTCTTTTGACTTCTCTATGTTTCTTTGTCTATATTGAACTATATATACATATATAAATTTCACATAAACACGTGAAATAACAATCAATGATCAAACCACAATATGAAAATGGGAAAACAAGTTTAAGATCTTTCAACCGTAACAAGCGGTCTTCGTCAGAGTCAAAAACCCAACCGAAACACTAGATGCAGAAAACATCTGGTGAGGGGTTGAGAAGAGTGGGAGGGAAGAGTGCTATTTTAAAAGGGTGAAAGTGCAGGAAAGGACTAATGTCCAGAAAGGGATCTAATGTCTCTATGTTTCTTTTTCTATATTGAACTATATTTGTCCGTTTTGGATCGTATCTCCAACGAAAAAGTATATATATATATATATATATATATATATATGATCAAACCACAATAATAAAATGGGAAAACAAGACTAAGATCTTTCAACCGTAACAAGCGGTCTTCGTCAGAGTCAAAAACCCAACTGAACTGCTGGTTCAGCAAAAACCCGTCAGAGTTGGGTTTTTGACTCTGACGAAGACCGCTTGTTACGGTTGAAAGATCTTAGTCTTGTTTTTCCATTTTCTTATTGTGGTTTGATCATTGATTGATGTTTCACGTGTTTATGTGAAATATTTATATATATATATATATATATATGTCACAAATCTTTTGGAAATTGCGTTGTGATAACTGTTTGTTTATTAGAATAATAAAAGGTCAAATAATTATTAACACGTTAATATAACACCCAGAATGTATTTATAATTATTTTTTATTTATACATTATAAACATAAGCTGTATGTATCCAAATATCACAGAAATTATCATGAGGCCCGCGGTCATTTGAAAATTATATAATGCGTCACAGTTCAAAAAAGGTTTCCCATGCCTGATTCAGACCTATTAGACCATGAGCAACTTGTCAGAGAAGGAGCTACATGGTTTTATAAATTGAAAAGACAGCCAAGTTTGTCAAGTGTGTCAACAGATATACACGAATAGAGCCCGATTGTAAAGCAAATCCTTTATAAATAGCAGGCAAGAGAAGCGCCCTGGCGTGTGTGGGCAGATGTTGGTCCACAAACTTGCCTAACCGCTGCATATTCATGGGTCACATCCGCTCTCCCCTCTTATGCTCAGCCCTCCTACAGTGCACCGCCACGACCTACTCCTCTTCTACAAACTACAAACCCTATAATTGTTCTATATCTCAAAATTACAATGTCTTCATTATACAATCATATCATAGATTACATACTAAAATACTACATTAATTATACATAAATACACATACTTCATTAAAGTAATAGCAGTTTTTGCATTTACGACCTTTTTATTAACTGATTCTAATCTCCTGGCTATTTTCTTTTTTGCTGCTAATAAATTAGAAAGCAGGTATCGTCAAAGACAATTATAAATAGATATGTCGTATGAATAGTCTAGGTTAGGTTAGGTTAGGTTGCAGTGGCAGTTCCACAAGGGAACACAACGTGGGTTGATGGCCCTTTGTGATACCACACAGTGAAGATTTGATTCTACAGTGGGAGTCCTAAATTTTGCCTAACTCAAGTGTTTAGAGTAGGGATCTTTAACGAGTACCTGACATCGTACAGGCTCGGGACCGACAGTTTAACGTCCTTCTCCGAGGGACGACGCGCTCAGATATTTACCTCCCGCGTGAATAAATCGAGGGCCAGGTGGGGATCGAACCCCGGTCCTATCAGTTCAGAGGCGAGCACGTAACCACTGAGCTAGCCTGACCCCTATGAATAGTCTATATTGATTGAATGTCTATATATACAGACTATTAACCCTATGTCTATATAATAGTCTATTAATATTCAAAGACAAAAAGAGGTGAGAAAAAAAGGCGAAGATATTTCAGCCGTACAAGCGCTCTTCATCGGAGTCACATCCCAACTGGGATCTGTCCGAATACAGCTTGTTTCGGTAGAAAAATCTCAGTTTTTTTTCTCACTTCTTATTGTGGTTTGAAAGCTGATAATCCCTTCAACACCAGAAAGTGTTCAGAAAAAAGGAACAATTACTGAGAAAGTTCAACACCGGAAAGTGTTCAGAAAAAAGGAACAATTACTGAGAAAGATCATAAATACTGAAGCCGCTGTGGCCTTCAACAACCTATATATATATATTCACTTCATAAACGGAAAGACGATCCAAACAGGACACAATAACAGTTCAAAATTGAAGATAGATAGCACAAAAAGTAAAGAAACACACTTACAAACTCAAATTTTCGGGCAGACGGATGAAGACGGATTGCCTGAAAATTTGAGTTTGTAAGTGTGTTTCTTTACTTTGTGTGCTACCTATCTTCAATTTTGAACTGTATATATATATATATATATATATATATATATATATATATATATATTGATGATCAAACCACAATAAGAAATGGGAAAACAAGACTAAGATGTTCAGTTGGGTTTTTGACTCTGACGAAGACCGCTTGTTACGGTTGAAAGATCTTAGTCTTGTTTTCCCATTTCTTATTGTGGTTTGATCATTGATTGTTATTTCACGTGTTTATGTGAAAGCTTTTTATATATATATTGGTATAAATAGGCAGGAGATCCTCTTTAAAACAGGTATCATTAAAATTAACCGAAGTCTCGGCATTCACGATCCTAATACTGAGAGATTCGATCCTACGAACTAACCTCCTGCTAACAGGGTTCAACTGGAAAAGGAGTTGGCCGACATGTTAAATTAAAATCGATGACTCATGCTTAGTCATTGCTATTAATAGATTAAAAGGATTAGTACAGGTTAATATAAAGAGAAGGTCAAAGGTCAATAAAGAACAAGAAACAAGCGGTTAGAATAAAAGAGTTGATAGGTCAACAGTATAACTGGACTAATAGGTAATATTACATATTATAATATATATATATATATATATATATATATATATATTATATAATATATATATGAGTAGCAGTTTGCTTCTCAACGCGAGTACTTCGCACTTCTTGCCGATGACGACGGATGTCGAAATATCGAAGTGAGTTCTGTAGTGTCTTTCTGTGTTCTTTTCTTTCTGTTAAAGTGTATATATATATATATATTGATAAAAGTATCAACCGTGGAATAGAAACAAAACTAAAGTTTATCAGGACTCGGTCAGTCCGGTTTATCACTGACCGAGTCCCGCTAAACTTTAGTTTTGTATATATGGTATATATATATTCAAACTTCAAACACAAACACACACTCACAAATACTTACTACGGCTAATATTTCGAGCATTAGTTTTGTATTCTGAGAATACATTGCTAGAGAGATGTTTTCAGACAACCATATCGAAGTTGAATATAACTTAACTCGGCTTGATATGCCTATCTGAGAATATCCCTCCCTCTCCCTTCCCTTCTCATAATCCCTTCATGATAAACTATTGCTTAAAAGTTTAATTTTAAACTTTTTTTACAGTTTTAAACATTTTACAAGTCAGTAATAACTGACTTGCCCTATTCTGCGTAATTTTCAGTTCAAATAGCCTTTTCAACTACCGTTTTCTCATTTCGGAACACATACACCCACATGTAATTATTACACTCTACTAATTTTTATGTGCTTACTAGACTACCTGTGACCCTTTGTGTCACTCAGAAATTATAACAATCAGTATTGAAATTAATTCACTGAACATGATTGACAGGGATAATTCTAATTGTTGCTTCTTGTTATTAAGGCACGGAAACAGATTGTTATATGGCCCAAGCTTTTGATATAGTATTATTAACATGATTCAAGCTATATACACAGTAAGTATATTTAACAAAATAAAAATCATTTAAAAGTAAAAAAAATCATTTCTTTTATCATATAAATAAATAATAAATAAAACATCAATTCATGTTAGATATTAAATACAATTAAATATATTTAAAACAAACAAAACTTGTAAATTGAAATATTGAATTTATTTGCCTAACAGAAAATAACATTAATGAACGAAATGTGTTTTTATATATTACCTTAGAACAGTGTTTCCCAAAGTGGGCGGTGCATTGAAATCGGGGGGCGGTAATGCAAAAAGGAGCGGGGATTCTATTTTCCATAAATTGAAAATGTTAATGCAATATAATTTCTAAATTTAAGTGTAAACACGACATGTAAACTTCTAGGAAACGTTTTCTTAAAATTATTTGTTTTGATAATTCATTTTTATGTTAAAAGTATCTTCTCACCTAAGTTTCTTTTATTGTATATTAATTCTTTTGCATAAATATGCTAAGAAACAATACATCTATTGGATTCTAAATAAATATTCGATTAGTAATTATTTCAATTACATTGTTAAAATGTTAGTCATTTGGTTATTTAGTGTAGGAATCTGATTATTATTCAAGGATGTTGACTTATAGGTTTATGGATCCAAGGGGTGGTCACACGAAAAAGTTTGGGAACACTGCCTTAGACCATTCGTATTTTATCTGACAGTTGTTTTCAAGTATGTTTCTAAAACTATTCATTTTTAACTTCTAATGTAGTAGTTTATTATATATTTGTTACATTTATTTATAATACATTTACACTACTGTCATCAGCGAGCACGCAAGCCTCTGGACTACTCTGGCTTCATGCCTTTATTTTATTACCAGTGTTTATATTTCGCAAATTTTAAATTATTTTTTTCCTTACATTTATATATAAATCACTCCCAGGATAAACAATTTTATGCATTCTTTACTATGCACTGTTTATTTGAGGCAGCCGCTGGACGCCAGCTGCTAAGCCATTAATAATTTTGCCAACGAAAACTATACAATTCTATAAAACCTATAATATAATACCTTCAATTAATCGAATAAGATATAATGGAATATTTATATATTTCCCTAGATATTTATAGAATTTTTTGAAAATTTGCATAATTGAAACGTCAAGATATTGATGATTGTGTATGAAACACGTATCTGATTGACTAAACGCAAAATGAATATATTTAATACAAGTATAAGACGAATCAGGAAGATGAAACAATTAAGTTTCTTGAATATTTGTTAATAAATTGAACTAATCTTTAGACAGAAAGAACAGACAATTCATTTTAATATTATAATAAAAGTTAAACAGCTACCATTCAAAGATCCTTAGATTTTAGAAAAATACTGAAGCATATCCCAAGATCCCATGTTCAGGATAGAAATCCCATGAACCTGGGAAAAATCCAAAACGATGTTAGCCCTCTCGTGGACTCAATCTCAAACTTTCGTTCAGTTGTCATTATTTTTTCATTCTTTCTTTAAATTATTATTTATATTACTTAGCATTTTATATACAGTTCTGTATTTATTTCTTATATTTTCTTTCTTTTTCATTCGTTTTATTTGCATATAATAATACATTTTTTGCTCTATTTATATTTTTTATTTCATTCCATCCCTTTGTTGGTAGCATATTTGCTGCAATATCTAAACGTGATTTTAATTTCACGTGCTTATTTTGCAATCTTGTTTTAAATATATATACGTCGAATAAGATGAAAGGTCCGTCCGTATGGACAATAAACACATTATTAACACGTAGGAAAGAACATAGAAGGTCATTACAGAACTCACTTCGTACTTCTTTCTGATAACGACGGATGTCGAAATATCGAAATGAGTTCTGTAGAGACTTCCTCTGTTCTTTCCTATATATATATAATATAATAAATTCAAAACGAAGGAAACATACAGAAAGACACAGACATAACTCACATCGATATTTCGACCATCGTCGTCATCAGGAGGTCACCACCCTGCCTTCCTGTGGGACTCTTCGCTCTTCACACCTCTTGATGACGACGATGGTCGAAATATCGATGTGAGTTATGTCTGTGTCTTTCTGTGTGTTTCCTTCGTTTTCAATTTATTTTATTTAAAAAAGTCCGCTGGACCGTTTGTTTTAATTATATATATATATATCAAAAACCCAACTGTTAACTCTGACGAAGATCGCTTGTTACGGTTGAAAGACCTTAGTCTTGTTTTTCCATTTCTTATTGTGGGTTGATCATTGATTGTTATTTCACGTGTTTATGTGAAATCTTTATATATATATGGAGAAAAGTCACAATACAAAAAACACTCATGCAATCATTGAAGTTTAAACAACAAGGAAAAAGAAAAACAATAGAAATAAATGCTCTGAGGCCTTAAACTTTATGTCATCCGAGAGTAAACAAAGTAAGAAAAAACAAATGAAAAAAAAAAGGAAAAATGTTCGTTGATAACATATCTCTTGTTTTCCTTTTTCATTGTGTTTTAAAAGATGACTACGTCTTTTTACTCAAGTCCGCTTCACACCAGTCAGATGTAAAACCACTTTTGTTTCTATGAAATACTTGTTTGGCAGCTGGTCAGCTGCAAGATAGCTGATCATTGCATTATACAGAATTCCAGAAAATAGCCTGCCTTTAGGAGACCGTGACCGAAGTATCTTCGAGCTCAATGTCTCCCTTTTCGTCTTCAAGCTCATTAACGTCAATATCATCCGTCATTTTTTAAATTTTTCTTTACTATTGCTCGACTTCCTTCATTTCCTATTTTAGTTCCAAATAATTTTTTTTTTGATTTCCCGCTTTAAATAATAATGTTTTTTTTTAAAAAAAAAAAAACCCTAATCCACTCAACTGCGAGATGAACTCTAGTTGAATTGGAAAGAGTTACAAAGCAGTTGAACGGACAAGGATACTCCAACGAAGACACTTAACAAAGTTCAACAAACCCTAGTATGATTGCAGAAAACATGCAGATCTTAGTATACGAGGTGTGTAAATAAAGTAGTGAGACTGATTTTTTTTTAAATTTTCTATTCAAATATAATTACAATGTGATATTGTCCCTTCCAAAAGTTCCCTTCGAAAGCCACACAGCGCGGAGACGGTCTCAATCATTGTAGCATTGCTGGAACTCGGCTTTCTGGAATGGCCTTCAGCTGGTCGGTTACAGCATTTGTATGTTTTGTAGTGTCCAAAATGAGTTCCCTTGAGGTGATTTTTCAAACTCGGGAAGAGAAAAAATCACCAAGGACTAAGTCTGTGAATAAGGAGGCTGAGGAGCAACAGGAATTTTTTACTGGCCAAAAAAACTCGTTTATTGATTGGCAGTGGACAGGTTTTTCGGGAACCATTTTCGCACAAATTTTTCTCATCTCCAATTCATTGGTCAAAATGTGATGAACGGAGGTGTGATTCAAATTCAACTGTTCCCCGATCATTCTGACTGTCAAGCGTCGATCTGAACGCACAAGGTTCCGTACTCTGTTGACATTTTCATCGGTGTTTGCACTTGAAGGCCTTCCGCTTCGTGGTTCATCTTCAATCGACTCTCTTCCTTCTGAAAATTCCTTAAACCACCGAAAAACCTGTGCCCTTGATAAAACACGTTCTCCATAGGCCTCCTGAAGTTTTTCAAAAGTCCAAGTCTGAAGCAAAATTTGATTGCACACCGCTGCTCAACTTTGAGGTCACTCATTTTTAAAGCGCTCAAGAAAAAACCATTTCACGAAAACCAACGCTACGGACAAACAAATGACTGTGGCGAGTTCAGATTCATACTGGAGGCGCATCACACGTGCACCTGACGCTACTCAAGGCCACGCGTCTCCAATGTTGCCAGATCGAAAGCGACGTTGCCAGTCTCACTACTTTATTTATACACCTCGTATATGCATATATTTATCAAACTATATTGACAAAAAGATTAACAAAGAAAAGAAAAACAGAAACTGATTACTATATTTCGATGGCCTCGTCATTGTTCCATTTCCATTTAGAGTAAAGTAAAAATTATAAAAATTGGAAAAATTATATTTATTAGCTTAGTGTTAAGTAATGCTTCTGTATACACTACATTAGACGTCAGCCCTTCAGGTTCATGTAAGAACAGAGAGTTGGAAGCTCTGACTCTTGAGCAAGCAACATAGTTGACTATATAAGAAATACTTGATCCCACTCACTTCAACTCCTGCCGTAGACAGAGTTTGGCCTTGCGACTTCTTCACCGTCATTGCAACCGTTTGAATTGAAAGGGACAGTTGCTAGGTATCAATGGTATTCATGGTATAAACACTGACTCCCCAGTACCACACACCCAGTCATGATATCAGCCTCTATTACGTATCAGTGCAAAGAACGAATTCAGAGTCATGTCCCCATACCCATTTTTGGGGAAAGTTTCGTAACAGCTTGACTGGTGTTCCTACTTTAAATTTTAAGTCATGAGCAGGCAGTCCAGAGCAGTCACGGAGTCAAAAAATCCAATTGGATACTGAACTGCTTCCTCATCACTAATCACTCTGTTTTTACATAAAAGACAGAATTCTTGGTTATGGTTCCGAAGTAACATGGAGATGCCTCATTTCTCCAATGATTTCTAGAAATAAGCATGAAATCCATTCAAATCCTGATACCTGTTTGATTCATATCCATGCACCCTGACCTTTCGGCTAATAACATGATATGAAGAACCCAGATAGATGTTTTTACGTTCCTACAAATCGCAGTTCCAACCCCTCAACATGTATAGATGGCACATCTTGCCAACTGCTCGGGAAGGACACCTTGTCAAATATCTGGGGTCCTTGCTCGGAGCATAAATGCAAATGAAATTGAAATCAACTAACAGTACCTACTTGTTATACCTATATATTATAAAGTTAATAACTTCGATTCTACGTTGAATTTTCATCCATTCAAAGCTTAGATTTTAAGTTAGACATACACAAACCTACTTTCAAAGTTTAAACTTGCTATATCTTATGGTGGTTGAGATTACTTGTGACAAAATTTTGCTGACCGACCGACAGACAGAAATTTTTCTAAGGGTGGATTCGGTTTCTTTAATGTATGAAATGTAAAGGTAACTTGAAATAAGTCTGTTCTAAGCAATGTACAGACAAAACGTTTCTTTTATTTATATCGATTTATGTTATTGTATATCTATTTATATTGTTTGGTGTTAATAGTGTGCACAAAATGGTGGATACATAAAAGACAGAATTTTTGGTTATGGTTCCGAAGTAACATGGGGATGCCTCATTTCTTCAATGATTTCTAGAAATAAGCATGAAATCCATTCAAATCCTGATACCTGTTTGATTCATATCCATGCACCCTGACCTTTCGGCTAATAACATGATATGAAGCAACCCAGATAGATGTTTTTTACGTAGTGTCCTTTAGCCACATCGGCAGTGCCCAAACCCCCTTCAAACCAAATGGTGCACGACGCACCACCGATGTGCCCAAGGTGGACCTCGCGGAGGCGGGCATCCACGACTGACATCACACAATAATACTAGTGGGTGGTCCCTTTCCAGGGGCCACTAATCACTAATACCGCTTATACTATTAAATGCTACAAGCATTAGTGAGAGTCAATACTCCCTCTGAAGTATTACTTATCTCTACAGATGATTAGTTTACTAAGATCAAACTAGACTAAATCCTACTGGCTGAAGTCATCAGGGGTATTTTATATTCCCCCTCATAATTCTTACAGCCTAAAGTTACTTCAAAACTACCCTACAGGGGTACTCAATATTCCCCACTGAGTGCTATAATCCATAAAGTCAAATCCTGATACCGAGACGTATCCTCATTATTATCAAAATGAGTACTTAATCGGAAGTCTAATAGATAAATTAAAAGAACTATTGATGACAGAATAGTTTAGGTTAGGTTAGTTTGCAGTGGAAGTCCCACAAGGTAACACACAGACAGAACATTGGTCCTTTATGATATCACACGACGAAGGTTAATTCTACATTGGTAGCCCTAAATTTTGCCTAACACAAATGAATTTAGAATAAGGATCTTTAATGAGCATCTGACATTGTATATGCTTGAGACAGACGATTTAACGTCCTCTCCAAGAGTCTACGTGCAAAGAGTCAACTTCCGCATCAATAAATCAAGAATGACAGAGTGGACACAGAGTGGATATTGAACCCCGGATCTATCAGTCCAGAGGCAAGCACCTTGCTACTGGGCCAGCTAATCTGGCCTCCTAATGATAGAATAACTAACTAGAACGAGTCAAAAGTTGACTTCATTGAACATCAATAGAGATAGAAAATTAAAAGTTGAAAATATGAAGAAAAATAATAGCTTGGAAATCACAGAAGATATTGTAAACAATGAAAATAATGAAACTTATTTCATTATTAGACATTTTATTATAAAAAAATATCTAAAATTTAAGAATATAAATATAATATTCAATATATATCTAAATTAAAATATAAAAAGGTAAAAAAGTAGAAATTCACCAAAAATTAAACCTGATTATGTAAAGAAGACAAGGAAAAAAATTAATTCCTTTATAATTTTAATAATAAAAATCTTATATAATTTTAAAAAAATATAAAAAAATTTTGATATTTATTAATTGGAACGAGCAATTTGAATAAGGAAGAAAAGTTAACTATTCACAGACTAGTTAAAAGAAATGCGATGTATTTCAGACCAGGGTTGGTGAGTGGGGACTCTGAACGTTAGGCTCCGACTTGTTAATTAATAATGGGATATTTATGCATGAAGCATTTTCGTCTTCTATGTGACCTATCAACCAAAATGGCATTTGATCAGTGCCAAGTGAATCATCAGGCTAACTTTAAAGTCATAAATAACTTTATATTTACATTTAAAAATCTATACCGTTTTGGCTTCTTTTTATCGAATTTATTAATAAAATATATGATTAGTTGAATGCTGACTGTTAGATCATGTTCAGGGGGACAGGTTAGCTCAGTCGTTAACGTAATCGCCTCTGAACTGATAGGACCGGGCTTCGATCCCCACCTGACCCTCGATTTATTCATGCAGAAGGTGAATAAATCTGATCACGTCGTCCCTCGAAGAAGGACGTTAAACCGTCGGTTCTGAGCCTGTACGATGTCAGATACTCGTTAAAGATACCTACTCTAAATGCACTTGAGTTAGGCAAAATTTAGGACTCTCACTGTAGAATCAATCTTGATTGTATGGTATCACAAAGAGCCAATGCTCAACTCACGGTGTGTTCCCTTGTGGGACTGCCACTGAAACCTAACCTAACCTATAACATGTTTGGGAAGCATATTTTAGCGTATTTAAAATCATACAGAGACGTTTTAACTACTTCAATAATTCGTGGAAGACGAAGGAATTTAGCTTCCGCGAATAGCGAGGGGGTAGGTAATAACCTACACAGTATCAGATTTAATATTATAAAAATCCGTTATACTTCGTGAATCGGTGATGTAACCACCCGATCGGTTTCGAATATTGTCGAGTAAAATGAAAGCTCCCCCCCCCCTTTTTTTCCCTGCTGGTAAGGTTAAAAGTTAAGTATCAGGCAAATTGTTTTTTTTCTCGATTTGAGTACGCTGACCTGATACTGATGCGTGAAGTAAGTCTTGATGCGCGACGTAGTATCGTGCAGACCCGCCTCCGCGTGGTCACCTCGGGCACTTTGGAGTAATCTAAAGTGGCCAAAGGGCAGCACGTTAAACTAGTCGGCCTGATTTTTGGTGGTTATATGGCCGAAAGGCTTAGGAACACATATAAAGTCAAAACAGGTTTCGAATATTGTGAATCTTCAAATAGGACTCTTAAAGTCACATAATGGGACTTAAGAGTAATATAGTCTTAAGTCACACTTGAATATGCACAATGTGCGAAACCGGTGGGGAGGCAATAGCACTTATTCACGAAGTATGACAAATTTTTATAATAATATGATGTTTACTAACCTCTATGGTACTAACAATTTGCATGTATTTAATTAAGGACCTCCAAAAGTAATTGTTTCCCATTAATAAAAGTAGAGACATAAAACCACAATACTCTTTCCTCCCTTGAATGGCCAAAGGTCTAATAACAGAGTGGGTATTTGAACAATTAATGAAATCTAAAATACACCGGTATGAATGAAAATAAATTTGAATAAACGAAAGCCAAAGTAAACATCTTTCGTTCCCCATTTTCAAGAATTCTACGGTTCGTATTATATAATCGGAGGTAATTAATCGTAAAGATTTGCTCTTTTTGAATCAAAACAGAAGACTCATTTCTTTTCTTAATGTCTGTTATAAAAGCAAACAGAGATGGCAGAAAGCCAATAATAGCATCTAAAACCACTTTATGGCAATAAACATTTACACATCAAAGGAAGAAGGAAAAAAAACATTTTGTTAAAAGCATTCTCTCAATCTGAGTAACTGTGTCATAGATGAATGCATGGTATACAGTTTCAAAAATGGTAGTTAATGTTAATATAAAAAGTCAATGCCCTGTCGCTGAGAACTATTTAACGTAAACGATTTCACAGTTAAACAATACAGTCTCATAAACATTACTAACAGTGGCGAAGCAGGGGAGATGATGGCATTACAAGGGGGTAAAAATAGAAGAAAAAAAATAATAAAAAGCTTTAAGTAATAATCTGAAATTTGCTACCAAAATGAGGTTTTAAGGTCAGAATAAATTTTTTAAACCAGTTTATATAACGGATTGAAAGTTTATTATATTTGTTTGCATAAGCCCAGTTTATTTTATGATTTGAATTATACGTTTTTATTTTTTAAAAAATCTTTTTTTATCTTTAAAGATGACTGTATATGTGTACTTCGTATTGTAATTAGATGGAATGAGATCTTTGATTGTAATTCCATGGAAATAAATATTTTGAGGACTTTCTGGAATTTTGAAGGTTAATGGATTATCAACGGTTATCTTACGACCGCCCAGGACGATAAAAATAGTTGCTAAGCCACTTATAACTCATTTGAAAACAAAAATGTCAACATTTGTAAAATAAATTTTCTTATTTCTGCTTAGTATTTCATCGTGAAAAAAAAACCTTCTCTTCCCGTTTCATATGAAAGTGATACGCTTCTTATCTGATCTAACAGCTTATCCGTAGAATCTATTAGTAATTACTTATTTGTTGGGTTCATCACCCAGTAAGACTGGTCACCTCGGGTGTATTGGACCAAAACCTCTCAACATTAGATAAACCAAAAAAGTAAAAAAAGACTAAAAGAAAAATGAACTCACTACTTGAGAAGACACAAAATGGACCTGGCAGGCACCAAACATTATACGCAAACTCAAATCGATCTTGTATTAACCAAGAGCTTAAAGTTAATAACAAACTGGGTTATCACAGATAAATTTGACAGATAGATTTAGATAACTCAATTACAATTTAGTGTGTAAACAGGTTCGAATTATCAGCAGGACAGACTTGAGAGACTACAACAAGAAGATCATTGAACTCTACTTAGACCCCACCAGTGCAGTTAGAAAAATAAAGTAACCAGACAAGGTCACTATTGGGTGAAAGGCTTAAAACATAAAGACAGCACCACTCAACCAATCGTATTATAAAAGCAACAGAATTTTATAAAAACTTATATAACGAGCAGGAGTTTGAGATGGAAAATGAATTAGTAAAGAGATATCTTATGGCAGAGAAGTTACCTAATTGTGAAGAATATGAATTAGAAAGTATAATAAAAACACTAAAACTAGAAAAAAACACCAGGACCTGATTTGTGATGATAAAGTTACAAATTATAAATTTAGAGATCAAACTATTTTCAGAAGTTGGGAGAGGCCTAAGCTCAGAAGTGTTTTCCACTTTCACAATTGGAAAACAAGTCTTTTTAAACAAGTGTAATTTTTTGTGAAATAAAATTACTATTATTATTTTTTTTTTTGGATGTGTTGACTGCAGATTAATAACTAAGCCTGACTAATTTGTTTTAATATATTACTGCTAATTGGTATTAAACTAATTCACTAGCACTGGTATTATCATAAGCAAAACATTAGAATAAATTTTCCTAATTCAACATTTGTTGGGTGTACAGTGAATAGGAACTATTTGATTATTTATTTTGTACCAATATGTCCCTCTTCCAGGCGTATTTTGAAATTGTGCTTCAATAGAAGTAAAGGCTGAAATACAATAAGAAAGTACGTGCTCTCTAAAGTTTTAGAATGACCAGCTATATTACAGAGTAAAGTTTCTATTTCAGGGTTTAAAAGGGTAATAATGGTATCATTATGGGTTGTCACTACCTAACAGTCGTTTTAATATGAGTTGAATTTCCATCTATCCGGTTTTCTTTTCGCAAATTTTTTTGAATAATACAAAAAAATTCCACAGTGTCCATTTATTTCACCACAGTAGTGTACCAATTGTTTCAACCATACGACGAAACGGAAGGCAAGTCATGTAATATTTTGATGCCTTGCACACAACTATCTTCTGTGATCAGAGAATGTTTCTTGATATAATCTAAAATAATTTGCATTCCGTTTCCATTCTCAATGAGTAATGGTGTTGTATTTCCATGCATTTACCTATTTCTTTCACGATTGCATTGTAATTGATTTTCTCCATCCTCAGTAATTACCTGAATATGACTGATTGGATGTACTAATTATCAATTTCCAAACAGTCGAACTAAACAGAAGATTGTAATGATTGCGAAGTTATACTGATCTTTTTGACTAAATTTTGTTGATAATTTCCTTTTGTATTTCTGTATATTAATCAATTTTCTTCCTTATATTTTCCTTATGTTAGTAATTTTTTTTAACCTGTTTTCATTACCAACACCGTAGGTTTTTTTTAACCTTATGTAATCTCTTTTGTATAGATTTTATTGTAGCTCTCAGACATAATTTGAAAGGTTTCAGTACATTTTTTCTTCGATTTTATAATTTCTAAAAATTTTAAGGATCTAGAAAAAAAGGAACACCCAAGAAAGAGGATAGACCACATGAACGGACAAAATCCAAGACTTTTACAACTGTTAAGTCCGGAGTTTTTACATGTTCTTTTTAAATTAGAAATTTAGTAATTTAGAAACATAGTAAACGTACATTTAGTTCAATTGTTTAAATCTTTGAATTATGAACTACATATATGATAAACTAATAGTTGTTAATATCAGAAATAATTATCCTTCCAATAATCTTCACAAATATAAAAACCACTCTTATGTATATCTAGTTACTATCTAACTGAGTGGGTTCAATTGTCATTTTGTAATAGCTCATGGAATTTGATTGTAGAAACAAAAAAAATTCCTCATTCTCAACTCCCCAGGCTTTCCCTCCGCTATTATTTATTAATACTTTAGTGTGTTTACAACGACCTGTCATGACATCGAATTTGTTTCATTCTTTTCATTAGTGTAATGTCTTTAACTGTAAACCCTCATAAGTTTATTATGACATTCCATATCTGGTATTGATCAGAAAGCATTAATTACTAATGGTAGTTTAATTTGTAATTTTATGCATTCTCATCCATGAAATGTTATTTGATTTGGAACAAAAAAAAGTTAATAGTCACTAATGACCATTGCTATACTTCAATGATCTAATTCGGAACTCATTAAAACTTAGTGGATAAAATAAACCCCACCTTGGGAACCGAACATTCAATAAATTATATGGTTATAAGCTTTCTATTTATATAATTTATAATATTAGCCTATCAATTATTCAATTCAATATTCAAAAAAAATTCAACATTATACCAAAAAGCAGTCATATTTAAGGACAATTTTAAATTTAAGCATTTTAAAAACGAAAAAAACTTATTTGGTAATACAAAAAATTGGGATACACTTTACAATCAAAGCAAAAAACTCATAAAAAATTCTACAGTATCAAAATCAAAACAATCTCTAATGTCATTAGAGAATCAAATATTCCAAGAAAGGAAAATAGAACAGGTAATATATTGTTAATTCCTAGGAAGTTGGCATGAATCATCAAGGTAAAAACGGAATGGTTCCAAAGCATGCTCTAGTAGGTGTTTACTAGTGGATAAAAAAAGCAGAAATCAAACTCAATCAATGTTTGAATCAAAAGAAACAAAAAAAAGTAAACAGGTGTTTTGTCACCCACCAGCTCTTATGCACTCCTCCTCGTATTTCATTGATGGTTTGATGTTCAGCAACAGAGAATCCAAAATAAGAACCATCTTCACCTTTTTTAATCACTGGTAATCGCGTTTCCAAATTAAAACAATTAACACTAAACAAATGAGTATATAAAAAACATAAATAAAGGAAGAAAGACATATCTACGGTATCATAGTAAACCTCCCCAAGAGGTGGAAAAGTTTTGAAAGTAGTGGGGATGGTTTGAAATGTTTATGTGACAGCCAGTGTTGCCAATAATAGAAAATGTTTCCCTAAAAATAAGTTAGGCTATTGTTTTTAATTTAACTTTAAAATTAAATGAATAAGCAAAATGTGTATCAATTTCAAGTGAATATAAATTACTAACAATCTAGTGTTAGATGTTACTTTTAAAATAGTATATTTTCTAAATGAATGATACATAATTAAACGTTAACTTATTAAATTACCCATTATGAATTATTAACTTCCAAAACTAATATATTGTTTTGCAATTGCAAAAACCAATATATTTTTTAATGAGAGTTGTAACTATCTATGGAAACAAAAAAAATACTATCGACTTAAAACATGAGAAAGTACTAGCAAAATTTGAACTGGTTTCTGTGTCTGTTATATTTCGAGTGGAACTTTGTATTCATATTTTGCATTAATACAAATCTACATGTATATTTAAAAGGCATATCAACACCATTTCTCAAACCAGTATGTCAAAAATAACATCTAAACGATGCAAACAACCAAATTTTTAGTGATTCGAACCGCTTCAATGAAGTAGAGGTAAGTGACCTTATAGATTAAGCCATAGTTTTTTATTTTTTTTTTTGTTCCAATCATTAAACTATATATATATATATATATAGTTCTTCCTTCTTCTCCCTGACGACGAACTTCAGTTCGAAATATCGACCCAGTAAGTTTTCTCGCTTCTTCTATTTGTTGTCTTTTTTCATTTATATATATATATGATTAAACCACAATAAGAATGGGAAAACAAGACTAAGATCTTTCAACCGTAACAAGCGGTCTTCGTCAGAGTCAACGCTTGTTACGGTTGAAAGATCTTAGTCTTGTTTTCCCATTCTTATTGTGGTTTAATCATTGATTGTTGTTTCACATAAACACGTGAAATAACAATCAATGGTCAAACCACAATATGAAATGGGGACTAAGATCTTCTTAGTCTTGTTTTCCCATTTCATATTGTGGTATATATATATATATATATTCCACAATCTTATCTAGGCGCCTCACGATGTACCCAGCTGCAGGAGGACCTAAGTATCACACAGAAAAGGTTTCATAAAGTGAAGCTGACCAAGAACATGCTTACCAAAAACAGAGAAACATTATACCAAAAAAGAGACCGTGGCAGATTAAGTATCACTAGGGCCTTAGTATATTGTAAATGTCGCCCAGTATAAAGAATCAAACATTAAGTTTTACAAACCTATTGAAGCTGAACATGGGACACTCCTAATCACAACAAACAGGGAATTTGACCAGGATAAAAGAATTTGCAGTAAACTAAGGAGTATGATACAGAGGACAGATTCAACCATTTTTCTATAATTTGGACATTTGACCATCCTTAGTAAAAAAAAAAAAATGGTCAGAGATGGATGCATATTGCCTAAATTGTAGAGAACTGAGTATCTATCATTTCCATTACTTATTCAGTTTAAATTCAATTTGTGTTTGTTCACCTAGACCGTTTGTTACTCACTGAAAAAAAAAAATTCATTCGATAATAGCATTCAGTTAAGACTGAGTATTTTTGAAATTAAAGTCAATCTTGCAAAGATGTCAGCAAATACTCTGCTATATTGTACTGTATCCTGATAGAGCACAATAGAGAAGAGTGCACTTACTAAAATATATTTGCAATAAAATATTTGAAAATGATGTTCAAAAAAGGATATTTATTTAAACATATACAAATATTAAATAATACAAACTGTATAAATCATTTTAAACAAATCAATGGTTTTTAATAACCAACCAAACATAACATATAATAACCAAACATAACCTATACATAAGAAATTGTATGTTTAAATTTTAATATTGCAAATAAATGATAATACAAGTTATATTTAATTGTCCATGGGTTCAGAATCAGAGTCTGAAGAAATTTCAATACATGAAATCCCCTTTTGTTTATATTTTCCACCACTGTATTTAGTAGTTTTTACATCTTTATGAGAAGTAATATACTTTTCAGAAATATCATGATTATGGTTTATATCAATTTTTCTTTTTTGAGACCGTAAATACTCGTAGCTGGTACTTAGATCACTCTTTTGTGTACTATTTAGTTCAGCATTTCGTTTTGGAGATTTCCTATTAATGTTTTCAGAACTATCTGTTTGACTAAAAGGAATAATTTCTTCACTAGTTGGTTGATTGAAATTTGAAAACATATCAGTTTGAGAATGATTAAAAGTTTCATCTGTTATCTCTGGTTCAAATCCTTTTATTAATTGATCAACTTCCATGGAAACATCGTGAACACTGGAGTCTGTTACAAGAGAGTCGATTGGAGCTGTATCATATTCTAAAACAGAAAAAAAAATGTTTTCCTTCTAAATTTTTATTTTAATAAAATTAATCATACATTGCAAACTAATATACAAAATAACAATAACCGATTTGATAAAAGAGGTAAAATTAAAAAAAGTAATTGATATTAATAAAATTTTGTTTATATACATTTAGAACTACAAAATTCAATAAAGTAATAAAATACATAAATATATTTTAAATTATGGAAAAAAATTAAAAAGTAATAATCCTGTAAATGAAACGTCTTTTGTGAGATTAGATGAAGATCAACTTCCATCAACCACACCTTTCAACTTCTAACTTAGAGAGAATATATATACAAGGAGAGGCAGAGTCATCGCCTGTCTTCAGGGATATTGTATTTTCTGCATAATATATATATAGTATATATTACATATATATATATATATATATATATATATATATATATATATATATATATATATTGATAAAAGTATCGATCGTGGAATAGAAACAAAACTAAAATTTATCGGGACTCGGTCAGTTCTTCAGATCAGTTCACCTGAAGAACTGACTGAGTCCCGATAAATTTTAGTTTTGTATATATATATATATATAGGTGTGTTCTCTAATCGGGGTTCGGTCAATTTTCCAGGATAAAAAATCAAACTCTCGTTGCCAGTTTGAGAATGATTTTTCAGTGAAAAAGGTTTTAAATAAAACAGAAACGTTGGCAACGAGAGTTTGATTTTTTATCTTGGAAAATTGACCGAACCCCGATTAGAGAACACACCTATTCTATCAAACTGTCGACCTATTATTGAATCTGTTATATATATATTGTAACTATGAAAGTACAACCGTTGGAGACCCAACCGTCTCTGAACTAGTGCGCTTGGTTTCCCCCTCTTATCTCTCCTGAAGACGGTTCAACCGGAAATTAGAGACTGTAAGTGTGTGTTTTTAATTTCTCTATGTTTCTTTATGTACATAGAACTGTATTTGGCCATTTCGGATCGTATTTTCATTGAAAAAGTATATATATATATTGTTTATATGAAAAGAGAGTTTAAAATAGTTATTTACCGTAGTTACTAACTCATCTCACTTCTTCATCCTTTAACTGATAGCAACGTGTTCGAAATATAGTAGTGAGTCTCTATTATCTTTTCTTATGTGAATTCTTTCTGTGAATCTAGTTTATATATGTATATTACATAAATACTTTTCTTCTTCTCAAGATTTGGTCAGAGTTAATTGAGCTGTTATTTTTCAAAGTGGTATAAGTCAATTTTTTTTATGTATCGAGATAATTAAGGGTTTGCATTTAATTTAATTTAAACATATTGGCAAACGTTGATCTATTCGAGTGATGTTTTTAATACTATACACCTTTTAAATTTTATTATGAAATAGTAATTAATAATGTTTTTTTTTAAAAAAAAATGATTTCCATAGCTCAATATACTTATACCATTTTCAAAAATAACGTATTACAAAAAGTAAAAACTAGAATAAATTTAAGTCCATGTTTTTTTTAGAACATTAGTTTTACTAAAATAGATTTTAAATGTAAAAAGTAATAATGAAGACATTTAAATACTCGAGTAATCAAATTCATAATAGTCAATATTAGTTATATTAAAAAAGCGATATGAATAAACAAGTGTATAATGTAAATAACTTCGTTAAGATAACAAAAATCAAAAACTTATAATTTTGAAATTATTTGTCTTTTACTACTAGTTTAGTGAAGTATTCATGGTAAATACAGTGCACAATGCAGTCAAAATGATCAACACTAATTGCAATAAGAAAGTTGTTTTAATTATAACTATTAGGAATGGACTTATTCTACTTTCAAAAAAAAAAATATTTTTGTGGTAACATTTTATAGCAAAACGTTTTTCTTTTACTTTATAGCAAAATCATACTCCATTGAATGTATAATTAAAAAAATGAAGAGAAGATGTCTATATCTTACTAAAATTACCATTAACTCATTTTTTTTAAAAAGTGGACTTTTACCACTTTGAAAAATAACAGCTCAATTACTTAAAATCACCTCTTTTTCAACGTTTCCAAAATTCTTTTTTACTTCAAGACATTATCAGGGCTAAAAGAACCCAGGGTAGTAGCACATGTAGTGTTCAGATAACTGATTAGTTGGTTTGGTTGACCGTAACGTAAATATCACCGTACTTACACTAAAGTAAATAATTATATATATGCAGTAACATTAGCTGTTATAATAAAAATATATTATAAGTAGTGTAAACTTTATATATTCAATTACAACGGATCATTTAAAATAAATACCATTTACAGATCAATTTTATTGTAGGTAATAGTGTAAATTGTAGTTCAGAATAGACTACAGATATATATTGGACCTGTATATTACCTTCTTCTTCTTCTTCTACTACTACTTCTTCATCTTCTTCTTCTGACGCTGAAGAATCTATGAATTCAGGGAGGCCATGATCAGATAAAAATTTCTCTATTCCTGCCAGACAAATATAACATACTTAACATTAAATTAACTACATCACACATCGTAATTAGGACATTTACTGTATAATACGTGTCTACTACTTAGATCTACTCATCTCTAACGGCTGCAAGGTTGTGTTGTGTCTAAACACCTCAGGGGGTATCAAAGCTTATTCATAAAACTCTGATATTTAGGAATGAGTCAAGGCAATTGACTTTTTCTCCTTCATATTTTCGATTATAGAGTTACATATGTATATTGTGACACGCACAAATATATATATATATATATTCTATGTTTTGTTATTGAGGGCTAGGTCAAATAAAAGAAAATAAAGTCCTTCCTAGGCCGACGTTTCGATGTATTTGTACATCATCTTCAGGGCTAAAATTAGAGTAAGAACTATAATACATTTACCAAAACAATCTACAACTCACATAGAGAACTAACACAAATTTTTGAGACCAACAGATACATACAAAAGGTTATTTTATAATCAGAGTTGTTGAGCACACATCTATTTCAAAGTATCAGACAAAAGGAAATTAGTTTTACCTTGGAAAGTGTGCTAATGGTTATTTAAGTTACATGAGAATTATATATATATATATATATTATATATATATATATATATATATATATATTATATATATATAGTTCAATATAAACAAAGAAACATAGAAAAATCAGAAGAACACACTTACAGTCTCTAATTTTCGGTTTGAACCGTCTTCAGGAGAGATAAGAGAGGGAAACCAAGCGCACTGGATCAGAGACGGTTGGAGACCCAACGGTTGGGTCTCCAACCGTCTCTGATCCAGTGCGCTTGGTTTCCCTCTCTTATCTCTCCTGAAGACGGTTCAAACCGAAAATTAGAGACTGTAAGTGTGTTCTTCTGATTTTTCTATGTTTCTTTGTTTATATTGAACTATATTTGTCCGTTTTGGATCGTATTTCCAACGAAAAAAAGTGTATATATATATATATATATATATATATATTGAATTGAAATGTGCAGCAGCCTCTGCATTGACAACCTTTTTACTGATAGCCTCTATTTTTCGTACAATCGTCCTTTGCTCTAGAGGTAATTTCCATAAGTAGTTGGCCAACGACATGTAGACAAACAAGGTAAACAACTGATAAAACTAAATGACTATATTGAGAACACGATACACTAAAAAATCACAAGCTTTCGACCATGCATTGGTCCACTTATCCTAATCACTCATCCATCCACTTATACTAATATATATATATATATATATATAATACGGTACTGTTTTCTTGACCACAAAATATTCACAAACACTTTTTCTTTTTCTCGGAGTTTGATCAGGGTAAATATATGGAATCACCTTTTTGCCAACGTTTCTTCTTTATTTCAAGACATCCTCAGGGCTATAAATGAAGGCTTGGTTCTGTTACATTTACAGATGTAACTGTAAATATACTTACTGTAAATATACTGTAAATATAACTGTAAATATACTTACGTATTTACTGTAAATGTAACAGAACCAAGCCTTCATTTATAGCCCTGAGGATGTCTTGAAATAAAGACGAAACGTTGGCAAAAAGGTGATTCCATATATTTACCCTGACCAAACTCCGAGAAAAAGAAAAAGTGTTTGTATATATATATATAATATATTATATAATATATATATTATATATATATATATGGAACTCCAAAACACTGAGTCAAAATGTAATTTAATTTATATCAACGTACATTTTAGCATTTTTCTTTGATAAAGCTTTCTTTTATATCAGATAAAAAAAACTCAAGATATAGTACTCAATTGAATAAAATTACATTTTTATATTACAAAAAAAATTAAATATACATAATAATTTTAATTATATTTTATAATTAAGATAAGTAATTAACAAATTAAAAGTAGTTGATAAAAGTAGTATCGACCGTGGAATAGAAACAAAACTATAGTTTATCGGGACTCGGTCAGTTCTTCAGGTTCAAATTAAACTCTCATTGCCAACGTTTCGGTCTTTATTTAAAACCTTTTTCACAGGCAGAAGTATAAATTTTGAAACAGAAAAACTAAATATTACATTAAAAATTATTTTACAAAGAAAAATAGTATGTGGATTTTTCAACAACAACTGTAGTCTGAATGAACACACGATACTGAACTGAAAATAATTTGTAATGTAATATTTGAGCCGTTTATTTTGAAAGTGGCCTAATTCCATTTTCCAAAAAAATTTAGCTAGCTATTTAAATAATTACATTTTTACGTTATCTTTACCTTTTGCAGCAAATTGTACAAAATTTATTTAAAATTACTAAGTTTTTTTATAACAAAAATTAGTTGATAAATAAAATGACAATATTTTTAAATTTTGTAAAACGCAAACCCTTAAATATCTCGATTTTAACATAAATGGAATTAGGCCACTTTCAAAATAAGCGGCTCATTTAGTTTTTCTGTTTCAAAATTTATACTTCTGCCTGTGAAAAAGGTTTTAAATAAAAACCGAAAAGTTGGCAATGAGAGTTTAATTTGAACCTGAAGAACTGACAGAGTCCCGATAAACTATAGTTTTGTTTCTATTCCACGGTCGATACTTCTTTTATCAATATATATATATATATATATATATATATATATATATATAACCAGCCAAATGGTTGTTATTATCAAGCAATAACTTTGCAGTACCAGGGATCAGAAAGTTACACTGCAGTCCTCCATTTAATTATAAGATAGAGATGTTCCGAAACTGGTCAAGCCAGCACGAAGATAAAGGAAGCAATGATTTCCTGTTCCAATAATGTTTCATATAACTTCTGATGTTACCAAATAACTTTATAGTACTTCATGCTATAACCTACCATTCTTGTAACTGAAGACAGGGCCATTGTATCTAGACACAAAGCTGAATTTCTTGAGTCTTTCCGGGATACTAAGTTCAACTGCCTCGTCAGCATCTTTCATTGCATGAGCTAATCTTTTCTGATAAAGCCGTTCAACTTTGTTTAAATTGATCTGTCAACAAAAATTTAATAAAACAAAATATTAATATAGTTAATAATACCGATGGTGATTGTAACTGTATGTGTCTATCGATTCAAAAAAAAAATAGAGAATCCACTTTGTCCTTGTGGTGAAGTACATGTAGGAGGATTGTTAGCGTATGCCATGCTAAGAAGGAATTTATGTTTGAAACGGGTATGTTTCCATCAAGGGTGTACGGTAAGGGTGTTATTTATCGCAATCCATTGCTCGAGTAAGTGTACAGTATTGCAAAAATGAAAACAGTGCTTGACCAGTTTGGATTTTTATAGGTCTATACAATATTTCTCCTCCAAAAGCTCAAGGGCGATTGGTGGCATAGAAATACCCTATGCCTTACTGTTGTCCACTTAACTGCTGTTGGTTACTTTAGTCTTAAGTTGTGAATGTGTGGTTTTTTTTTTAATGTCTGTTGTTGTTGAGTACTAGATAAAGAAATTGACAGGGATTTCACTCCTGGGGAAAACAGGTTTAACGTCTTCTCATGGGCACTTTGGAGTGATCCAAAATGACTTAAGGTCAGCACGATAAGCTAGTCGACTGATTTGATTTCGTGGCAATGGCCGAGAGGCCGAGGAATACATAAAGTCAAAACAGGTAACTTTATGTGTAACCTGAACTATCTCTAGTGAACTTCAGAGGAGTGCGCGAATATTTTGCAACTCTTTGTGCAGGAGGAGGGTCAAACATGCAATATCCGCAACTATCACCTGCTTTGTTCATGCAGTGCCAATGAGAAACAAAGTATGGGAGTATTACACAAAAGGACCCTTTCAGCTGAAAGTAGAAGACCGAAAAAACGGCCTTTAAACTGTTACCCTCACTGGTAGAATTAGTGAATTCCTTATGGATACGGTAAATCATACAAATCCACATACAGTATGACTCACTACTATGGGAGAGGTATGACAAATTAATGCTTATGGCAGTCATAGGGTGCTGAAATCTTGGTAGTTAAGATTCCAAAACCTTAACGTCTTCTAGCTAAGGTTCAAAAACCCTGAAGTCTTCTAGCTAAGATTCCAAAATCCTGACGTGTTCTAGCTAAGGTTCAAAAACCCTGGCGTCTTCTAGCTAAGATTCCAAAACCCTGACGTCTTCTAGCTAAGGTTCAAAAACCTGGACGTATTTCAGCAAAGATTCAAAAACCCTGACGTCTTCTAGCTAAAGTTCAAAAACCCTGACGTCTTCTAGCTAAGGTTCAAAAACCCTGACGTCTTCTAGCTAAAGTTCAAAAACCCTGACGTCTTCTAGCTAAGGTTCAAAAACCCTAACATCTTCTAGCTAAGATTCAAAAACCCTGACGTCTTCCAGCTAAGATTCCAAAACCCTGACGTCTTCAAGCTAAAGTTCAAAAACCCTGAGGTCTTCTAACTAAGGGTCAAAAACCCTAACATCTTGTAGCTAAGATTCAAAAACCCTGACGTCTTCCAGCTAAGATTCCAAAACCCTGAAGTCTTCTAGCTAAGGTTCAAAAACCCTGACGTCTTCTAGCTAAGGTTCAAAAACCCTAACGTCTTCTAGCTAAGATTCAAAAACCCTGACATCTTCTAGCTAAGATTCCAAACCCTGACGTCTTCTAGCTAAGGTCAAAAACCCTGACGTCTTCTAGCTAAGGCTCACAAACCCAAGCTTGGCAGCAATACATCGTTAGCCCTAAGTGAACCCAGGACTCCATGATCGCTGTATATCAAGGTTTAATAGTTAATTACTAACACTTGTTTTATATACGTAACTTTCTTACCTTTGACTTGAGCGAAAGCGAACTGCTGTTATAAGACTTTAAGTGGGGGACAGCTACCCAAGCTCGGGTAACACGCTTCAAATCAAAAAATGTTACGTTGTAATATTCCTGAAAAAAATAATGTGAATGACACAGACAATTATACAATAATTTAAATGAGTTCTTCCTAACACTACTGACATCTTTTCCCTATAAATTACTCATCACCCTATTTGAAACAGAAATATTTTAAAATAATACTCTGTAATTTTTGTTTCACTATATTAACCAAAAATATTCTAGGTAATATAAAATAGGAATAGATTTGGAATATTCACAGGAGTCTTTGAGTCAACTTCAAGCCAATAGTACGAAAGGAATTCAGGGTCATCATCAACCATGGCAGGCCACCAAGGGTAGCCTTCAACTCTGGCCCACACAACAGAGCCGGCCGTGAACTTGTTGTTGATTAGTTCTCTACTGTCGAAGTAAGGGCACATAGCTTTGTCACAGCCATTGTATCTCATATCTGGAAAAAAATATTTGCTTCTTAGCAATTGTACATAATCTCCGGCAATCGTTCACAATTATGTACCATATATATATATATATATATATATATATATATATAATAATATACTACAAAAACCAAATCTATCTTACTCAACTTAATGAGTGTTTGAATTGACAGGTACTAACTAACCTGGGTTCATGCAACAGTACCAATCCATAGGTACATCTTGAGGGTCAAGAACTGTATTCAAATGCCTCCACTTCTTGCATGACTTGTGACAGCATTGAACCTTCAAATTGAAAGAAAATTATTACGAATAGTTCAAACAGAAATTAAATTTAATTTTTTATAATAACTCCAATTTAAAAAAAAATTCTACCCAATATATATACAAAGTAAAATAAAAACTTGAACAAAGCCTCATTTCAATATTTTGAGATCCATCGTCATCAGGAGAATATGTTCAAGGCTTGAAAGGATGGATTCTTTACTTTTCCTGATTTCGAAGTCTATATAAGCATCCTTCCAGAAGCGAAATTTTACCTAACTATGACCAACGTAATTATGGTCGAAAGCTCGAATGAATTTATGTCCCTTGGACAATTGATGTGGAAGCTCCAACCACAAGATAGAAAAATTGCTGCTGCTACTTTTAAATATATATACTCGTGTATATATATAGTCTTACAGGTTGAAGATTGATCAAAATAAATAAAAAAAAAAGTATATAGTTATCCTGTTGGGATCTTTTCAAAAATTAGGAACTTTGAATATATTTCTAAGCTAAACTTAAATATTAAATTAATTAACTTGAAATAAATGTCTGGAATCATTAAATAACTTTGTATACCCAAACTCCGACAGTTCTGTTTTCTTGAAGCCAGATAATTTTATCTCTGTGAGGAATATCTTTAGGGATTTTCAAAACTCGGCAATCTTGAGATAGGAATTGTTTTGAACATGCTTTGAAGACACTGTTGCTTGCATCATCCTAGAAGAAAACAAAGCAAATTTAGTCAATAATGATGTAATGTAATATACACCAATATCAATCAAATAAATGACTAAAGTTCTTTGACAAAATGTATTCGAAAAGTTTTAGAGTTTTTTTATTATAAAGTCACATGTATTTATAGTGACATTTCTGCACATACACACACACACATATATATATAAATAAACAGTGACACATAGACTGAAACATAACAAAGACTCACTTTTCAATATTTCGACCGTAATGGAGGTCGTCCTCAGAAGAAGAAGTGAATTGAAGGTCGAAATATTGAAAAGTGAGTCTTTGTTATGTTTCAGTCTATGTGTCACTATTTATTTTAGGTATATATATATATATATATATATATACAAAAACTAAAATTTATCGGGACTCGGTCAGTTCTTCAGGTTCAAATTAAACTCTCTTTGCCAACGTTTCGGTTTTTATTTAAAACGTTTTTCATAGGCCTACCAAAACAGAGGAAATATAAGAAATAATACAATCATTCAACAATCTAAAAATTTTCACTTTTCTTTAACACACTTGACACGTTTTCCTATCCAAAAGCAAAAAATAGAAATTGTACCGTGCTACACTTTTCAAATTTTACCAGAGAAAAACGTGACACTACTTACTGAAATGATTCCAAAATGCAAAATAACTGGTTATTCCAACCATACCAAATTATGGTCCAACTACAGTTTAACGGATAATGACATTCATATGCCTTAATACCCCTTTCTGTATTCAAACACAAGTACTTCATGAATCACCCGTATAATATGAAAATATCAGTGTAGTTATACTGATGAAATAAAAAATGACACCTAATATATCTTGAGAAAAAAAAAACATACTTTGAGGTGGCTTAGGTCAGAAATATTAATTGAAAAATGTCAGATCTTTCAGTATTAACAACTTTTTTTCTCTCTTACACAATGAATATTAAATTAATGTTACCTCATCAGATATTTCTTCATCTGCGATTCTTTTATCAGATAGTATCTTTTCCTCTTTCTTCATTTTCATTAACTCCTTTTTATTTTCAACATTTTTCTGTGTAATTTGTTTACCTACTTTTCCTTGAATAGATAACTTCTTTCCCGATTTTACTTTTTGTTTGTTGAAAGAAAGATATTTTTTTAAACTTGTAGCTTTACCCCAAGAATGAGTAGGAAATTTATTCTTTAGAACAGGAAAGACCATTGTCTTGCTTCCTTCCTTTGGTATTAAACCAAGATTTCGTGAATTCAAAGGTTTATTTGTCTTTGTTGTTTTCAATGTAGTAGTTTGTTTCGTATCATTTTTGTATTTAATTACATTCAATGGTTTCTTATTAGGAAAGATTTCTTTTATTTGGCCTAAAAAAATTACAACCAAACATATATTATTATTTAATTTACTAACAAACAATAAGAAGTTAAAAGAAAAGAGAAAAGGAGAAGAAAAAATAAATAAAAAAAATATTAATTCTCGAAATTTCAATCACAGCAAAAAGCAATAAAGCTATAAAAAATGAATATTGATCCAGGACTAATGATTTACGTGCTTACTTCTATTTCTTTACATTTATTTACATTGCTTACATTGATTTAGAAATTTTTTGAGTGAATCAACTGAAATAACATTAATTTTTATAGATTTAATGACTTTTTATGAGGTGTATACAAATAAAATTCTTACAAGTAAAAATTCAAAGCCAATAATATAATAATCAAAATCAGACATATAATTTTTGATGCTTTCTATGGTATGATAGATTTGATTTGTCTCACCAAGTGCTCTAATCAATCCATATGTTGCATCCTCGAACAAAACTTAATATCAGACATAATTTTTTTTCTTGTTTATAAATCATAAACAGGTATGATTCATAAGGAAAGGAGGTATGAAAACAAGGAGATAAAAAGAAGGAAAAATAGAGTGGGAGAAGCCAACAAAAGAAGAAGTAAGAGGGGATGAAATATTGCATGTATAGAGGGAAAAAACAAAGAATTGAAGAGGTGAAAAAAAAGGAAGAATAAAGAAAAACAGGGAAAAAGAGATACCTCAAAAGAGTAAGAAAAGGAAAAAAGAAAATAAAAGGAAAAAATAACAGAGAAAGAAAGGATAAGGAGGAGAAAAAATGAATTAAATTAATACAGGCAAAGAAAGGTTAAATAGTAGAAAGAAAGGATACGGAGGAGAAAAAATGAATTAAATGAATACAACAAAGAAAGGTTAAATAGTAGAAAGAAAGGATACGGAGGAGAAAAAATGAATTAAATGAATACAGCAAAGAAAGGTTAAATAGTAGAAAGAAAGGATACGGAGGAGAAAAAATGAATTAAATGAATACGGCAAAGAAAGGTTAAATAGTAGAAAGAAAGGATACGGATGAGAAAAAATGAATTAAATGAATACAGCAAAGAAAGGTTAAATAGTAGAAAGAAAGGATACGGAGGAGAAAAAATGAATTAAATGAATACGGCAAAGAAAGGTTAAATAGTAGAAAGAAAGGATACGGAGGAGAAAAAATGAATTAAATGAATACGGCAAAGAAAGGTTAAATAGTAGAAAGAAAGGATACGGAGGAGAAAAAATGAATTAAATGAATACAGCAAAGAAAGGTTAAATAGTAGAAAGAAAGGATACGGAGGAGAAAAAATGAATTAAATGAATACGGCAAAGAAAGGTTAAATAGTAGAAAGAAAGGATACGGAGGAGAAAAAATGAATTAAATGAATACGGCAAAGAAAGGTTAAATAGTAGAAAGAAAGGATACGGAGGAGAAAAAATGAATTAAATAAATACGGCAAAGAAAGGTTAAATAGTGGAAAGAAAGGATACAGAGGAGAAAAAATGAATTAAATGAATACAGCAAAGAAAGGTTAAATAGTAGAAAGAAAGGATACGGAGGAGAAAAAATGAATTAAATGAATACGGCAAAGAAAGGTTAAATAGTAGAAAGAAAGGATACGGAGGAGAAAAAATGAATTAAATAAATACGGCAAAGAAAGGTTAAATAGTGGAAAGAAAGGATACAGAGGAGAAAAAATGAATTAAATAAATACGGCAAAGAAAGGTTAAATAGTGGAAAGAAAGGATACAGAGGAGAAAAAATGAATTAAATGAATACAGCAAAGAAAGGTTAAATAGTAGAAAGAAAGGATACGGAGGAGAAAAAATGAATTAAATGAATACAGCAAAGAAAGGTTAAATAGTAGAAAGAAAGGATACGGAGGAGAAAAAATGAATTAAATGAATACGGCAAAGAAAGGTTAAATAGTAGAAAGAAAGGATACGGAGGAGAAAAAATGAATTAAATGAATACGGCAAAGAAAGGTTAAATAGTAGAAAGAAAGGATACGGAGGAGAAAAAATGAATTAAATGAATACAGCAAAGAAAGGTTAAATAGTAGAAAGAAAGGATACGGAGGAGAAAAAATGAATTAAATGAATACGGCAAAGAAAGGTTAAATAGTAGAAAGAAAGGATACGGAGGAGAAAAAATGAATTAAATGAATACGGCAAAGAAAGGTTAAATAGTAGAAAGAAAGGATACGGAGGAGAAAAAATGAATTAAATGAATACAGCAAAGAAAGGTTAAATAGTAGAAAGAAAGGATACGGAGGAGAAAAAATGAATTAAATGAATACGGCAAAGAAAGGTTAAATAGTAGAAAGAAAGGATACGGAGGAGAAAAAATGAATTAAATGAATACGGCAAAGAAAGGTTAAATAGTAGAAAGAAAGGATACGGACGAGAAAAAATGAATTAAATAAATACGGCAAAGAAAGGTTAAATAGTGGAAGGAAAGGATACGGAGGAGAAAAAATGAATTAAATGAATACAGCAAAGAAAGGTTAAATAGTAGAAAGAAAGGATACGGAGGAGAAAAAATGAATTAAATGAATACGGCAAAGAAAGGTTAAATAGTAGAAAGAAAGGATACGGAGGAGAAAAAATGAATTAAATGAATACGGCAAAGAAAGGTTAAATAGTAGAAAGAAAGGATACGGAGGAGAAAAAATGAATTAAATAAATACGGCAAAGAAAGGTTAAATAGTGAAAGAAAGGATACGAGGAGAAAAAATGAATTAAATGAATACGCAAAGAAAGGTTAAATAGTAGAAAGAAAGGATACGGAGGAGAAAAAATGAATTAAATGAATACAGCAAAGAAAGGTTAAATAGTAGAAAGAAAGGATACGGAGGAGAAAAAATGAATTAAATGAATACGGCAAAGAAAGGTTAAATAGTAGAAAGAAAGGATACGGAGGAGAAAAAATGAATTAAATGAATACGGCAAAGAAAGGTTAAATAGTAGAAAGAAAGGATACGGAGGAAAAAAATGAATTAAATAAATACGGCAAAGAAAGGTTAAATAGTGGAAAGAAAGGATACAGAGGAGAAAAAATGAATTAAATGAATACAGCAAAGAAAGGTTAAATAGTAGAAAGAAAGGATACGGAGGAGAAAAAATGAATTAAATGAATACGGCAAAGAAAGGTTAAATAGTAGAAAGAAAGGATACGGAGGAGAAAAAATGAATTAAATAAATACGGCAAAGAAAGGTTAAATAGTAGAAAGAAAGGATACAGGAGGAGAAAAAATGAATTAAATAAATACGGCAAAGAAAGGTTAAATAGTGAAAGAAAGGATACGAGAGGAGAAAAAATGAATTAAATGAATACGGCAAAGAAAGGTTAAATAGTAGAAAGAAAGGATACGGAGGAGAAAAAATGAATTAAATGAATACAGCAAAGAAAGGTTAAATAGTAGAAAGAAAGGATACGGAGGAGAAAAAATGAATTAAATGAATACGGCAAAGAAAGGTTAAATAGTAGAAAGAAAGGATACGGAGGAGAAAAAATGAATTAAATGAATACGGCAAAGAAAGGTTAAATAGTAGAAAGAAAGGATACGGAGGAGAAAAAATGAATTAAATGAATACGGCAAAGAAAGGTTAAATAGTAGAAAGAAAGAAATTACTAGATAACCATACAAAAAAAAATCAAAATAAACAATAAACAAGATAAACAATAAACAAGATAGACAATAAACAATATAAATATAAACAAGAAGTTAACTACATGTTTAAGCCACTTAACCAATTACCTTTTGATGATTCAGCAATGCTTGTGTCAACATCACTTATATCAGCGTCTGATGCTGCTGATGTTTCTTCAAACGTCCGAAACTCTTTTCCCTTCTTAACTTTTCCTTCATTCGAAGTTTTCTGAAAACAAATAATGAAAACATTGTAAAACAGGGATAATAACTAAAACATGATTTTTTTTTATATACATTTGTGAATTTTGCAATAGAAGGAAATTCGGGAATCAGATAGCTCCAAAAAAATGACTAGTGATTAATCCTAAATATGAATAAAATGTTGACCACTTCTACTTATGTGTATAAGTAGATATACACATTATTCGGTTTCATCATTAACACAAAACAGAAATAAATCGGTACTCACTTAAAAAAAAAATTAAGAAAAAATTTTCTAATTGTTTTTCAGGGAACCCCAGACAGTCCGTTAAGGAACTCCTGGGTTCCACGGAACTCACTTTGGGAACCTCTCCTCTAGAAGAAGTAATTTATTCTCTCCTTCACAACTGGGACATAAACTAAAGCAAAATGGGCAGAAAAGACCATAACCGTTTCAGTTACTATATTATAGATTACATTTTACTCTGAAATAATAGATTCAAATATTTGGAATACATCTTGAACTCGAATGTCAATTTCAATAAGAATTCATGTTAAGAAATCCAAAAAAGTGAACTGAAGAGAAATAACTGAAATCGTTTGATTCAATTTTCAACTATAATATAAAGATAGTTTTTTTTTCAAAAAAAAAAAATGCGTTTCGAAAACGTAATGTTCTTCTTCAGTGTCTGCTTTTACTGAGAAGCAGAAATGAGATTAGCTTCAATTTTAATTAGAAATATCAAATTCAGCTTCAAATATTAATATTTGTTAATATAAATCCAAGGTTAATGCATAAATTAATTTTCAAATTCATTCAAACTTAAAATGCAATTACTCCCAAAACAGTTTTCACTAGATCTGTTAAGTTTGTTTCATTACGTCACTTTATTTTGACCTGCTACGCCATCATTTAATTTTACCATTTTTATACACAATTAATTCAATAGGGTTCGATCTAAAATGGGCTTCGATCAATATCAGATAAACTTGAAGACGAACGTTACATGTTCGAAAAGTGTGTTTTCATAATAAAACCTTGTTTATGTGGGCAATTTGTCTATAACTTTCAAGCACTTACACTGCGTAACTAAGTAACTTCATAAGTATGTATAACTGTCAATACTTAAAAAACATATATATATATATATATATATATATATATATATATATGTTCTTTTAAGTATTGAAAGTTATAGTTACTTACGAAGTTACTTAGTTACGCAGTGTACAATTTTGATTGTTAGTGAACAATTTTCTCGCTCCGTTCTTCGACGTGGGAGATCTTTATAAAGAATTATTAATTATAGTAGCATAAAATTGGTAATTGTAAAAAAACAAACTAATTACTCATAATTAATTTCAAAAAAATTTTCTTCAATTCAAATATAAAATATTAAATTAATATATTAAATATAATGATATTATATTTAATCAAATGTAAAACACTGGTAATTCAAAAATGATAAGAAAAATAAACACAACTAACTTTTAAAAACAGAATATTGTAAAATACATTGTAGGCCAATAAATATTGACTAAATAACAATTCATAGCAAAGGTAGTTGGATTGTATGGGAATTAAATATAAAATATGCTAAATGAGCTAATATAACTTATTATACCAATCAAATTCATTTTTTCTTTTCTATAATAATAGTTAGTAATCATGAAATAAATTATTTTTCTTAAAAGGATTTTCATAATTTCGGTTCTCATAGAAAGAGTTTTAATATTTAAGCTACGTTTTCTAATATATATGTTTTTATCACTATTTTGGTAAACGCAATACAGTTAGCGTCGTTTGACAATTCATACTAAAATTATAAACTAAACACACAGAAGAGGAACTGCAACATTTTTACACAAAATCGGACATAGTTCTTCTTTAAATGCTCATATATATTTGTTTTTCCTTAAATACTATTCTTTCTATTCATTTACAAATTATAATTGATAGGGGAGATTTCCAATATATTTTTAAAAATAAATAAATAACAAACAGTAATTGATTATATGACTTGTAAAAGTTATTAGTGGTTACTAAAATAATAGAATGAATCGTAAACAATTTATTTGCACTTACGACCATATTAGTGTGTATGGTATAAATTTTATTAATTATAATAAAGACGATAATTAATAATTAACTAAATAAAAAACCAAAACGACTAATAAACATTAAGACAAAAAAATATTTCTATGAAAAAAATTTTTTTTTTATAAAACTTACATAGATTAAATTGTGATATTAATGAAAATGCATTGATGTTCTCAGCATGAAAATTATGTTTATAAAATAAAATATATTAATTCTAACTTAATTAAGTTTGCATTCTAAAATATTTAAGCTCTGGTTGCAGCTCATGACTAAATTATCCTCCTAGGATAAAAAATTAATCACAGGTTTAATTATTTATTATCCAATTAAACAGAAAGTTATAAAAGTAATGCCAAATACAGAGCTGAACCATTTAATTATCATAATTTTTTGACTCCAAGTTTGCATATTTCACTGCTATATTATTTCACGAAATACTAGATGTATGTAGAAGAAAAGATACTGGGAGTTGTTCAACACAAACAAACGAACTCACCAATATTAAAGTACTTCATTAATATTTTCACTTAAATATTATTTAAATCAAAGAGGACGATGGACAAAGAAAATTAAAAAAAAAAAAAAAATCAAAGAAAGGAATGTTTCTTACCATGTTCGACATTTTCTGAACAGATGGATATTTGTTGAATTCATCTTGATCTGAATTTAATACTTTGGTAAAAAGTTCAGTACATTCAGAATCAGTCAAATTTACTTCTTTTGGCTAAAAAAAAAAAAATTAAATCAGTTTTTACAATTCTTAAATTATGAAATTTAAATTAATAAGTTATAAAAATTATATTCATAACAATTTTGAATTGAGGTACTACTACATTAAAATATTAGATATGCTAGTTATCTATCAAAACATTCTTAACAATAATTAATGTAATAGGAAAACTTAAATACCCATATTTAATGTGTACAATTGGTATTTGATATACCAATTATACCGGTTTACCAATATGTGGTTACGAGCCAATCTTTATTGGTATTTTGAGATAGCCATTTCTAAGCTATTTTGATGTAACGTGATTATAGATTGCTGATTAACATTGATATAATATAGATGTCAAATCTATCCAAAACAAGCTATCCCGAATAATTTCTGAACTAATATTTTTTTTTACATCTTTCATGTATTGATGAGATGAATGATTTGCATTTTTATCTACTATTTATATGATTTGAAAGGGATGTTTGGGGAAACAAAGGAGTACAGTAAGAAAAAGTAAAAAAAAAAACTATCCGCTAGCTGTTTTATATATATATATATTTATTGTTTTATCGTTCTTACCTTGTTTGCTCTCTGATGACATAAATTGAAAGGCCTCAGAGCATTTTTTCTATCTGTTTTCTTTTTTTTTTTCCTTGTGGTCTGTTTTCATATATATATTTATATATAATATACATACAGTTCAGTGTCACGTGTTCATTCAAACTTCAGTTGTTATTAAAATTTACAGACTCATTTTCTTTGTAAAATAATTTGTAATGTAATACTAAGTTTTTCTGTTTCAAAATTTATACTTCTGCCTATAAAAAAGGCTTTAAATAAAAGCCGAAACGTTGGCAATGAGAGTTTAATTTGAACCTGAAGAACTGACCGAGTCCCGATAAATTTTAGTTGTTTCTATTCAACGGTCGATACTTTTATCAATATACTATACATATATATATAGTTAATACATGTATATAAAACAAGATGAATTGTATCCTTTTACAACATAATCAAAATTGAGATTTATCTTTTCTTTTATTTCATAAATAAAATTAAAAGCTGAAAACATTACAGATTTATGTGTTTAAAAAATATATTTAAAAAAAATTATAACTTACCATATTTGATAATTTCTGTACAGTCGGATAATTGTTAAATTCATCTTGATCTGAATTTAATACTTTAGAAAAAAGTTCAGTATATTCAGAATCAGTCAGTGTTAGTTCTTTTGACTAAAAAATATATATAAATAAGCGAAACTTGTTTTTTATTAAATTATGTAATGCAAAGAGAAAAATTGATACTAAAAATAATTTAAAATAAATTTTAATTCTACAGAATAATTCCTGATATTGGCGATCACTATATTATAATAATGAATTATTTTTTAGCACATGTAAATTTTTTTGTTAAACAATAAATAAATATTTATTAGTATTTATAACAAAATTAATCAAATTTACAAAAATTAACAAAATTAGCAAAAGAAACAAAATTTGTAAATAATTTTTTAGTATTTTTAGATTTTTAAACCATCTTTAGTATTGTAAAACCATCATTTATCAATACTTAACAAGAATCAAGAAAACCTTCAGTCTCAACTTAGACAGATATTTAATATGTGATAGTGGCATAGTTTAGCAACTATTTTTGCCCCAGAAACTTAAAAATTCCAGAAAGTTCTGAAAATATTTACTTCCATGCAATTAGAACCAAGAATCTAATTTTAGACTGCTGTTATTAGCAGGGCTGTGCAGTCGGACCTCTTAGGGCCGAATCTGACTCCGACCCGTCTATTTTTCAACAGCCGACGACTCCAGATCTTATTTTTATTATTAAAAAATAGATGACAGGTGGATAATAATAATTAGTACTGTGTAATAATAATGATAATAATAAAAGGTAATTTAAAAAAAATCGTGAAATTCATTCAATTACCGCAAAGAGGAATAAAACTATAATAACTGAATATTCAGCCTGGATTAACAGATCATCTACAACACTTGTCGGATTTATTTAATTGTTTACTTAGAAATTTTTTAACTGAATAGACTGGCCACCATGAAATCCGATCACAATACCGCAAATTTTTGAATCTTTACCCTCCAACCTAAACCCTTTAATTCTGACTCCTACCAACTCTACCAGAAGCCTAAAAAGATGTTGGCCCCGAGATTTACTCAGAAATACTAACTGATTTCCAGTGATCAGGATAATTTATATGAGTACCATCAATGGGTGGTTTCTCCACTATTTTATTTCATTTTGTCATGTATCACATGTCAATATTACTTATTACCTGTTGGGTAGTTGTAATAAAATAATAAATAAATAAATAAAATGAATAGACTGAAATAAAATTTATGTCTAGAGGTTTATTGAAATAATTTCATAATTAATAAGAACAACAATATTTTACCTTTAAAAAATGTACCCCAATAACCTATAATTTTTATGCTTTCCATGCTATGATGGTTTTGTCTAACAAAATACTCCAATAAATCTATATGTTGTACAGTTGAACAAAATTTAATATATTCCCTTGTTTTACGAGTGGTATTACCTTTGAGTAATATTGTAGTATAAGGAATGGACTCCGTTGTTCTATATTACAAAACGGATATTAATGTTAAGCTCATTTCTCAGTGATCATTTTTTGTTAAATATTTCTGACATTTTTGAAACAAAATAGGAACATTTTGAAGTCTCCAAAGAAAACTTTGGCTTAATTCTTCAATCCAGAAAGTTATCAGATAAACAAAAATAAATGCATGTTTTCCATTAAGAGATTGTTTAGTAGCACGTTTTTTTTTTGTCTTTGTCTTTACAAAAAGGGTCATTACTGCTGTGGTAATAGCAAGGATATTATATGTTTCCCTTGTGTGATAGACCAAAATAAGCATTTATATTGATAACTGGTTCAAACACTATATGTACTACCGCCAGGAATGAAAGGCTAATAAACATCTCCTATGTAAGCATTTATATTATGTCTAAATCGGACATTATATAACAAAGAAGTTTGATATTATATTTTCTTACACTAAATTTGAGTGCAAGACACTCCAGATTTTTAATCATTAATTTTCTGAAACACTGAACAGGTAAGGCCAGATTTTGTATTAAACTAAACTAAATATGTCATGTTTACCACTAAATGTCCAATGTCCTTCTCTGAAGGGAAACATTTCTAATTGGACTGATTAATCATGTTATATTATTTAATGTCTTTTTCAAGTACACAAGTAATTTAAATAGTCAGATTCGGATAATTTTGCCTGACTCTGACTCCTCAAATTCCTAGAAGAGTCCCAACTCCAACTGCACAGCCCCTTAATTCCAGACTTTCATCTTACCACAGTACTCGTATACATATACAATCACCATCAAATAAAACCAAAGATTTTTCAAAACAAAAATGTTTAATTCAAATCATAAGAAATGGTTAAATTAAATTAACTGGTTACGCATATAACGTTTATAAATGTTCAACCCTATTAGAAAACTAGTTTTCAAAAATTCAAAATAAGTTTATTTTTAATTTGCAAATATTACAGTTAAAAAACCAGTTTAAAAACAGTATTAGACACATAAAATAAAAAAAACAATTACGACCTTATAAACTCATTTTGGGGCAAAATTTCAGATTTTTAGTTAGCTTTTTATTATTTTAATTTCCTTCAATTTTTAACCCCTGGAAATGATTAATAACAATTGATGAATTGGTTAAATACATATTATTCATCGATAATTACGTAAATAAATAATTTATAGCTTAGGGAATTGAAATAAATTGCTAAGGAAATATGTTAAATGTTTTTTTATTCGTAGAATTGTAACCTTTTCAATTGTTTTTGAGTTTTAGGTTTCACAATAATTTAGTTTTCTTTTTACAAAACCATTCATGGTGTATAACATGGTGTAAATATATATATATATACGATTAAGATCGTCGAAAAGTCAATATGTAAGGTAAAATTAACATTGACATATATGTCCTTATCATTATGGTAAACTAAATTATTCATTTAATAATAAATTAGTAGTTGCAACACTACTGATAAGCTAATAACCTGGAGCACGAATCATTTGTTTCAAATCAAAATTAAGATTATGTCTTCAATCTTAAAATAGTTTAGCTGTTATTTTAAAATTCAACTTAATAATAAGTACAACTTAAAAAGAAAATAACAGAAAAAAATTAGTCTAAAAGCAGCTCTCTAAAACATTGTAAAATCAAGTATTGCATTTGTCCTACACATTCATTTTGAAGATAAAATCATTTAGTAGCTAGGCTACTTCAAGAAAATAAGAAAATTTTCTTATTTCAAAAATTCTTACTTCTGTAAGTTATATTATTTTATTTATCTCTGAAATACTTCCGCTTATAAAATTGTTGTCATAACAATCCACTTTCATATTGTTTATATGTCGGATGTTGAAATGTGATTTTTTTTACTATCCTATGTTAGTAGGCCTATGAAAAAGGTTTTAAAATAAAATCTAAACATCGGCAACGAGAGTTCAGATTTTTGAACCTAGAAAATTGACCGAATCCTGATTAAATTATACACTTAAAATAATATTTATATTTTGTACAATTCCAGACCAACTACAAAAGATTCCATAGTAAACTCTCAACTCATCCAAACCCACTTGCCAAAATCTTTCCCAACTAGTAATCCCCACAAACTCCCAAAGACGACTAAAACGGCAATGGCTAAGAGACCTTCTGTCGTCATAAAGATTAAATATAGTTACGGAGTGTCACCAATGGATGTCTACCCGATTTCCCCTACAAAATCAACAAGCTAAAGAGGTAACCCTAAAACAAAATTATTTCTAAATACATGAAATAGTAGTCGAAGTATCCCAAAAAAAAAGGATTTTTCAGAAAAAAAACTAAGTGAGAAAACATTTTTTTTTATGAGAAGAGAACAAGTAACACTAAAGTACATACAAGCAAAACGCGTTCATTAGAATAACTAAAAGCTAAAATAATCAATGTACTTTTAGCTATTATGGTAATCATTTCGAAAAGGTTTTTAGAGAACAGCAAAGTCATATTATCTTTTATGGTAATATCAGCGCTTTACTGTTTTACCGTGAAATGGGAATATAACCCCTTTTTGATAATCACACTGTGAGAATTCTGTAAACGCTTCACTCTCGTACAAAAATGCATCTGTCCCAGATTCGGTAAAGGATTTTACTATAAATTTCTAACCTTTGTGCCACTACATCAAACAAAAAATAAAATTTTATGTTCAAATCACAATAAAAAATGAGAAAAAAAAGGATTTAGATCTTTCAACCATAACAAGCGGTCTTCATCAGTCAAATTTAGAGGTCTTACTCTGACGAAGACCGCTTCTTACTTAGTCTTTTTTTCTCATTTCTTATTGTGGTTTGTACATTGGACTGTTATTTCACGTGTTAACTGTGAAATCTTGTTATAAAATTATATATGGTAATTGTATTAACATTTGTGATAACATTAATAATGTCGGATGATATGTAAAGAGAACAAAAAATCATATTATATCTTTCTATTACTTTTTACAGATTCTTTCTCACACAAATAGAGAGGAAATTATCTTTATTTTTCTTACAGATCACATGAATTTTATGTTTACTCTGTATTTAGAATTTACCAATTACAAAGTTTACACATTCCAATAATAATCAGGAATAATTGCACGGCATGCAGTATACACACAAATGAGGCAGCTTTTTTTTATATATATATTAAAATATAATGTTAAGCAATATTGGTCTTGGCTAGCACTTAGATGGGGTAATATTACCAGCCATGTTTAAAAGGTATCGAATCAAAAATGAGTCACACCTTTATCTCTTGTACATACCAAGAGCATTAAAGCCACAATAATGATGTGCTTAAAAAAAAACTTTCAAAAACTAGGAAATTTCATTTATTGAAATATTCATTTTTTTTAAATATATCAAAAATCCATGTTTAAATGGGTATCAAATCAAAAATGAGTCACACCTTTATAAAACTTAGTACAATACCAAAAGTGCAATTAAACCACAATAATGTGTGCTGATGACCTAAAATTAAACGTTCGGCAAAAGAACTTTTGGAAATTCATTAGGCTAACTAAAAAATATATCCTTAAATATTTTATAATTATAATATATAATGAGGAGTGCCATCGGTGCCTTGGAATGGGTGTCAAATCAATTAATATGAGTTCATATGATACCTTTATAAAACTATTACTACTGTGTAAATAGTAGTATTTAGTAGTTGCTAATTGTAAATATAATGCTGTAGTCTGCAAGCATGACTGAATTGTTGTGAAACGTGCAAGAACTAGTTTCAAATGCATTAGAACTGCAACTTCGGGTAAAGAGCAATGCTATATCATGATCAATATTCAAAAATTATAAATAATAACTATTATATAAAATAATTATTTGTTACATTTTATAATATACTTATAATTTGCCTATACAGTATTAAAAATGACACCAAACTTAGCTGATACCTGTTTCTTAACAAGTTTCTCAATTTTTCCAAATAACACTCTGGTTATTGTGTAGACGAAATAAACTAGAATATCATTGTTATTTCTTAAAATTAAGAAACTGTAAGAAACAGATCAGCTAAGTTTTGTGTCTTTTTAATACTGTATATACAAATTAAGATGCTGGCTGTAATTATAATTCTTGAATAAATTTTGTCTTCGAAAAATCGTATTTAGCTGCGAATTAACTCATAGTTTGTATATCCACATGTATTACAAATCTAATATGGAAACTATATTAAAAAGAAAACTATTTAGTATTAAAATTATAACCAAAATTGCTTGAATAAGTATAAATTAATAAGAGAAGAAATTAATTCAATAAGAATTGTTCAAAATCTGTTGGAGTTCCTTATCAAATTTGATACAATCATAATCAATAATAATGAATCAATTTTCATTTTTTAATTTCTTCAAACAATAAAAATTATTACAAACTGCACATTCTTCAAAACAGATTAATATTTAAAAAATGATCGATATTTACAATATTAAATTCAGTCAATTATTATTCCAAATGATAACATGTTTTACTTATCAAAGTAACTCTTTTAAGAATTTTGCAATTAAGTATTTATGAAATTCTTATTTTTTTTTAGGGATCAACAAAAAAGAAAGAAAAGAGATCATTCAAAAAACCGAAAGTAACAGACAATGATAAAGAAAAGGTAGTATATTTTTTTGTGATTTTGGTTATATTTAAAAAAAAAGGAATATTTCAATAAATGAAATTTCCTAGTTTTTGAAAGTTGTTTATTTTTAATCACATCATTATGGTATGCCTTAATGCCTTTTGGTTTGTACAAGAGATAGAGGTGTTCCTTTATAATATGACTCATTATTTTATTATTAAAAGCATTAAACTAATAAAAAAAATATCCTTATGTCAATGTAAAAAAAAAATCCATAGTCGAAATAACTGATTTATCAAGTCAATTCCTCTCTGTTACTGTTCATGTAAAAAGTAATAAATAACCAAAATAGTAGTAATAGTAGTACTAATTGTAAAACAAACATGTAGCCCTGAAGATGACTTAAATATATGTCGAAACGTCCGCAAAAGGACTAGTTTCAAATCATTAGACCTCAACTCAAAAAAATTATATCACATAAATATTGGGTCAAGAAAACAAATCGTAACAAATAATTATTGCTAAGTTTGGTGTCATTTTCAATAATGTATGTGTTAAAGAAGGACTACAACAAAAATTTACAAATATAATTTGTATATGTACATATATACTTAAAATAATTGAATATGTAGTTAAAATAAATCACAACAAAAACAATAGAAAAAAATTAATTGATTCTTATAGCAACTTCTTTGATTGTAGATTCATATATGTTTATTATGACATATGTCATAATAAAGACAGATGAATTTAAAGTAATATGTTATTAATAGTGTTAAAGTGTTACTGAAATTTTTATTCATAGGCCATACAGTAATTGCTATTATTTTTGTTGTTCCCGTCTTTATAACCCAACTTATAGATATAAAACTACTTGCTGTTTTCTTACATGTTGATATTCAATTCTCACTGAATGCAATATGCCAATAAAGAAGTTAATAAGAGACATTTTCTACAAATAAATAAAACAAACATATGTACTTTGGAAACCTAAAGTTTTTCACATTGATGCGGATTTTCAAAACACACAACAAAAAAAGAGTGTAATATCAAAACTAACAATTCAGGTTTACATCTAAAAAAAAAAATAAATTACTTTTCAGATTGATTTAAAATGATAATTGGACGAAGGTTTACTCTGTACTTTCAAAGAATGGATGAAAAGAAGGCATACAGTAAAACTTCAGAAAAAGATTTTGAGTCACTATAGCTATTCTTTCAAAACTTACACAGATGCTTTTATCTTAATGATATTTGAATTTTTTTTAGAATTCACTTAGAAAATTCCAACATATTTCAAGTGATAGCTTATTATCTTTTACATATAGGTTACTGAAGTTGATGGAAAAAGATTTTGACATTAGCATCAATAACTTTCAACAACTTTTCTATTACAAAAACCATTTTTCAGGAACGACATTTCTTTAACTAGATATTTTGAAAACTGTAATAAATCAAAATTTTAATGAATCAAAGAAAACAAGATATGTTGTTCAGTTCAGGTTTTGGATGATAAACATGAATTTTAAGCAGGGAAAATTGTAATTTTAAAAAAGGAATAATTTAGTTTTGAATTTGATGAAACCTGTTCGTCACCTACCAGGTGTACTTCTTACCTCTTCACCTTCTTAAGACGATTGAAACCCAAAATCAGAGTTTATAAGTCTCTATTAGTCAATTATATCTTCCTCATGGTTTTATATATATATAGAAGCATATTTAGATACTAAATTCACAGAAAGAAAACATACAAGAGATCACAAATATTCTCTACTATAATTTCGAATCCTCGTCATGAGATAGAAACGCATGAACCATTCATTCCGAAGGTAAGTTAGAACTGAAGTTAATTTCATTCAAAAGGAAGCCAATCAGTGTAGTCAACTTAATTTTTTCCAAAAAAAAAATTAGGAAAAAAGTTTTAAAAATAAAAAAAGAAAATATTAAAAATTTATAGAAAAACAAACTAAAAGAATGAAAAATAAACAATTAATCAAATTTGTATAAAAGGAAAAAAAATAAAAAATAATTAATAATCGAGGTTAAGCCCGGGAGTAGATCTACCTCCCAGGAGACAAAGAAGTGCTACTTCTGAGGCAAAAGTAATTTCAAAGAATTTTGTTTACATATTTATTTGGTTGGCTTTTTATTAATTTTCAATAGCCTTTCTTTCTTTTTAAAATGTGTTTATTTATCTTTATTTATTTTTACAATTTCTTCTTGACTCTCTTCCAACCCTAAGTTGGCTACACTGATTCATGAATGAGGCTGTTATTAACCCTCGAAGAGCACCGGATAGGTGACGAAGGGTTTTCATCAAGAGTTCAAATTTAATTATTCTATTTTTAAAATTACAAATGCGCGCCTTCTTAAAATCATGTTTCGTCCTAACAAGCACTCTTTGGCAGAGTCATAACCCGACTAAAAAACAAGATGTAGAAATATCATGGTAAGGGGTTGAGAGAATAGAGGTATTTCAAAGAGTGTAAAGTGCAGGAAAGGAAAATATTCCAGGGAGAGAGTTGTCCTTTCCTGTACTTTACACCGTTTAAAATACTTCTCCTTCCTCCCAAGAAGACCTCTAGTAACAGTTGAAAGATCCAAGTCTTTTTTTTTCCATTCCTTAATTCGATTTGAACACTGATTGTTATGTCACTTATTTATTGTGAAATCTTTCATATTATGGATTATACATATGGCTGGTCTTCTCAACTTAACACTTCATTTCCTGAGGATAAAGTAGACTAATTTGGAAATGGAACGCTATTCTTTTTATACAACAACAGTAATAAATATGAATATGAAATAATCTTGCTTACTAACAGAAAGTGAAATTATTATAAATTTATATAAATCAATATTTTACAATTAACATATGAAACAAAACTCAATGTCTAAACAACGGTAAGAAATTCAGTAGTAGGACTAAGATCTTTCAACCCAAACAAGTTTTCTTCGTAATATCAATATCATATCTTACTGAGACACTCATTTTTGATACTGAGTTGATGACTACTCAGTATCTATGAAATAGCAATAAGAAAAATGACTAAGATCTTTCCATCAAAACAAGTGCTGTTCGTGGAGAATTAATAAGACTCTGACAAAGGCAACTTGTTTTGGTTGAAATATCTTAGTAATTTCTCTGATTTTCTCATTTTAGTTTAAACGATGAAATAGACGATGATTAAACGATTAAAAGAAAATAAGACGAAGAAACAACAAAACTCAGGAGAAGAGTAAGATGAAGAAGTGTTCTGCTCGGCAGAATAGTAACTTTTTTACGATTAAAAGTTGTCCTAACAGACTGTTTCAAGATTTTGTCAATACAAATACATATACGAGGAGAAAGTGAGTGAGATTTATTATGTATACACAGAATATAACATATCACCCTGATCGGATATTTTTCGGTATTATTATTTAACATTTTACTATTGTCCACTAGTTTGTGATCATGTTATCATTTGTAGGAAAAGGGATTAATTTAGTTAACTGTATTACCTTCCTTATCTCTTTATAAAATGATAAACCTCGGCATCAGTCAAGATGACATAACTAAATCATTATTTCCATGCATTAAAACACACATTATTTAGATAAATGATTTATAGATATTTGACATAACACCAACATTTCCTGTTACAAGTATTTTTAATGGCGAAAATCAGTTTGTAATCTACTGATAGTTACAGAAACTTAAGGATCAACGCTCATATCGCCGTATTTTGAAATACGTGTGTACTTTCCAAATATCATTTACATCTGGGTTATTTTGACTAGAAACTATAAAAACCTAAACATTTTTCGGAATGATTATTCTGGAGAAACAATTAAATGTCAGGAATAATAGTAATTAAAAAAATATGAGAGCCGTTTTTACTATAAACTCAGTTAAATACATTTTAAAGTAAACGATGAAAAGATAACTGTTGTTAAGCATACCAAGACTTACGGAATAACTAATGAAAGAGGTTAACAGGTTACAGTTAACAGTGATATGTAAGAAAAAGGAAACATTCATTAAGTAATTCAGTTCTATTTTCGTTTACCATAAAGAACTTTTGACATTTGAAAAATAAAAAACCAAAAGCATCAATAACACTTTTCTTTATTACCTTTGACTGATCCAATTTCTTTTTCACATTGTTATCCTTCACAGATTTTATTTGAGATGTGGAATTCCTCACTGGAGGTTTAAATACTTTGACGAACTTCGTACTCATCTAAATCGAATACAATCATAACCATATATTATAATAAATGAATAACAAAACGAAGATCAATTAATTGAACAAACAGAATATTTCCAATAAGCGCTAAGCTCTTATTTTCATGAAATCATTGATAAGCTCTTAACTATTTGAAATACGACAATAATAATTAAAAGACTATTGATTGATTAAATAATTTTAAATTCTCCTTAATGAAAAAAGAAATATCATTATAAAAGGTTTTAAAATGTACATACTTCTTTCAATATTTAGTATTTTACTTACTTCAAAATAAACTCATCCAAACGTATCGAACTTTTGTTAATAAATGAACTGTAGATTAAATAATAAAATCTTTAATACTCAAAGAGTACGCATTTATTCTTTAATATGCAAATCCAGTTTAATATTTAAATAATCTCTGTTAAACACAAACAGTAAATAGAGAAGTTCACTTCAATTGAGAAGTTCACTTCAATAGAGAATTGAAAAAATGGAGGGAAAATAAATAAATTGTCAAGTCTTGGTCAATTATTTAATGGCTTGAGATTAATAATTACAAAGTACTTAAATGACCTGCTGTAAATTTTTTTTAAGAAATACAATTACATATTCAATCACTCAAATAGTTTATTATTGTGTAAATAAATATTTCAGTTTAGGGTGACAGTTGAAAAAAAAAATGTTTTTTAATTATTTCTGTAGTGGCAGTCTTGCTAATCCTAGTTTTCAATGTTTGTTGTTGTGTTAGTAAAGTCGCCATACTGATGTGCATGGATCGACTGCGTCCGGATGTGCGGTTAAGATCGTATTTAACATCTTTTTAGAGGTAATTATTCCTTGGTATCTGTAATAATATGTCTGATTTATTATAGAAAAACTAAATATGCTTATATATAGGGCATTTATGGTAGATGTTTATTATGTGCGTCTGTTTTAATTTACACTTTCACTTCGTTGTGTTCTGTGATGCATTGTACGCATGCCCAAGGTGTGAGTATATCGAATTAGATTGCCCGCCTAATTTTCAAATTCAAAAGTTGTGCTTTTCATAGTAATTTAAGTTATAGTTTTAATTCCTATTAGTTAATGTTGTATTTTATTTAAGTTAGTTGCTAAATAATAAAAATAACTAAAATAATGATAATCTTATCCATTATATATTATCACAGTTTTACATGTATATCACATAATATTTTCATAGAACTGTGAATATTTCAGAACTTATTCACCAATGAAATTATAAAGAAGATATATGTTTATACTTATAAAGAAACATATGTTTATGTTTAATTAATTCTTTATCAATCATTTTGATTTTTTAACGTTGCTTTTTTTTGCAGTAATTATGTCTACTGAAGTTCAAACTGTAGTAGAAATACCTGATAAAACAGATACAAATAGCGACAACAGAGATCCATTTAACAGGAAATCCACTAGTTTAAGTTTGATCAATAAAAAGCAAAAGATCGACGAAGGAAAACATTGCAGGTAAGAGATTCTTTTATTATAATCATTTTAATAAAATTAGTACGAAACAAATTACTTTAAACATAATGTTCATGTTGTTGATACGTAAAAATTGTTAAATTTGGTACCTATTTTGCGTTATTGAATGCTAAGAACGTTAACTGATAATTATAATTACAGAATTAAAAATATTCTATTGCTTCATCATTACTGCAAATAGTATGTTAGTTCCAGTAAAAGTTCTTGTAATGTGGAATACGTATATTATTAATGCATAAGTAATATTAATTGTTGTATGCTTTTATTTTTCTAACTTGAGAAATGTTGTTTGTTATTTTTAGTTTAAGAGTTATATGCTGTCTAACTTCATTGGGTTTAGTTTTAGGTACTGCAGAAAAAGGACGCACAGAGGTTGTCATGTCGACAAATATTTACCAGTTCATAAAAGAAGAAAAAAAGACCAATCTATACCTCCAACAAAATTTCTTTTGGGAGGAAACATAAGAGATCCTCTAAATTTAAATAGCTTGCAAGATGAAGAAGTTAGCAGGTCAGTAAATATTTTATTTCACTGTTTTAGTATAAATTTGAAGTCATTTTTATTTTTCTTAACTTCAATTACTGTTTTCAATAGGATTTAAAATAAGATGTGGTTTAGTCCAATACAATATATATTTCAAAATGCAGTTACTTAATCGATACATTATATATACATTTTATTTGTAAAATCAGTATTTCTTTATTTATTTTATTAATAGTTTTATTTATTTCATATTTGGGTTTTCTATATGTATCTCACAATAAGTATTCTTACAAATTAATCGTAACAATGATGTATGCATAGATATATGTATATATAATTATAAACATTAAAATTGGAATAGTAATACCTAAATGAAAAATAATGTTTAAAAAATGAAATAGATTAATTAATTTTGAAACAAAAAAACTAACTTCAAAATTGCGATTTCGTCGTCAGGAGGAGAAAACGAATAGTTCTGCTGGCTGGCAAACAGCAACTGTGTATTTATGTATATATATGATCGAACCACAATAAGAAATGGGAAAACAAGACTAAGATCTTTCAACCGTAACAAGCGGTCTTCGTCAGAGTCAAAACCCGACTGAAACACTAGATGCAGAAAACATCTGGTTAGGGGTTGAGAAGAGTGGGAGGGAAGAGAGTGGTATTTTAAAAGGGTGAAAGCGCAGGAAAGGACTAATGTCCAGAAATGGATGTTTAGGGAAACAAAGGAGTACAGTAGGAAAGAGTAAAAAACACTCCGCTAGCTGTCAACTGTCTTAGAAGAGGAAATAGCGCACAGAAAAGAAGTCAAAGAACTCACTACTATATTTCGATGGTCTCGTCAATCGAAGGAGGCCATCGAAACATAGTAGTGAGTTTCTATGATTTCTTATCTTAAATCTAGTTTATTTAGTTCGTGAAATCGTTTCATTTCATCTAATTAGTTATGTATATATAATTTAACGAAAAATGATCAAAAAGAGAGAACTAAAGTTCAATATCAACAGAGAAACATAGATAAATTAGAAACAAACATTTACAGTCCCTCATTTTCGGTTTGAACCGTCATCAGGGGAGATAAGAGATGGAAATAAGGAACACTGGTACAGAGACTGCTGTTGACTAACAATTGTTGCCGCATGCGCACCTGGCTAAAAGAATAAGTTAGAGAAGAATCAATTTAAAATTAAATCTAGAGGATAGGAAATAAGAAAATAAATAAAAGAAAACAGAAGTATGAACAAAGGATGTGATAAATAAGAAGTAAAACGGCTATGCTTTAATAAAAATCAATCTTAAAATAATATAAACAATAATAAAGAAAATAATGAAATAGCAAAAAAAAAATTAAATAAATTCGAAGAAAGTGTGGATGTCCTTATTTGGTCCCTCAGTGTGCAATTGCACCTGGCATTAATATAAAATTATTATGATTTATTTAATTCTTATTATTTAATTATTTTTTTAGTTAATTTTTATTAAAGCTTAGCCTTTTTACTTTTTCTTTATTTATTACTCCCTTTGTTCATCCCTCTGTTTTACTTTTACTTATTATGGGGCCAGATTAGCTCAGTGGTTAACGTACTCGCCTCAGAAATGGAAGGTCTGGGGTTCGATACCCACCTAGACCTCGATTTAATCACGTGGGAGGTAAATAAATCTGAGCTCGTCGTCCCTCGGAGAGGACGTTTAACTGTCAGTCTCGAGCCTGTACAATGTCACGTACTCGTTAAAGATCCCTACTCTAAATACACTTGAGTTAGGCAAAATTTAGGACTCCCAGTGTAGAATCAACAGGTAATGTGGGATCACCCAGTACTAAAATGGTTGCCAAACAGTAAGTGAGCCACAATTTTCCGCCCCTAGAACAACACTAAAAGGTGTAATCTTTACAAGTGTGAGCGTTCGAAAAGAAACAAATTTTTACTTATTATTTATTTTCTAATTCCCTATTCTATACTTAATTTTAAATTGATTCTTGGCTACCTTATTCTTTGTGACTTTTTGCGGCAACATTATTGGTCTCCAACCGTATCTGGCCTCTAACCAGTGTGTTTGGTTTCCCTCTTTTATCTCTCCTGATGACTCCTCAAACCGAAAACTATAAACTGTAAGTGTATGTTTTTTATGTACCTATGTGTTTTTATTTATATTGAACTATATTCATATATATATACTCAAACTTTTGTTTATATATAACTCCATTAAATATAAAATATCGAGCTTCACAAATAAGATTTAGAATGGATAAGAATTTCTCCTTTGTGATTGCAATATGGGGTTCAATTTTTTCCCATTGCTTATTTATTAAATCAAAAGTTAAATCAATTGGCATGTTTGTAAAAAGAGATTGAACATCTAGAGAGATAGAGATTTTTCTATATCTCTTGGTTTGGTCAAGTATTAAATAATTATCATACACCTGCAGCTGACCTGCTTTGGATTAATGAAGATGTAATGGATACTCCTTAAATCCATCTGAAGTGAACCTTTTTGTATTATATAAATGTTTTCGTTAAAATTATAGAATATTTCTCTGCTGTTGATCGAAAATAGTTTTAGAATGTTATAACTTTCTTTAGTGATGATAGCATTCTAAATATTTTTAACATGTAAAATAGTACTAATAAATCTTATTTAGTATTAATAGTAAATCTTTGGTTGGTAGTTTGGTACAATAAGATATGTACCAGGATTTGTGCATACATATTATTTTAAATATTTTCTTCAAACAAGACTAATTGCTGGTTTTTTTTTGTTTTTTTTTTTAGGAGATTGAATGCAGTGACTCCTGAAACATCTCCTATGCCAACTCCACAGTGGAAGAAAGGTGAAGTTGAAGTTCTTTTACCACCTAATATACATGATCCCCTTAATCTTGAAGGAAGAGAAGAAGACGATAGTCAAGGCCCAGCAAGAAAGTGTCGGAAGAAGAATAAAAAGAAAAAGAATAAACACCACAACGATTCCAAGTGAGTGGATATATATTATAATCCGTCTTTAGCGTTGGACCATAGAAGGGTGAGCAAGGAAAAACAGCTTCACAGTTGTACTTTCATTTCTGTGAGGCTAACTTTTAGGGGTGATAGCACGGCCATTCATCATTAGCAACGGTTGACTCATTACAGTTTCGTATATGTAGTAACAGGTGATTTCACTCGTAGTTTTAATCAGTCAGCGAGGCTTATCTGCGGTGTATGTGTTAGTTGAGTGCTATTCAAATATTTTATTTTTGTAATGTCTCCCAAAAATTTAATTTTTAAATTGAATATTTAATTTAAATATTGTAGTCGACAATATTTAATCGACTACCTACAATATGGATAAGGTTTCTTCGCCTACAAACACACAACTACGTATGTGCTTCATATACAATCAAATGTTGTCTAATGAGGCAATGAAACTCTCGCGACTCCGTGATCATCTTCAACGCATGAATGCAGACAAAAAGGACAAGTCTCTCATTAACTGTTAATGATTGACATCGTAGTTGGTTTTTTCAGTGTTTCGTTTTGTAACTCTATAGATATTAGATGTAAAAAGTGCGTGATAGGTCAAAAAAGGCTGGCGACCACTGCTAGATGGAGATGTAGATGGATAAACTAGTAAGGATTGTCAAAGTTTGACTTGAACTAAAAAACTGAGGATTGCAGAATTACTTAAATCTTGTAAAATATATTCCTCTCCTTAACCCGACCTCGCTATAATGGAACTTACCCTCTACTTTGATCTTACTTTTTTCCCCATCTATCTTACTTTCCTTTTATTACCTTCTGTCATGCATTAATAGTATCGATGTTTCTATACGATACTGATGTTAAGAAATATTATAGGATCTTCATTAATTAAATTTAACAGATCAAATACTATAAACATTGGGAACCAAGTTAGCTCAGTGGTTAACGTGTTCGCCTTTGAACTTGTAGGTCCGGGGTTCGATACCCACGTGGCTCTCGATTTATTCACGTGAATAAATCTAAGCACGTCATCCCTCAATTCCTCGGAGAGGACGTTAAGCCGTCGGTCCCAAGCCTGTACGATGTCAGGTACCCGTTAAAGATCCCTACTCTAAATACACTTGAGTTAGGCAAAATTTAGGACTCCCAATGTAGAATTAGAACTATCTTCATGGTGTAACAATGATACAAATACTGACTTAGAAGTTCAAGATAAAAAGTTTTTTAAATTTCCATATGTTGAAGGATTGTCGCAACCAATTAAAAAAGTCTTCAAAAGACACTTACCTCAAGTTAATTTGGCATTTTATAGCATAAGAAAAGTGAAATCGTTATTTTCAAATATAAAAGAGAAGATTCCAAAGGAATTACAGAGTAATATTATATATGCAATAAAGTGCAAAGACTGTAACAAAGTTTATTATGGATAAACCAGTCGTTTTTATAAAGGAAAGGTCCTATCAGCAGAGTTATTCTATAAGAAAAAAGAAAATTAATGCCCCTGCATTTTGGAAAAAATTTGTCCTCCTGATGTAACGTGTTTTCAGGGCAGCACATGTCGCTGTATTACAGGTATACTGATACAACAGATGACTCTTCTGCAATATTGAGGCGTCATTGTAGGGGCGGTTCCTAATGAGAAGCCTGTTTTTTTGGTTTTATAGTAGATTCTCAATTTGATTCTATCAGCTTCGTTGGATTGAATAATTTTCTTGAGGGCACGCTCATCCTGTTTATAACATTTGTTCATATATCCTTTATAGTACAAATCTATTGTTTCCCCTGTGTTATTTTGTGTGGTTCCTATATTATTAACGTACCACATGTTCATATATTTGTTTACTGCGCTGGAAACTTCTTGATTCGAGTACCCATTATTTACAAGGATTTGAGTGGACTTTTTCAACTCGTCGTGGAGGGCACTCCAATCGCTACAGTGGCTAAAGGCTCTTTTTATATATGCGTAGATAGTGGCTCTTCTGTATTGGTCACTCGCTATTGAGGCACAGGCCTGGGTTTGTGGCTTTTCTATAAACGGCTGAACTGAAATGAGTAGGTGTTTGCTTGGTGATGACTCCAGGAAGGGCAATTGCCCTTGGTGGCTGTATTCTACGGTTAGGTTCAGTCCTGAGGCTAGCTGGAGTTTATCTCGTAGAGCTGACACTTGGTTATCATCACTTGCTAGAACAAAGATGTCATCGATGTACCTGGTATAAATCGTAGGTTTTTCCATTTCTTTGAAGACTTCCCTTTCCACGCACCCCGGAAAGAAATTAGCTGGAACATAAACGTGTCCCCACAAGAAAATTATGTGCTGCCCTGAAAACACGTTACATCGAGAGGACGACTACATAATTATCGAGGCGCCTCACCCTACATCTGACAGCGGGCGCTCTGAAGAACCACGCAAAAGAAGTTCACAAGATTGTACTGACAAGGGAAATGCTAGTCAATGAAACAGTAGTGTTAAGATCTGAAAGCAATTGTAGCCGCCTCCAGATCCTTGAGGCGCTGTATATTAAAGATATTCAGCTCTCAATGAATGTTCAGTCCAATGTTAACTGTATTATTCCCAGCTGTAAAACCTTCGACAGTACCTTTTAAAATAATAAAGGAGACCAACAGTTGATTGGGCCTGGATCAGCTGAGTAACAGTTTTGCAACCTCAACCTCAGCGGGATTTTCGAATTGTTACATTACTGTACCGTAGTTATTATTAACACTACAATTGTTATTATAGCTTAGTTTATTATTACTATATCCTGATTATACTATAAACCTGATGATGATTTATGAAAATCGAAAGCTAGTTAGTAATTTTTATATCAATAGAACATTTTTACTGAAGTGTTTTTAAACAATAACCGAGTGCCTAAAGTGTTATAACATGTCATTAGGACAACTTGTGTGGAAACGTCCTTCCACTCAAAGAGAAATAGTCACGAGACTGGAAAGGACGAGTATTAAAGTCGTGAATGCGGAAGCTGCCGTTTATTTCAATCAAATATGTTTAAATGAGAATCTGCTGCCAACTCATACTAATATATATATATATATATATATATATATATATCACTTACTGTGGTCTTTAGTCTCCTCAGAGAGCTTGTGTGTGCGCGCAGATGCATGAAAATTTAGAGGGAACATTGATTGTCAGATAAACTTCCGAATGAAGGAGTAGATGACCGACCCAAGTCTAGCGTTTAACTCACTTCGTACTTTAGTTGCCAAGGAATAATCTATATAAATAAAATAATGATTTTGTCTGTACATTGCTTAGAACTGACTCAATTCAAGTTTTCTTTACGTTTCATACATTGGAGAAACCGAATCCACCCTTAGAAAAATTTCTGTCGGTTTGTCTGTTTGTCCGCAAAACTTTGTCACAAGTAAACTCAGCTACCATAAGACATATAAAGCTGAAACTTTTACAGTAGATTTGTGTAGGTCTAGCTTAAAATATAGGCTCTGAATTATTTGGAAATTCAACGTAGAAGTGAAGTTATGGTCGTTTAAAGCAAAAACATTTGTCACAAGTAAACTCAGCCACCATAAGACATGGTGAGCTGAAACTTTGACACTGGATTTGTGTATGCCTAACTTAAAATATGGGCTCTAAATAGATTCATAATTAAGTACAGAAACGAAGTTATAGGGCTTTAAGCGTATTTTCCTAACTTCACAGACAAGTTTGTTTTGAAAATACACAGGTGAAGCAAGTAGGTATTGTTAGTTGATTTTAATTTCATTGGAGCATATGAATATATTGTGTATTTGACATCTTTGAAAAAGTGTTTCCCAGAGTTGAGGATGTACTATCTATTACGAATAAATAGTTTTGTAAACGAGCAATTCTCAACTCTTAATATGAAGAGGCAGGAAAAATCAACAAACAAGTTCTTTCGCTATATCATACCGAGGAAAGAACTTACAAGTCAGTAAAGAGATTGGATTAGTGATGAAGAAGCAGTTCATTATCTAATTGAATTTCTTGACTCTGAATTTATTTCTCCTAGACTGCCTGCTCATGAGGAAAAACTTAAAGTAGGAGCACCAATCATGCTGCAATATAGTAGCAGTAACAAATTTCATGTTACGAAACATGAGTGCCCCAAAACTGTGCAACGGGACACGACTCTGAGTTCGTGCTCTACACAGATATGCCATAGAGGCGGACATAATGACTGGATGTGGTATTGGGGAGTCTGTGTGTATACCACATTGATTCCGAGCCACTGTCTGTTTACGTTGAAATGATTGCAAAGTCCGGTCAGAGTCTATTTCGCAATGACGTTAACTAAGTTAAGTTAAGTCGCAATGGGAGACTTCATCTAACGCAGGAATACAAGGTAACGAAACCAAGTTTTTCTCACATGGTCAAATGTAGTTCACTTGCTCAAGGGTCAGAGGTTTCAACTCTTTCTTCTACCATGAACCTCAAGGACAGACAGCTAATGTGTATTTAGAGGCATTTGTTTAACACTGTAGTAATAATGGTATTTTCTACTGTTCTATAATTTCTAATGACATTTTGGAATACCAAAAATGACGGAACTTCTAATTCCGTTAGACGAGTACGTTTTCTATGTATTATATATAACCGTAAACTTTTTTTTAATTTAATATTTGATTAATAAATACACTGGTAATAATGTAAGGTATGGGACCAGAGTAGCCCAGTGGCTTGTGTGATCGCCGATGACAGTAGTGCAAATGTATTATAAATAAATGTAACAAACAAATATTTTTTTGAATTTAAAATGTGGATAATAAAAAAATGGTAATAAAGTAAAGGGATCTAGCCAGGGTAGCCAGTAGCTTGCTTGCTCGCCGATGATAGTAGTGCAAATGTATTATAAATAAATACAACAAAAATATTTTTTTTTAATTTAATATTTGCGTAATATAAACACTGGTAATAAAGTAAGGTATGGAACCAGAGTAGCCCAGTGGCTTGCGTGCTAGCTTTTGACTGGGAGCACGTTAATTAGAACTAACTCATTTCAAGTTTTCTTTACGTTTCATACTTCAGAGTAGCCACATGTACCCTTAGAATAATTTCTGTCTGTCGGTTTGTCCACAAAATATTGCCACCATAAGACATATAAAGCTGAAACATTGATTGTAGATTTGTGTATGTCTAACTTAAAATCTAATCTTTGTATACAGAGGCATTTGTTTAGCACTGTACTAATAATGGTATTTTCTACTATTCTATAACTTCTAATTGTAGTATTAGTATAATACTATAATTGATATTTTGGAATACCAAGTATAATAGAATTTTTGATTCCGTCAAAGACGGGTACGTTTGCTAGTTGTTTATAAATTCTGATTGACAATTTGTATAAACTATCCTTTATTTTCAGGTCAGATGAATCTAAGACTGAAGAAACATTAGAAATAAGTGAAAAACCTGAAATTGAAGCACCTCCTGCAGAACAGTTACCTCAAGAAAGTCAAGAACCTAAACTTGAAGAGAAACCAAAAGAGTTGAAAGTAGTTGAAACTAAACCGCTTTCATTAGAGATAATCGGAGCGAAGAAGAATAAAAGTGGCAGTACGAGAAAAAGTACGGACAAAATAGTAAGTCCTGTAGTACCTCAACCAGGAGCCTGGAATGCTCCAAGGCGGAAAATGCCTCCGCAACAGAGTTTACAGTCCGCTCCAAATAGACCTACTCCTAAGTTCAAAGAACATAACAAGAGGTTCCAGTATGGTAATTATAGCAGGTAATTTACTCATTTTTTAAGAAATAATATTATATATATACCAATATTATATGCTTTATTACTATGGAATTTGAATAGCTGACAATGAATGAAATACTGGCTTAATTTTTTTCTCGGAACTTGAAGCTATTACGGAAACTAAACACCTATGATAAATGGACGCTATTGCCAGTTCAATCGGCGTGCTTTGAACTTTGTTTTGGTTTATAAGTGATTGAATTTGTTAACATTGTGGCAAATTGTATGCGCTGTTTATGAAAATAGATTCGAATTTAAGTTTGTTTTCTCAAAAAAAAAACTTACAATTCAAACGACTTAAAATTTTCGCCATCTCTGTATTAATTCTGATGCATACTATTTAAATTAGTTATAACATTAAATTATTGCCACTTTGTACACCCTCAGTACTGATGAACTGTTCAGATATCAGCATTTAATTATACAGGGTGTCCATAAAGTCCGTGTGCGTTTTAAAAAAAATATACCCTTATTTGTAGCTGGGATACAAAAGATCTGTAAAAAGGATTAGAAAGAAGTAAATCTATATTTTTTAAAGTTTTATTGAAATTTTATCCACTTAACCTCCATCATGTGGTAACCTCTTCCATACAGATAAATCACGAATTTCCTTACAGATGAATCGGAAGAGGTGAACCATTTCATTTATCTTCACGCCAGACTTGACTCCATTAGATTTTTGTTATAGGGGTATGTGAAAACAACCGTGTATGCATCTAAATCTTGTTTATTTGTAGATTTGAAAGCTAAAATAACTAATAAGATTTTACGGATTATTGTAAATCAGTTGGCGCATGTTTTCCGTAAACTGCAAAAGCGTATTACCCTCTATATTGCTAATAATGGAGGACTGTGGAAACTAAAAATTAATTTTACAATAAAACCTTAAAAATGTAGGTTTACTCCCTTCTAATCTTTTTTACAGATTATTTCTATCGTAAATACGAATAAAGTTATAATTTTTTTAAACTGCACATGGTCTTTATGGACACCCTGTATAAAGCACACTTTCTTTTTTTATATATATTTTATTTTTAAAAAGTTCTTTCTAAAGTGGTATGCTCTCACACTTCTATGGTTGTCATTAACATTTCTTTTGTAATTGCTTTGAAATTGATAAAATTCTTGTTCTAAACTAGGTCATTTGTTTGATATTTCTAAGGTTTTACTCTTCTATTGTATTATCATGAAATTTGTTTAGTGACATACATTTGGTTTAAAATTTTGTAGTTCAAAAACTGAGCATACCTGATGTAATTTATATTCACTACTTTGAACTTTGTCCGGCGTCATTTTTTGTTGAACTCCCGCAGTCCTATTAGTATTTGTTTATTTTTTGGATTTTTAATAAATTATGGGCATTATTTTATTAATTCTAAAGTAGTGCAATCAGTTATTATGTGGTATTTACTCATTGTAGGGTAAAAAGCTAATGAAATGGTCTCCTCATATGAAAATTTAATGATATAAACAACGCGTATCGAACACGTAGTGTTCTTCCTCAGGCATTAACTAAAAAATACAATGTCATCAAAGAGTTAAATATAGTACAAAGTAAATATAGTACAAAATAAAAATAAAATAAAATACTCTCTTTCCTTACACTCTCTTCCTTATTTTAATTTATTTTTATTTTGTACTATAGATAACTCTCTGATGACATTGTATTTTTTAGTTAATGTCTGAAGAAGAACACAACGTGTTCGAAAGGCGTTGTTTTTACCATTAAATTTTTATATGTGGAGACCATTTCATTTCCTTTTTACCCTACAGTTATTTTATTAATTTGGAAGACTTTTGTGGAAGTATTAATTATGGTTTTATGGTAGTTAAATTTGGTATTATTTTGATTTTAGGTATTATGGATACAGAAATGTGGGATGTGATACGGACCCCAGGCTGAAGCTATTGGAGTTACGACAAGAACTTTTTGAAGGTAAAGAAGTTCTGGATATTGGATGCAACACTGGTCAAGTTACTGTTGCAGTGGCCAGAATACTAGGTGCTAGTCGAGTTGTTGGACTTGATTTGGATTCTAAACTTGTAGAAATAGCCAAGTCGAATCTGCGCCATCACTTGCGCGTGGGTGCACCACCCTCCAGACCGTCACCGCTCTTCCCCATCAGTATGCCTCTGGTGTATGGCCCTCTACCTGCCTCGCCGCACACCCACGCGCCTCCCCACAACTCCTTCCCTCACAATATATCTTTCCTTCAGGTAAATCCTTCCATATTACATCATACAGTTCACACATTTAAAATAAATAGTGTTTTATAACTATAAGACCAAGAATTCCAAGTTAAAGTCATAAGAAATCAGATATTTGTAGTGTTAGTTCTCAAAGTTGGGAAAATAAGTTAGAAAATATGTTACGACATTAAATTTATATATATATATATATATATATATATATGATAAAACCACAATAAGAAATGGGAAAACAAGACTAAGATCTTTCAACCGTAACAACCGGTCTTCGTCAGAGTCAAAAACCCAACTGAACACTAGATGCAGAAAACATCTGGTGAGGAGTTGAGAAGAGTGGGAGGGAGAGTGGTATTTTAAAAGGGTGAAAGCAAAATTTATATTGGTCAAACTGGTAAATCATTAAAGACACGTGTAAAACAACACCAATACAACGTAAGTAGACAGGAAAAAAGTAGTGCCTTATTCTTGCATATAAACAATGAAAATCATCATATTGATTGGACAGGAGCTAAATTTATTACCTATGAAAAATCAATGTTGTTAAGAAATATTATTGAATCGTCTCTAATTAAATTTAATAGATCAAATATTATAAACATTAGTAACGGTCTCTTCAAACTTGGTACTTTCGTTACGAGGGCAATAAGCCTCTTCTAAAAGGGTTAACAGCTAGCGGATAGTTTTTTACTCTTTCTTACTGTACTCCTTTGTTTCCCCAAACATCCCTTTCTGGACATTAGTCCTTTCCTGCGCTTTCACCCTTTTAAAATACCACTCTTTCCTCCCACTCTTCTCAATCTTCACCAGATGTTTTCTGCATATAGTGTTTCAGTTGAGTTTTTGACTCTGACGAAGACCGCTTGTTAGGTTGAAAGATCTTAGTTTTGTTTTCCCATTTCATTTGTGGTTTGATCATTAATATTATAAAGTAACATTTTTTCTGTTCTTTTCATATTTTCTTATGAAGAGATCAACATTTTTCTATTTATTTTTTATTTTTAACTCTGTGTCGTGGATTGGGTGATACATTAGTTTCTTGATTCTATGTCCTACTTAATTCATGATATAATAATTAAGTTATTAAGCATGGGTAGAATAGTCTAGATCAGTATTTCTCAATGTGGTCCACACCATCAACCTTTGAGGGGGTGTTAAAGAAGTGTAAAGGGGCAGTAGAAAGTTGCCTTATGTGTGGGCGTCGAACATACAGAAGAGGGCAATGAACAAATTGTATTACTTGTTCTGTGACTAGTAGGACTCCACCACAGTCATTGTGCGTGGCACGCGGGAAAACCTGCAGCTGTTCGTCTTTTCCATCTTGTTAGAAAACACGAAAACAGAATAATTGCCGAGTTTGCACCGTCAGTCAATAGGTAAATTTCGTGGAGTGAAGAGGGTTATTTACAGCTTGTAGAAAATTGTATTATTTCTGAAAAATTAATGAAAGATAAAGTTCTACATAGTCAAATATAAAAAGAATTCACATGAAAACTTTAAATAACAATCAATGATCAAACCACAATATGAAAATGGGAAAACAAGACTGAGATCTTTCAACCATAACAAGCGGTCTTCGTCAGAGTCAAAAACCCAACTTGACGAAGACCGCTTGTTATGGTTGAAAGATCTTAGTCTTGTTTTCCCATTTTCATATTGTGGTTTGATCATTGATAGTCAAGTATATCTCTAGATATTACATGTTATCTATTATGTACCAATGAAAAACTGCCAGGTAGTTTTTCTAAGGCGCTGTCTACACAAGAAACAATTGACACTGAAAATTTCAGTTCATTTGACAAACTTGTTTGTGAAAATTCACTTCCTGTCCAAAAAATGAAAGAGTTTATCAAACATTGTTGTTGACCATTAAAACTTATTTGCATTTAATAAACATTGTATATTATATAATTAAATTCTTTAGGGGGTGGTGGCAAAATTAAATAGTGTCTTAAGGAGGCAATGGTTACAAAAAGTTTGAGAAACACTGGTCTAGGTGAATAGGAAAAAATATTTAAAACTTTTAAGATTAGTTGGTGGGAATCGGACTAACTATTCCCACTAACTATTTTATTCAGCTCCTTGAAAGTTGAGCTGAATTGGACAAAGGTTTAGGAGTTTGGATTAAAATTTTCATTATCTAGCTATTCAACCCTGCTAAAAAATAAACGAATCAATCAAGCAGAAGTCAAATTACATGTACCATTACAACCGCAACAATAGAGGACATTGTTATGGAAAAACCAACTGACAATCATATTTCATTTATTAGATTTTTTTTTTTTTTGTTAACCTCATAAACTACAAAATGGCAGTTTCTATTTCTTCGTTTGGTGTTTACCGAAGTGACTATATTAAGCAGCATCCACTGTAGTTGTAATATTCAATATAATTATAGTATAATGTGTAATGACAGAATATGTTATATTTTTGAACTAATACGGGTTTTAGCTCCTTAATATGCACGTTGTCAATTTTTTTATTTGTTTGTCATATTTTATGACTATTATGGTAGAAAAGGTTTAGATTTTAATTCTAAAGTAGTGCAATCAGTTATTATGTGGTATTTACTCATTGTAAGGTAAAAAGCTAATGAAATGGTCTCCACATATAAAAATTTAATGGTATAAACAACGCGTTTCGAACACGTAGTTTTCTTCGCCAGGCATTAACTAAGGGTGAGTGTCTGTGGTACAACTACAGTTGTACCACAATTAAATTTTTATTTTATTAGCTTTTTACCCTGCAATGGGTAATTTTTGTAATTCGTAATTTTTACGAATTTACTCAATAACAGGTGAGTGTGTATCGAAAAATTCAGCACTTGACAAGTCGCAAAGGTTGATGAATTCTGATAACATATAACCCTTTGACTACCTTTTTTTTTTTTACAAGAAAATTAATTTATTTCAATTTATATTTGTTGAGAATGTCAAATAGAGGGTGTTTACTCAATATCACATGGTTGGGATGAAAGGGGGGCACGGGGGGGTTTGGGACTTATTGTCCCTGTGGTATTATCAGTTGGGACATATCGTCCCGTTGGTAGCATCAGGCGGGACCTATTGTCCCATTGGTACTATAAAAATTATACAACGTCACTAAAATTTTGAAAAAATGCGTTATTGAAATAATGTTATTATAATATGCATGAGAATCATCATTATACAAATAAAAATGTTTTTATTACCCATAATAAAAAAAATGATACATAAAAATAATGAAAATGGTACATAAAAAAAAATTAATTATGTAGAATCAAGCAGAAATCAGGTAGAAAGTCATGGATGGTGGTAGGGGGTGAAACATTTGCTGCAGAGTGGAACTTTGCACATAGTGCATGAGGTTCTCGTCCTTTTTTCTATTTTGCTCTGGGCACATCTGATGCATCTTCTTCTAGATGAACCATCAACTGGCATGTGATCCCCGACGTTGAGCATTAATTTAGCTATTTTCGACGGCCTTCCACGACAGAGTTTCCTTTTCACTTGGGAATTATTCTTCCCTGTGGCCATCATTTGCTCAGCCAGTGGTACAAGAAACTGGAGGAGTTTTGTTTTTTTCTTTGTTGCTTCTTGATGAAGTATCCAGGCATTGATTACTGCTAACATCAACGCCCTATAGAAAACTTTACGCCACCACTTCTTTGATTTCCTGTCGAAATCATAAATGGTTACTTTTTGGTCTGAGAGATCAACTCCTCCCATGTACGTATTGTAAAACGAAATGAGAGAAGGACAAGATACAGTCAACTTACTCCCATCTTTTTGTTTTCGAGTCGTCTCGCTGATATCAGCATTGTGGCAATTGCTAAGGCACAGAACCTCCTTGCTATCTTGCCATCTTGCGGACAAAGTGCCCTGTTGATTACCTAAGAACTCAAAACCTCCTTTTGGTAGTTTGCCTTCAAATCTTGGCATGTTTTTTCGCACAGAAATGCATGTGCCAACAGCTGGGTACCCGATAGTATTTAGTAGGTGAACACTTGTAAAAAATCTGTCGAAACAATAGCAACTTCAGGATTTCTTATTGTATCTGTAAGTTTCAAGACGACTCTCTCCCCCAAGGTCCCAGTCAGTACTGCCTGTCCGAGCTCTTTTCCAGAATACACATTTAGGTCATATGTATATCCTGTGACAGCATCACACCGTTCCCATAATTTTATCCCTCGTTTCACAGGCTTCATGGGAAGATACTGTTTGAGGGAAGACCTTCCTTTGAATTTAGTCATAGACTCGTCTATGCTTTGAAAAGGGCAGTCTTCCCTTGCCCTTGGAAACGTGTACTTCAAGCATGCAATTACCTCATCTATGTAATAAGTTTTTGAAGAATCTCTTGGTGGATCTGGACTATTGAAATACAATTTGGATGTCAAAACCTGAAATCTGTTTCTAGCAATTACCAGTTTTATAGCCTCATTGCCCAATGATGGGTTATGTGACCAGTAGTCTGAGATATTGGGTACCTTGTTGTAACACATAACAAGAACACATCCTAGAACGAGCATTATCTCATTTGGGTCAGTGTCTTCAATAGCTTTCTTTTTTTTTTTACGCAGTATATCTAACCGTTCGTTGGTACACTGACTAATGTACATCAACAAACTTCGTGGAAACACCTTCAAAAAACACTCCAACTCAGTAGTTGATGTTTTCAGGTCTATAAGAGAAAGAGTGGGTCGATTATCAGGGATAGTATGCCTAGGCATGAAATGAATAGTTGGCTGAGACCATATAACATTGTTAGAACCATTTACCGAAGGTACAGAATTGTCACTAACTTCTTCAGTACTACGAGAACGTTCAGTATTTATACCATGATCATGAGAAGTGCTTGCTCTTACCTCGTTGTTATCAGAAAGAGAGGTACCTACTTCATTGTCAGGAGCCAGGTTACAATCATTTTCGGAGCTGTCAGATAAATCGTCACTATTGTCACTTTCTAAATCACTTTCATTGGCCTCGAATGTATTGTCTATGAACGAATCGTCACTGTCACTAGATAAGTCACTATCGGTGTTTTCAAGAATGCTCCTGAGTTCATCGTTCGTGAAGTATCGTTTTCTGTTTCGATCCATCTTTTTCAATAAGAAAAACATAATAATATTAGCATAATAACATAAAAATGGTACAGAAAAAAAATAGATTAGCAAAACAAAGAGGAAAACAATATTACTGAAGGTATTGATAAACATAATAAAGCTCTGTAAATACTAATGGGACATATAATCCCACTAACCTCTGTTCGACCAAACTAATTACATGTGAATAAAACTGTATAATAATACGAAGATTGTTTTTACTTGCCGAATGCAGATGGGTGTTATAAATATTATACAACAAGAAAAACGAAAATTGAACACTTTCCGACACTGATAAAGATAACAAAATGGCTTAACTCTAAAGCTGACCTGCTGTTGTTCACAAAATCGGGCGTTTGATAACTCTCTCTAGTCTACAAATGAAACATCACAACGATTTAGCGGCTAAAATTGGTACTACATGCAACTGAGATGTGTCTCGACCACTGGGACAGAGTTTTGGGAGAATACAATAGCTTTCAGACCCATTGGCACCGTCATTTCTGACCTTGGGATGATATGTCCCGTTGGTAGTCAAAGGGGAAGTAAAGTTCCTTATTAATTTCCCTAATATTAAAACCTGGGAAAGTAACTTTATCGTTTTCTATGTTAAAATGGGTGCTAATTTTTATCTATTCTTTATGTCATTCCAAAAACATAAAAGATGGTATTAAATTTAGTGTTAATATGAATTTACGTTATAAATACTTGAATGATTTAGAATATCGGAACGGGGAATATTACACTAAAAGGATACATAATATTTTCTATATCAGGGATCACAGCGGGTGAATAAGCACCCGTCCAATAGTTTCCATACGCCCGCCGATATTGAGTAAATATTCATAAAGTTTTACAATAATTTTTTCCAACCATTGAGTCTTGTATAAATGCGTGCAAGATGAAGTCGTTTTGATTCGCCAAGTAGATGGTGACAAATCAAGGTTGACATACGTGGCTAATTTTGGTAGCCCATGGCAAAAAAAAAAAATAAAAAAATAAATTTCCTTTACCTACTAAATTTTTGGCTAATTTCTGTAGCTTGGTTGAAAACAAGATCTATCAATCATATCATTAAATATTAGTGCGTAAGAGTTATTTTTTTAATATTGTAAACAATTTATTTAATTTGTTTTCTTTTTAAATTTCTTTCAAACAAAAGTACCACCTTTTTGTTGCACAGTAAATGAAAAACATGTAAAAATTTCAAAATATACTTGACTTACCTATATCCATTGCGCCCTTTGCTTATGCAAATATTTAAAATGAGCCCTTTACTGCTGAATAGTTGCCGTACTTATTATTATTCATTGCTCCCTTTGCTTATGCAAATATTTAAAATGAGCCCTTTACTACTGAATAGTTGCCGAACTTATTATATTCATTGCTCCCTTTGCTTATGCAAATATTTCAAATGAGCCCTTTACTACTGAATAGTTACCGAACTTATTCCATTCATTGCTCCCTTTGCTTATGCAAATATTTCAAATGAGCCCTTTACTGCTGAATAGTTGCCAAACTCTGTTCCATATGTAAAAACTTACTGATTGTCTTATACAGTCATTACATTTTCTTTGCAGTTAACAAATGGATATAGCTAAAATAAAAGAAATGAGTTTGATTATACTTTTTCTAGAGGGTTTGAAATAGTGCTGCCACTGAAAATTTAACAATATCCCAAGATTCAAATAAATATCCCAAAATACACAACATACGTATAATAAAATATTTCTTCACAAAACTCACGTTTTTAATGTCCATTTTATTCATCGTCATCTGCAGAGAGGTTGATGGTGTTGTTTCTTTGCCTATCTCATCCATCCACTTTTGGTATCTTCTATGAACAGTGCCAATTTTTTATTACTTTTATTAGAAACTTGTAGGTTCCCAGGTTAAACAATTTTATGCATTCTTTCTTATGTACTGTTATCTGAGTCAGCTGCTAGGCGGCAACTAATCCATTTATAATTTTGCCAACAACAACTATTGGTTCATTCTATAGACATTTATAGAATTTTTTTTAAAATTTGCAGAATTAAAACGTCAAGATACTAATGATTGTGTATGAGTATCATTGACTAAATGCAAAGTGAAAATATTTAATACAAGTATAAGACGAGTGAGGAAGATGAAGCAATTAGCTTCTTGTATATTTGTTAATAAATTGAACTATTTTTTGGACAGAAAGTATAGACAATTCATTTAAATCTATCATTAAGTGGAAATTATATAAAAGCAGCTAAAAAAAAAAAAAAAAAAAAAAAAAAAACAGCTACCATTCAAAAATCCCAAGATTTAGGCAAATTACGTATGCATATCCAAAGATCCCAACCTCAAGATCGAAATCCCAAGATCTTGCGAAAAATCTTAAGGGATGTTATCGCTGGTTTGAGAATACGTTTACATGATAGTCACATTATAATAAATCAATGAATTTGATTGCCAAAGAGTTGGATAATACTTTTAACCTATAGTAGTTAAGTGACTATAGATTAGTCTACTCCAGATTTTTTCTATAAACTAAAGAATAACTATTAACATTAAAGTTTAATGGAAATAGATGGCAGTTCCACAATGACACTATTCAAATCTCAATTGAATAGTGGAAACTATCTTCAAAGAATAAATAAATAAATACATGTGATTTTTATGTAATTTCTTCATTATATTTTCCAATTACATTGATAATGAAAATAATTATTGAAATTGCAATAGTGCAATCGTTATTAGTTTTAACTGAAAATAAAACAACATTTTTCTAAAGGTATTTTAATTATATACAAACATATAATCAAGTATGTTAGATTTTTCGTGATTTGTAAATAATGAAATGGTCATTATAGCAAAATAGAATATTTTTTTTAATTATTTACTAAATTGATATTACTATGTAATATGATTTATTTTAAAATTTTATAAAGTTTAATGTTTCTTTGTGTTTTATACTTGTCTATTTTCTATTCTGTATATTTATTAAAGTTTTATGGTCCTTGTGGACAGTTTCTTATATTTAGTAATATGATTTATTTTGTCATATGGGGCAAATAAATATTTTTTGTATAATTATAACTGATACATGTAATAGTATTAATTTAGAATCTGTAAATTATAAATATATGATTTTAAATAATACTGTTAATGATTCTGCATACTTCATAATTAATTAATTATTTATTAATTCATAATTAATATTCAGCTAAAGTGAAACTAGATGTATCAGTTTTTTTAATTATATGGATTGGATTACCATTATTTTTTATATTATTAATATGGCAAACCGTCACACTTCGTACAACGAATGTTGGAGTCGTTGGAGCGCTTTCGGACGTTGTCCATCTTCAATCGCAACTAACTAACTAACCTACTGAGATACTGGTTAGTTAGTTAGTTGTAATTGAAGATGGACAACGTCTGAAAGCGCTCCAACGACTCCAACATCATCATACTAGGTTTGACGGTTTGCCATATTAATAATATAAATCCTACTAACCTCAGTGGTAATAATAATATGCATGTATTTACCATTATTTTTCATTTCAGGGAAACTACATCCTATCCAATGACGCATTATTGCAGATGGAAAAGCCACAATTTGACACGATTTTGTGCCTGAGCGTAACAAAGTGGTTCCATTTGAACTGGGGCGATGATGGGCTAAAGCGAGCTTTCAGACGAATGTACGCCCAGCTGAGGCCAGGGGGGTGTCTCCTTCTGGAGCCTCAGCACTGGCAGTCCTATCACAAGAAGAAGAACATCACTGTAAGTCATTTAATCATTATTCATTGAGTTTTAAAAGAAAAAAAAAAGTTCATGCCTCAAACCATGTTGAATTTTTAAAGAAAGTCGATGCCGCTGTACTTTTGTACTAGAATATTTTGACCTCCTCAGTAGCCTGTCACAATAAAAAGAATTTCACAGAGAGATACATATATCTAACATAGTAGGTAAAAGTAGAGTGAAGTTTTTCTATTAACTTCTTAATAATAATCTGTATAAACCGCATGCGAGTGAGTGTTCACATCAACATCTGTCGCCGGCTGACATTCAGTCAAACCCAAGCACCCACCCTGTTCTTATCTTATTTCTCCACTACATTCTTATCGTAAATAAGCCGAAATAAAAGAAGTTATTGGACCCACAAGGATGTATCATTAACTAAATTCAATATTTTGATGAAAATGATCGAAAATATTTCATGATGAATAAAAATATATTTTAATTAATACTAAATTCGATAAGTAAAATTATAGAAAATAGTAATTTTTTAAAGCAATTTTCCTAGAGAAGAGATTTGTACCTAAAAAAGAACCATATTTTTATATAAAAATTTATAAAGTGGTAATTATTTAGTGGTATTCTTAGTTTAAAAAAGACTAATATTTTTTAACCGTAACAAGCGGTCTTCGTCAGAATCAAAAACTCAACAGATATATTATATATACGTTTTACGGTGAATCACAAACACACTTACCGTCTCTAACTTTCGCCTGAACCGCCATCAGGAGAGTCGAGATAGGAAAGTCGAAAATTAGAGACAGTAAGTGTGTTTGTGATTCACCGTGAAACGTTTGTTGTCCTTTTGGATTGTTTTCCTGTTTAATAATTAATTATATATATCATTAATGGAAGCAATTATAATTCAAGAAAAACAGCCAGCCATAAATATCCAACTGGGAATTATATGCATAGTATGACATGCAACAGGGAATTATATGTATACGAACACTAATAAGATGTAAGTTTGGGACCAATGACAGCAGTTTAAAATTAGATCATTGATTGTAATTCCATGAAAATAAATATTTGAAGACGTTCTGGAGGTTTGAATGTTAACGGATTGCCCACACAGCGGTGGGGTGGGGGTGGCAAAACCGCTCCGTGCAGCAAAAATAATTCACTCAGAGATACTGATGTTTGTTTCTTAGTTTGGTGTGAATTGATGTGTAGATTTTGTTCTCCATGACTCTTAAATGGACTTCCAAATGTGGCTTTGTTGGGCAAAAATTCATGTAAATTTGACGGAAATAAAGAATTTAACTTATTGAGAAAACTTTGAAGACCCATTTCATATTTTCACTTCTAAAAAATATATACAATATAACTTATTTTAAAATAGGTCCTAAGCATCTTCAGTTTTTATATCTTAATTATAGATTCTGTTTAATGTTTTCATTTTTTTTTTTGTTCTAGGAAACAACTTGGAAGAATTTCAAAACAATCAAACTATACCCTGAAAAGTTCACTCAATTTCTTCTTAGTGAAGTTGGATTCAGTAAATGTGAACTTTTAGGTGCCCCAGTGCACAGTTCAAAAGGATTTCAGAGACCTATTTGGATATATTTCAAATCAAATGAGAATAATAAAGAAAATGTAAAAGAAAAAGCAGTTGACGAAACAAATTGTTCAGTATTAACTGATAGTGGAGAAAATTTAAAAGTAGATTCAAATATTGAATTGAAGGAAAATTCAACTAATGAAAATGAAACTAAACCTCAAGAAACTCAAAATGAGAATAGAGAAAATAAATTAATCAACGACAATGAAGAGAAAACTTCTTCAACTTGTGAGAAAAAAAGAAAACTTTCCTGTGATAGTTTGGACAATGTTAGTGCAAAATCAGACTGTATCGAAACACAAACAACTGAAGGTAACCACCGAAACAGTGATAACGTTGTCCAAAAAAACCAAAAGCTTATGTAGTAATTGAGAGTATACCAAAGCAAAATAAATCCTGAGTATTCGAATATTTGCACAAGTAACTTAAAAAAGAAATCACAGTATATTGTTGTACATAATTTCATTTGTAATTTTAATTCCCCAAAAAATCTTTCAAGATCTCTTTTTCTTAAATTAAGGTGTTTCATTAATTTTGTTGAGTTTGTATAAGTTATATATGTCTGGATATATGTTTTATTTACAAGTTTACCAGTTATAGAGCATCATATAATTTATGTTTTATTTTCGATTTATAATTCGAAATCATACCATACGTACTCAACCCTACCTGTGTAAGTGTGTCATTAAATTCTGTTAAGTTTATTATTTTTTTTGTTTTAAGCGTGTTCAATTTTTTTCTAAAAAAAAGTCGTTGAATTTTAATTATATGTGATTAAGGAATGAAATTTTGTTTTAAAAACATGAATATGATGGTATCTATAAGGAGCAAAAGTGTACATAAGATATTTGTTTGTATAAAGAAAGGTATTTAATTTGTGTAAATATATAATGTTTTTAAAAATTGATATTTATTTATTCAATAAATATTTTAGTAGGGATTTATTTATGAATTTACTTGAAAATTGTCTCTGTTAATCTCCTGTCTTATATGTTTACTATAAAGACATCTTTCGCTTATCATCATCGTCGTCGTTATCTAGTTTCCATAGTATGTTCAACCATGAAAAATTGCTTGCAGCAAAACGAGCAAAATCCGACACCTGCCTTAACCTTTCAGGATTGAGTCCAAATATTTGTAACTTAACCTTTCAGGACTGAATCCAAATATTTTTAACTTAACCTTTCAGGATTGAATCCAAATATTTTTAACTTAACCTTTCAGGATTGAATCCAAATATTTTTAACTTAACCTTTCAGGAATGAATCCAAATATTTTCAACTTAACCTTTCAGGATTGCATGCAAATATTTTTAATTATTATCATAAAGAAAACTATCCACAAAGGACAACAAATGTTTCAGAGTAAACTATTGGCACACAGTAAGTAGAAAAACACACTGGCAGTTACTAATTTTCGGTTTAACAGTCATCAAGAGAGAAGAGATAGGGACACCAAACCCACTTGCGAAGCGATGGTTGGAGACCCAACCGTCAAAATAATTGTTAATTATTTTGATAAATGTAACGAGAAAATTATGCGTAGATTTAAAAAAAAAATTAATTTTAAAGTAGTGCAATCAGTTATTATGGGGTATTTACTCATTTTAGGGTAAAAAGTCAATGAAATGGTCTCCACATATAAAAATGGTATAAATAACGCGTTTCGAACACGTAGTGTTCTTCCTCATGCATTAACTAAAAAATACGACATCAGAGAGTTATCTATAGTACAAAGTAAATATAGTACAAAATAAAATAAGGAAGAGAGTACGAACCTAAGGGTGAGTGTCTGTGATACAACTGACTGGGAATAAGATGGACATGGGTGGGGGTATGGGGTACATCTGTTTCATATTACGAGTAGAAGGCAAGTACATTTCATTGTTATTTTTTTTCCTAAAGGTTAGGAAAATGTACAGGCTCAGCCTAACCTTTAGGGAAAAAAATAACAATGAAATGTACCTGCTTTCTAATATGAAACAGATGTACCCAATACCCTCACCCACGTCCATCCTACTCCTGATAGACATCAAAAAACACAGATCAATGAAATTTTAAGTTTAGAAGAAGGTTTACTGTTGATCTTGATTTGTTAAAATGGTAACATTAATCTATTAATTCTTTGGACTATTTACCTGTAAATAAAATGAAATAAAATAATAATAGTAAATAAATGAAAATTTGACAAAAAATGTCAGATGAATGCTGTTCGAGGTACTAATTAAAAGCTGAATTACATTTTTAGTTATTTGAACTTGTATGATGTTAAAACGTGGCTTGAGAGGGGTTGGTTCGGGACCCCTTATTAACTATTCGGGGTTACCCTGATAGCGAACGGGTCGTACAGGGCCTTCCGCTATCCACCACCTGCGGACCCGCCTGGTAGCCACCCAAGCCCCAGGACCCCCCCTGACTAAATGTGCCCCTCCCCCACTGACTAACTTAAAGATAAACATCATAGTGTAGAATAGAAATAGTTATGTAAATGTTGACATACAGATCATAGATACATACCTACTTAACAACTATATGGCAAAATAAACAATATAACTAAAATAAGAATAATGATACATGACTATATACATCATACCATTCCTAGCCCCATAATCACATGACTTACATAAAAGATTAGAATAGAAATTGGTATGTAAATGTTGACATAGACATCATAAAACACATACCTACTTAACATCTAGAAGGCAATATACGAATTATAAATAAAATAATAATACATGAGTATATACATCACACCATTTCTAGCCCCATAATCACATTAAGTTTCATAACAGAGTAGAATAGAAATAACTATGTAAATGTTGACATAGACATCATAAAACAAATACCTACTTAACAACTATAAGGCAAAATAAACATTATAACTAAAATAAGAATAATATTACATTATTATATATATCACACCTTATCTAGCTCCATAATAACATAAGTTACATAAAAGATTAGAATAGAAATAGTTATGTAAATGTGGACATGCAGATCATAAAACACATACCTACTAAACAATTATAAGGCAAAATAAGCATTATAACTAAAATAATAATAATAACACATGATTATATACATCATACCATATCTAGCCCCATAATCACATAAGTTACAATACAGAGTAGAATAGAAATAACTATGTAAATGTTGATATGGAGATCATGAAACACATACCTACTTAACAACTATATAGCAAAATACAAATTACAACTAAAATAAGAATATTCATATTTGTTTATACACATTATTCTATTTCTACCCCCATAGTCATATTAATTACATGAAAGAGTAGAATATAAATAGTTATGCAAGCGTTGTCTTATATATCATAGTACACATACCTATTTTGCGATTCCAAATTCTGTTACCTTTTATCATTTTCCGTTTAGAAAGTGATACGTTTCTAAACGTGGAGACCATAAAACCGAATTGAATATCAGGATGTAATCATACGTCTTCATAATCCTCAAAAGAGTTTCCATTCCTTTATTTATCATTTGATTTTATTGGTAGAGTAGAAGAGAAATAGCTATAAAATAGGCATTTAAATATCATTAAATTCAAATGTTATATGTTACCTCACACAGTAAAATTAAAAGAAGGTTGTAAACATAGATCTCCATATACCATTGTCCTGAAAACAGTTTTTACAAGCAAAACAAACGACATGAAAATATACTTATGAACATTTAAAGTTAATAAATTTATATAAATTTAAAGTTAATAAAATATCTATTGTATACAACAACCATAACTTACCTCACACAGTAGAATACAACAAATAATAAAGTGATAACACCTCTTCATCACTTCAAATACGTTTCTATCCCTTGAAATCATATTAGTTGCATGGGAGAGTAGTTTACAAACATATATGTTAGTATAGACCTAAATACATCAAACACATACATCAACATATATGAGGTACCTCACACATATAGCTTTAATATAATTAAAAAAATATATAACCACATTTCTTCCTTCATATCAAGAGCGTTACTGGTGCCATAACATATGAGTTACACAAGAGAGTAGACAGAAACAGTAATGCATATATACATTTAAAAAAATGTAAAATACTTATGTATTCAACAAGTTACCTGCACTGTAGAATTACAATAAGTATGTATCTTCATACATTCTTATTTTTTTTTCCATATTTAAAAATTTCAATCTAAAATACAAGCTTTCGGCTCACATTAGTCATCATCAGGTAAAAAACAATAAATAAAAATGGCAGACAAAACAAATGCTACAATTCTAAGAGCGGTTTCTAACAACTAACTATGATGGAAATAAAATATGCGGAAGGGAGGGAGGAGTAAGTAGCAGGGCCTGTGTAGGCATGCAGGGCAGGGCACTGATCCCAACTACCTGCTCATCCCTACACCTACCTCTCTTCCAAACTTATAGTTTGTATCAAAATTTTTGAACTAGGTATTACATAAAAGTCACTGTTTTGAATATTTAAAGCTTTTGATACATCAAATTACATATCCCCGAAGCCCTTTACATCAAAGACTATAACCCTTGTTTAAATATTCAAAACAGTGATCTTAATGTAATACCTAATTCAAAAGATTTTGATACAAACTATAAGTTAGTATGAGAGGTAGGTGTAGGGACACGCAGGTGGTTTGGTTCAGTGCCCTTCCCTGCATGCCTACACAGGCCCTCCTACTTACTCCTCTTTCCCTTCCACATATTTTCTTATTTCCATGCTAGTTAGTGTTAACTGCTCTTAGTACCATAGCATTTGTTTTTTACCACTTTACCTGTATGATAATCGTTTTTGTATATAGTTTTTTACCTGATGATGGCTAATGTGAGGCAAAAGCTTGTGTATTATTTATTCTCATGAAGATCTTCATATACCTGAAAAGCCTTTGCCATGTTTCTAGGGTACAGATTCTGAAACTGCTTGAAGTTGAGGAGCCTCTTAATTCTAAAAATAGCTGAAAGAACACTGTATACAAATATTCGAGAAATATATAATCATTCGAGGTAAAAATAATCATCAAAAAATAAAGATAATGAGACTTACTTTCAGAATACTTATTCTTCTGCCCAGAGAAAAATAAACTTGATGAGCTTCGGCGACTTCTTCAGTGTTTGGGGATAAAAATTTTGATAGGGATAGGGAGGAGCTCGCATTTTTTTTTCAATTCACTGAAAAGTTTTTATGGCTAGTCTATTTTAACTAAAGAATAATCTTGCTGGAAACTGTAGAATTTTTGCTCAGAGTGGTGAACAAATGTCATCTCGCCATTCATAAACAAATTCGCTGCGGTGAGTAGCTCTTCTTTAGAAGAAAATCGCTGATACTTATCAATCATTATAATGATACACCCGAAAATAGAGGTATAATGCGTATGGTGACAATGTTTTTATATTTGGTTATATTATTCTGAATCACTCAAAGACACCTAGAAAGCCTATAGACACCATTAACAGATTTAAGCCCTAACAGATCACGATTAGTGTGGGAAGAACAGTGGAAGTAAGGGGGTTTCGAACAGTGTATGATGTTGATTTTCTGTTTTGCTGTGTACTGTAAACGATTACATGCAATAAACACAAACATGCCCACTAACCTGTGTACAGGTATCCTTCCGTCTGTACCTGCAACAGTACACACATGTTAATATTAACTCAATTGTAATGTAAAATATTTTGGAATCTTTGCCAGTCATTGTTGTGACAAGTCATAATCAAATAATTTTGATATATGTCAAAGTTATATAATTAAAACATAAACCAGTTCAGCATATAAAGTATTTTTTCTCGTTTTCTTCATTCAGAAACAGATCTATTCCTAATAATTTTATTCTTCGGTAACAACCGTTACAATGATATTACAGAAATAATTGCTAATCGCTCTTCATAAAAAAAATGAATAAATGGACATAAAATCATAAATCCTCACTATATATACAAAGATGAAAATTGATATAAAATAGCAAATGATATTTACTATCAAGTGAAAAAGAATAATTATTAATTACGATGGCATAGTGCAACAGTACATAGTCTACCATATCCTATAACCACATGGTTCAGTTAAATTAAAAAAACATGTATTTTTCATATCAGTTTTTATGATAATGGCACTTATTAAGGATTGTTTCATATTGGTGAATCCATAAGAAGCAATTAACTAAATATAGGTAACAAAAATAATCTACCATTTAAATTTTAATTTATTGCCTAAAATTTAACATGTGTTGACATGTAGTTAATAAACTAGTCTTGGCATAATTATCAAGTGACATTATGGGTGAACAAAAAAAAATTTTTCATTATTAACTTGCCATTAAATTAGCTCATTCCATTGTCGGCCATGTTTATTTGACTTTAAGCTATCACCCACTACTGTTTCAGTTCAATATATAAAAAATTTTTTTTATCAAAATTTATGATAATAACAGTTATTTTACATTTATTTGATATCGCTGAATCAAAAAAAGGGAATAAACTTTAAAAAAAATTAACTACCTATATTTACTATATTTCATATAATTTAACATATATTAACATATATGGGTAGTTAAAAATATAGTTAATAAACTAGTGTTGGCATAATTATCAAGTGACATTATGGGTGAGCAAAAAAAAATTTTTCATTATTAACTTGCCATTAAATTAGCTCATTCCATTGTCGGCCATGTTTATTTGACGTTAAGCTATCACCCACTACTGTTTCAGTTCAAAATAAAAAAAAAATTTTATCAAAATTTATGATGATAACAGTTATTTTACGTATATTTGATATCGCTGAATCAAAAAGAAGCTATTAACTTAAAAAAAATAAAGAAAAAAAAATTAACAACCATTTAAATTTTAATTTATTCTGTATAATTTTACATATATGGGTTACAGGTAGTTAAAAATATAGTTAAAAGACTAGTGTTGGCATAATTATCAAGTGACATTATGGGTGAACAAAAAAAAATTTTCATATTAACTTGCCATTAAATAAGCTCATTCCATTGTCGGCCATGTTTATTTGACTTTAAGCTATCACCCACTACTGTTTCAGTTCAATATATAAAAAAAAATTTTTATCAAAATTTATGATAATAACAGTTATTTTACGTTTATTTGATGTCACTGAATCAAAAAGAAGCAATTAACTTAAAAAAAGTAAAGAAAAAAAATTGACTGCCATTTAAATTTTTATTTATTTCATATAATTTAACATATATGGGTTGACAGGTAGTTAAAATTATAGTTAATAAACTAGTGTTGGCATAATTATCAAATGACATTATGGGTGAATAAAAAAAAAATTTCATTATTAACTTGCCATTAAATTAGCTCATTCCATTGTCGGCCATGTTTATTTGACGTTAAGCTATCACCCACTACTGTTTCAGTTCAATATATAAAAAAAATTATTTTTATCAAAATTTATGATAATGACAGTTCTTTTACGTTTATTTGATATCGCTGAATCAAAAAGAAGCTATTAACTTAAAAAAAGTAAAGAAAAAAAATTAACAACCATTTAAATAATATTTATTCCGTATATTTTAACATATATGGGTTGATACGTAGTTAAAATTATAGTTAAAAGACTAGTGTTGACATAATTATCAAGTGATATTATGGGTGAGCAAAAAAAAAATTATGAGCTACACAAAGAAAAATATTAACTACCATTTAAATTCTTATTTATTCCGTATTATTTAATATATATGTGTTGATCATTGTTAGAATTATAGTTAATAGACAAATGTTAACATAAAGTATCAAATGATATTATTGGTGAACAAAGAAAAATTGTTGTATTACCTGGGCATAGAGCCTCAGTGAACGTTCCTCCATGTTCCGTTGATGAAGAGCAGCAGCGACTGACTGGTTTTGACCTGCAGAGAACTTTAGTGAGTCCAAAAGTTCACTTACTCAGTCTTAGAACAGATTAGGCAACCCCATTATGACTAGGTATTTACTTCATTTAATAATCAAACGAATTTGTTAAATGTTTCATTTTATTTAAAGTTTTTTTTTACACGATTCGGTGATAAATTTTATGCTAATTGCTATATGGTTTACATCAATAAAGAATTGAGAATAACAGCTGATATTTAAAATACAACACTGTTCTGACAAAACTTCGAGAAATAAGTTATTACTAAAAGATTTAACAATAGATTAGGGAATAGTATTTTACTTCACTATAAATAAAATGTAGTAACAATAACAAAATATGATATTAAAATTTCATTGTCTTGATATCTGAGTTGATGTGGGTGGGAATAATTCCTACAGTTTGACACAAAAATATGAAATTCATTATATACATAATTCCAAATGAGAAGAACTACATAGCTTTTTGTCAATATCGAAGCATGATAAAGGTGCTTTTCGGTGATTTATGCTAAAACACAAACCATTGTTTTTTGTTTTTTGGAGACAAAAAAAAAACTGCAATTTTGCACATAACATCATCACAGTATTAAGATCAATAGAAAGTAAATTTCATTTTGGATACTAGGAATACAAAGAAAGTCAAATAATAACTTCTTTCTACTGTTATTTGTCAGAATCACAATTTCAAATAATAATGATTACTTATATAAAAAAAAAATAAACAAGAATCAAATCAGCATTCGAAGCAAAATAAAAAAAATGAGGTGTCATTTCATTTATTAAACATATTGAATTTGGAAATACATTAAAATAAAAATGTGTACATAATGCATTTAACTACCTTCCATGGATTTCATGCATATGCTCTCCTCATTATTATTGATATAATTCCTAATAATGGACATTTGGACGAGTAACTTTTGATTACTTAATATAAAAGATTATACTACCGAAATAATTTTACCAAATGAAGTACAGTAAAAAGTAATATTGTACAATGTGTAATTTGTTCACAACATAAAATAACTGAAGAAGTATGCACTTAACAATACTGTGAGTTAATATATTATTGAATTAATTTATAATCAATTTAATTAATTAATTATTAACCTTCACAATAAGTTATATTGCAAGGACCTCAATTATATTTGTTTATTATATTTGTAGGAGTAACAATAACAGTTCTTATTTCAATTAATTCATTCTAATCAATGCCTAAAAACATTTAACTGGTTATGATGAAAATGTTATCATTATTAAAAAGTCTGGAGTGGTCATTTTTAAACTAATTTCAACATTAATAATTGTATCAATACCCATCACAAAAATGAAATACCTTCTTATTCTAAATTACGATCAAACTACGAAATTATACTACTCGTCAATAACTGAAGTAAGTTACACCTTCTTAATTTACAATGAATGTAATTAATATTATCTATTTTTCAGGACATCTTAGGCGTAATATGCTTCATACATACAATATACAGTGCTTAATACTATATTATTTATGAAGATGAAGATTTACATTCTTAATATGATATGTATCAAAGATATTCTGTTTAATTAATGCTACTAAATTATATGAAGTATAACTTCTATAATTCATTTTAATAACTTAATGAAAATACTATTTTTTCATTCATCTTAAATTATAGTAACTGTAAAAAATTAATCAAGCAAGAATATTTCAATTAGTTTAACATATTTCTAATTAAATAGGTGACGTCTTAAGTAAAATATTCTGAAGCAAATATGTACTTTGAATAAAGTAGGTAATTCTTCTTCATAAATAATCGATAATAAGCATTTTAAATCTTTCTTAACATTATGTTTAATCCACAAGATTTCATTTTATCAATAATATACAACATGTATTAACCAAAATGAATGCTGATTTAAAATCCAACCCATAATATTCATTGAAAGCAATCATTAAGGAATCATCTGATTATTTGCATTTGCCATTAATATTAAACTATTTAAGTACTATGATACTGCAGAAGTAAGTTAAGACAAAAATTGTACTTACTGTTTGAAGTTATCATTATTGTATGAAATATCACGTTGAGTGAATAAAATTTCTAAATAATTAGAACTTTATTTAAAGACACTCTCGAAAGCGTAACACTTTACTGTGGAATAAGGGCGTCAGTTTTGCTTTGTTTATAGCTTGCTTAAAGTAAAAATTACTTTCATATTGCAGTTGATTGTTTAGGTGTTTCTTTAAGAAACATTTGGTTTGGTTTAAGCTCAACTGTACTATAATTAAATATATAGTCAAAATCATGTATAATCAATTTAACTAAATGATTTTTTTTCAAATATGGTAGGCTTCAATTTACAATTTTTACAGTAAACTTTGCGGTAAGAGGGTTACGTTGATAATAATAATGATGATGACGACGACGTTACATCATTCTGATAATTATTTTTTTTTCTGGAAAGTATACAATTTATTTTTAATAGGTAGTTAGAGGTGGTTAGTGGTATAAACAACCACCATTTGCTTGTATGAAAATTGTACTTGTATGTAATGTAGGCTTGAATAATTCATCTTGCTAGTTTATTACTATAATTCAAAATATTTGCATAGCAAGTAACCTAATATTCCTATTGATATGTACTTGTGCTTGCTTTAACATTAGAATACAACTGACTTAGAATAGACTAGCATGTTACTAATGAGGAATCAGTAACCTCATGCATATGAATCATTTTAGTTATATATATTATTGATTTTGTATACCTAACAAAATAATTTTAAGATATCAATATTATTTTCAGCGAATTTTTCTTAAGTGACTACTAGACACTTAATCAAAACGGTTCGTATATAAGTAGACACTAATCAGACAGGGAATGTGTATCAATATTTCTTACAACTCTGCATAAACTAAACAGATCTAACATGATGCTAAATCACTGAAAAATAATCATTATTTTCTTCTTATTATACTGTAAAGAGTAGCATCGAAGTACCTTTCGTTCCTTCATTATTATCAAATACTATAAATCATTCTGGAAATTTCATTTGACCTGATTTTTATTTTTTCATTTGGATATTATTTTACAAAAGGTTTCTGTATATCTTCTTTAGACTATTGAGTAAATATTGAAAACTAGTTATAGAAACAATTATTGTCTGATTTTTTTATTAATGTTTAAGTTAAAATTGAATAAGTTGAATAGGCTGATTTGTCTTAATTAATTGAACGCCAAAGAAATTAATTGAAAGCAGAAATGAATTTGAAACCTTCTCAGAATCGTAAGAGAAGGATATATTAATTAGATTTTGAATCTCATTGTTTGTAAAATATATTTGTACATCCATCTGCAAGTACAAGTATTTAGCATGTTTAATGTTGATACAAGGTGTCTTCAGTGCATTCGAGATAATATGACATAGTTATAGTTAATGATAAATTAACAGATACACCCAAGTCTTTAATTACGTCTCCTATCTCCAGTGGTTAATTCCAGTTCCAAACTCTTCCCAACAGTTTCTGTAACCATTGAATATCACGGTTAATTCAAAGAAGATAAAAAAGAAAGTTGTTAATGACGTTCTAATACAAGTATTTATTTTTATAGCTTCAGGGATTCTATTTGGTGTAAATTTCGAATGTGTTGGTTTCAGATTGATCAAACTATTAATGGAGAGGCCAGCAAAGTGAAAGAAGTAACCGACTCACGAGTAATACATCACCTAAGACCTACTTTTCCGAGTCTTCCAGCCTCTTTAGTAGCGACTGGCAAACACCCTACCATCGACCTTGAGAAACTCCAGCAAGTTATGATGTCCGGCTACAACAGACACGCTTCCGTAAGTTTCTGTTTTTTTTTTTTAAACAAAAACTAGAATTAGGATAAGTACAAGAATAATTATGATTCATCACGGTTAAAATAAACTTCAAATACAAACTAAGAATAAACTTCTTATATTATTCTACTTTCATTGATAAATTGGAAATTGAAAACACTATTGACATCTTTCTTCATGATAACTAGTTAAACTACTGAAACATGTCAACTTGGAAAAGATATTATAAATCTAGATTAGTGCTTCTCAACCTTTTTTTATCCATGGACCTTTTTTCCCTTCTTTTGTTCTTGGTGAACCCTTTCATAACTATTGGACATAAGAACAATTTTCTATTTTTCAATAATACAAATTTTAATTTTAGGGTTTTAATTATTAAAGAAATAGTTTATAATGAAGTTTTATAATTAAATTGAAACTAACTTAATACAAATAAACTATTCCACAATTATAATAAAAATAATGATCTTAATAATACCTAGCAATAATAATAATAATCATAATTATGTTGCTATAATTGTATAATTACAATAGCACAATATTTCTTCTGAGGATAACATTCACTTTAGTTATGATGCCCTTTGTAAATAGCTTACAATATATTGTGTAGACTCTAGTTCAGGGGTCTAATTTGTCACAATGTCATATCCTCACCCCCTCTTCTTCCTAAGACTATCTTTTTCGAAAAGTGTATTCTAAATAATGTGAAAATATTACAAAAAGTCGCTTCATTTTGTCTTTATTAGCATATATATTTACAACTTTACATGGACTATGTTCATAAACCTAGAAAGCTTTCCTTACTCTGTAAACTTACAGTGATCACAATTCACTCCCTGAAAACTTAAAATTCAACCCTAGAGGTGAATTTCACCCCCATTGAGAACCTTTGCTCTAGATGAGTTAGATCTGTGTGGCTAACATGACCAATATGTTGTAGCAACTCTAGAGTTAGTAGTTTAGGAGAAAAAAATGTTTACTAAAAACCGGTTTTTGGCAAAAAAAAAACTGACTTTCCCGTCATCCATAATTTTCCCCAAACAATAGGGATCATCTACACTATGGGGTCTATTTTTGTGTAAAATATCAACTTGATCCATAAAAGATTCTGGACCGTAGCGTGTAACAAGCAATGCTAACACACACACACACACACACACACACATCTCCTATATGACATAGGTTTGAATATTCACTCTTCATTAGTAACGCTCTTTGACCATGCATTATCGAATGTATAGAAAAATTGAGAACTTCTCCAATTGGTTTTTTGTCATTTTTACTTTACTATAAGTAAAGTATAGTGATCGTGAAAAAATTCGATCTCGAGATTTTGACGGAATTACATGTTTTGAGGTACCAGAAGTCGTTTTATGACGTTTTTACGATGATGTCTGTGTGTGTGTGGGTGGGTGGGTGGGTGGGTGCGTGGGTGGGTGCGTGTGTTAGCATTGCTTGTTACCACGCTACGGTCCAGAATCTTTGATGGATCAAGTTGGTATTTTACACAAAAATGGGCCCCATTTAGACGAAGATCCCTATTGTTTGGGAAGAATTATGCATGATGGGAAAGTCACTTTTTTTGCCAAAAACCGTTTTTTTTAAAACATTTATTTCTCCTAAACTGATAACCCTAGAGTTTTGAAATTTTGACATTATCTTTGAAGTTACAAATGCAACAAACGAAAAATATATTCAGAATTTTAAGACAACAGGAAATATTTTTTTTTCAATAAAATGTAAAAATTTTGACTTATAATTCAATCTCAAACCTTGTGAGAGCGATACAAGCCATACTGTTTGACGGACAACAATGAAACTATGCCTATAAATAGAACATTATATGGAGAATGAGTTGAGATATTTTTTTCTAAAATTACATTCGCTAAAGGGGCGTTACAGTACGATTTGTGTTTTCAGAAAATGATTTTTTGACGCTAAACGGCTCGTTAAAAAAAAATGAAAATTTGACCAAAAATGGAACAAAAAATTAGCAATTCACAAAAAAAAATTCATGAAGTTTCAATTACGGGAAAGAGCAATAACGATATAAAAACTGTTTGTTTATTCTAGACTAAGAGATCACCTGCTATACTTGTCGAATTTTTTGTATTTTTTTACATTGTTTACATTGACTTAGAAATTTTTTGAGTGAATCCACTGAGATAAAATTGATGTTTCTAATGGAAAAATGAAAATATATTATTGACTTATAAGAGATGTAAGAGGAATAATGATAATGTAGTGCAGGTAAATGATAACACTCATTAAAAAAAAATTCGTATATATGTTATTTGACAAAGGGGAAGGAAAATGATCTTATTAAATACTAAGAAGCCATAAAATTCCCAGTATAATAATTCTGTTAAAAACGAAAAATGTAAAAGATAATTCAAAATATAAATCTTTCGTTTAGAGATTAATAACTGTAATTATCGCACATCTTTAATTAACAAATCACCTTAAAACAACATTTTCTTCGCTGTTTAAGAAGTTTTTCAGAGAAAAAAAGAGTATTTTACTGTTTCAAATTTGAAAATTTTACATTAATATTCAATGTAGAAGGATGTCAAGTAAACGATGTAAGAAATCTACTGGCTATTTGAACAATAGCCATGTTCTCTTGTAGGATACTATTTCGTTTCAAGAAATGTTCACTTTGGTTTTTCAATAATGTTATTACTGCTGTAGTTATACTAATGAAATTATTTGCAAATAATAAATTATTTGTGATGTACAAAAATAAGCTTATAAATTGATATGTCCTTCAATCACTATCTGTACTACCTCAGGAATGACAGGCTAATAATTATATCCCATTTAGATGTTTACGTTGTGCTTAAATGAGACGTTGTGTTTTATATACTCAAGAAATTTGACATTAAGTTACTTATAGTAAAGTAGAGTGTAGGCCACTCCAGATTTTTTTACTTTACGGAAAGAAAAATGTAAATAATCAGGAATAAATTTGATTATAGAATATCAAAATGTTTCGTTAAACACCTGCATAAGATTAGTTTGTTTCGATAAAAACGTCAAGAATTTTGGACCATTGGAAAAGGTAAAATAGCTCTACAAATTACAACATGTGTCCCCTTCTACTTGTGTTTTTTATATCCACTCTGAAAAATGTTTATCACAATTGAGTAAAATAGATTTGTTTAAAAAAAAAAATCGGTTATGAGTGATTTTTTATAAGCAATTGTTTTACTGGTAAAGCTGAGTGTACGACACTACAGTTTTTCTCATCGCTTAAACCTTAAACAGTGAATAAAAATGTACTTGGTTAACAAGTAAAATATATTCTGTATAAAACATTGAAAATGTTTGTGTAAATATGGTGACACATTAAATAAATTTAAACGCAAGGAGTTGTGATAAGTAATAGAGCGCATCGGTGAAGTGAGAGATTAAAGCAAGCAGAGTTACGACGTGGACGACCGCCAGGGAAACGAAAAGCGCCTGTTGCCAGCACAGGCAGGACCTGGTGTATTATTACACCAGTCAGCTCTGGCACCATCTCCGAGTCTCGTAACCCTTCATCACGGCTTATAGTGTAGCTATAGAGTCTAAACCTTCATCACGGCTCATTGTGTACCTATAGGGATTATTACACTTTCATCACGTCTCATCGTGTAGCTGTAGGGTTTACATCTAAATCACGACTAATTATGTAGCTATAGGGCTTACACCTTAATCACGTCACATCGTGTAGCTGTAGGGTTTACACCTTAATCACGGTTCATCATGCAGCTATAGGGTTTACACCTTAATCACGGTTCATCGTGTAGCAATAGGGTTTACACCTTCATCACGGCTGATTACCATATACAGCTATAGGGTTTACACCTTAATCGCGTCACATCGTGTAGCTGTAGGGTTTACACCTTCATCACGGCTCATTATACAGCTATAGGGTTTACACCTTAATCGCATCACATCGTGTAGCTGTAGGGTTTACACCTTCATCACGACTCATCATGCAGCTATAGGGTTTACACCTTAATCACGGATCATCGTGTAGCTATAGGGTTTACACCTTCATCACGGCTCATTACCATATACAGCTATAGGGTTTACACCTTAATCGCGTCACATCATGTAGCTGTAGGGTTTACACCTTCATCACGACTCATCATGCAGCTATAGGGTTTACACCTTAATCACGGATCATCGTGTAGCTATAGGGTTTACACCTTCATCACGGCTCATTACCATATACAGCTATAGGGTTTACACCTTAATCGCGTCACATCATGTAGCTGTAGGGTTTACACCTTCATCACGACTCATCATGCAGCTACAGGGTTTACAACGTCTTCACAGATCATCGTGTAACTACAGGGTTTACACCTTCATCACGGCTCATTATACAGCTATAGAGTTTACACGTTAATCGCGTCACATCGTGTAGCTGTAGGGTTTACACCTTCATCATTTCATACTACGTTTTAGTAAATCAGCAATATTATTTTGAAAATTTAATTTAGAGTCAAAAATCATTCTTAAATCTTTCACAGAGTTTATTCGGATCAGAAGATCGAATTTATAAGGATAAATTATTGGGTTTTTTAAACGGGAAAAGGATACTACGCACCACTCAAAGAAATTTAGATTAAGATTATTCAAAGAACATAGTTTAAAAAAGTTTATTTATTGAATATACCCACAATGCATTCATTATCATACTAAATCTGAGATTAACATCAATAAAGTAAGAATGATAACAATAACATCTAAAAAATAGATATAACTAAAAGATAAATTTAGTTCATACCTAATTTCTTAATATTATCACTAAAAAAATCAGATTCTAGGGTATTTTTAAAACAAAACAGTATCTTAATATTCTTTCGAGAGATCAATAGTGTGTAGTAACAGTGAAAGTATTTCTTATTTTTACAGAAAGTGATTTAGAATTACAATGATTGATGCCAACTGTAGACGAGAACAGTTTAATTAACATACACATTGTCATGGTAACCATCACAGATTTATAACCGTTTCTTCCTTCGTCATGAAATTATTGATGTAAAAATATACAGTCAAGTATTCGATGCAAGAAAATATGGAGATTTAATAAAAAAAAATTGTTTGGAGATAAGTAGTTATTCATTCAAGGAGATTGGAGAACATTTCTTGACGTTGTATTTACACTGTTTTGTACCCGTTATTACTGAATAGCAGATGTGATTTTACTATTAATTTTACAATCATATCAATTTACATTATTACTAAACTCCTTGGAAATTAATTAAATCTATTTCAATGTTGCTATATTGATAAAGATGATATGTTAAATTGAAATGATTCAAAGAAGCAATTATGGTTGATTATTAGCAATATTGATAAAGAGTACTGTAATAAGAAATTATTGAAATTTTCAGCAACACTGGCATGAATTCATTTTCACTTCATATTAGTGTCAATGTTCGTTAAATTTATTTGACATCATGAAGTTTTAAACATTAATACAGTTAATTTACAACAACGAAAATACGAATACACAGTATTTGTTTGTGTTTTAATTGTACGCAATAATTGTGTTAATTAAATTAAACTTAAAAGCATGATAATATCCCTGTTGGGGTCAGATTAATTTGCTTGTTTGAAATGCGAATGTTATGTTTCTTATGATACCAGAAACCTCCATAATTACTATTCTGCTCATTCAAAGAAGGTTAGCATAACAAAACCCAGGAGTCAATCTATAAACTTTTCTCAGAATAATCGTATATGAATATAATTCAGTTAATTAATTATTTAATTATCTGTTAATATACATTATTTTTTAATAAAGTGATTATAGTTTAAATATTAAATTACGCATACTCAAAAAATTTTGAAAATGTTTATTGACATGGATTTCGAAAATGTTTCCCAAGATCGTTCGAGTTTGATACCCTTTTTTACCTTCATAAAAAATTGAACATTAACGTTTGGCGTATTTTTTGTTAAACTAAAAGAAAGCAAAATGTGTAAATTTTCTATCATTTATGATATATATTTATTTTTTTTAAATTTGCGACATCAGTTAATACAAATATTATTGATTATCGTTTCATCTTTTTTTTTTTTTTTTTGATTAATAAAGTCAGTTATGATAATTACGATGAAAAATCATCTAGACTAAACAGCACTCTAAGTAAATTCTTATGTTTTGAACAAAAGTTATTTAACAGGATCAAAAACTGGTCAACGATTTGGTCTGTTTTGCTAGGCGGTCTGAAATGTTTCCCACCGCCTGAGAAAGGTTATTAGGTTATTCTCTGTTTTCAACATTTATTTATTTATAAAATTGTAAGCAACAATTGTGAAATCTACCAATTGTTCCAACTCGCCTTTGTTGAGCCACCCGGAAGGCATCACTCTATATCTCTCTCTCTTTCCCTTCTAGTGTTGTCCTTATGAAGAACAACTGTTCAAAATATCACCCATAGTAAGTGTCTCTTTGTGTTGTGGGCCGCATGTTACCTTGCAGTTTGTATAAACACGTTGGGATCGTCTGATTCTCAAGAGTTTAAGAGTTATGTAGTTTAGCTTAAAGATCCTAATAATGAAAGGTCAGTTAAGTTAACTAAAAGAAGTACTCTTCGATTAAATTTTAAATCGTTAAGGTAATTTCACTTTTAATTTTAACTTCAGTACGGGGAATAATCCGTTTCTATTTACTACTATTTTAACTTGTCTAGAAAACTAACACAGAAAATATTATTCCATATATCGATGTGATTTCAATTTTGTTAATAATTTCTTGGTTAATTTAATCGGCTAAGTTACACCTTCATAATTAACAGATACATACTAACCAAATTAAATTATTTACGACTCTCCTGACTTCAAAGCACTTGACATTAAAATCTATTGTCAATTCCTTCACATCCAACTGTTTTCAGTGAAAAGATTTCATGTTCTTCTTTTTACTAGTTTGAGCTAAAATCAGACTTTTTCTTTATTTGAAAAAAGGGTGAAAAAATTGTAACATTTTGAAAATACCAATTCAGTAATCTTCTGAATGAAAATTGACTTTACAATTTTTTTTTTTTAAATGAATGCATTTTTATAGAGACATGTTGAATGAAAGGAAATCAAAATTATACTGCTAGAATAAATAATTGGTAATCATAATTTATATGTAATAATTTTATGAACATGGCATTTCCAAAAAATTGTCACTGAAAAGAATTTAAATTAGTATGCTAATGAACATATTACGATTTATTTCACTAAAAAGTTATTTTTGGTTCTGACCTCCCAGGGTCTTTTTGTTCCTGTTATCAATTGTCGGAGGTTATAGGTGTATAACCTCTGACTTTTGATAAGATACGAAGCTTAATGAAAATAAAAATCAATACACTTTTAGCAATGTGCGAAGGAGATATTGTGAGGAACCTGGAAAATGTAAGGGAAAGAGTTAGAGTAGCTTATTCCAAAGAAGAACGGGTATTAATTGTTTTAAAGGAATGATATACATGGAGTTGATGAGTTTCTTCTCTAAACTTGTTCGGTTTTGTTCTAATATATAGGCAAAACCTCCTAGGCTAGTGGCTGTGAGTAAAACAAAACCTGCTTCTTCAGTAATCTGTGCTTATGAGGCGGGGCAAAGGCATTTTGGAGAGAATTATATTCAAGAGTTAGTTGAAAAAAGCAACGATCCAGAGGTGATATTTTTTTTCACAGTTTTAGCATAAATCTCCCTTTTTTTTAAAAAAAAATAATAAGTTTTGTTTTTGATAATTTCAAGTTACTTTCTAAATGCAGTGATATAAAATGGCATTTTATTGGTCATTTACAAAGGAATAAGGTCAATAAATTAATCAACATTCCCGGTCTTTACATGATTGAGACCATTGATTCTGACAAACTAGCAACAGCACTCGACTCATCATGGGGAAAAAAAAAAGAAAAATCAGAACCGTTGAATATTTTGGTGCAAGTTAATACAAGTGGTGAAGAAGGTAAACTCCATATGAATTTATTTTTTAACTATTATGAAAAAGATCAGAAAATGTAAACTACAATTGAGATTATACATTTTATAACGTTTATAACGGTTTTATTATGAAAGAATGTTGAATTTACTGCTGTGTGGCATGAGTTACTGATAACCATCTTTTTAAATTTAACCTAAGATCTTACGTTTGAATATTTTTGATAAACTAAAGAAATTTTTCCCATTTGAAATCCAAAACAATATGCTTAAAGACTAATGCTTTCTGGTTTCTAAAATATTAGGTAAAAGTGGATGTTCACCATTTGAGACAAGTCGACTTGTAAATCATATAAGGGAAACCTGTCCGAATTTGAAGCTTTTAGGATTAATGACTATCGGTGAATATGGTTACGATTGTTCAAAAGGACCAAACCCTGACTTTCTTGTAAGTTAAATATTTTTCCATTCATTTGAATGTTTATAAGAAAAATCCAAATTAATGAGAATAGCTTTCTTAATGGGAATTTAGAAAAATTCCACATTCTAGAAGATATTAACTATTTCAGAAATTGAAGTCATGTAGACAGGAGGTTTGTGAAGGCCTGCAGATAAAACAAGACGAACTGGAGTTATCTATGGGAATGTCTGACGATTTCGAGCATGCGGTGAATATTTAAAGTCATTTTTTATAATTCTTATTCCGTAAATGTTAGTTTAACTAATAAATTTCAACACATTGGGAACTATGCCTTAAGTATATTTATTGCAGGTATTAACCATCAGGAATAAAGTAATCAAATTACAAATTTTGAAACAAGTAATATTGTAACTGTTTCATGTTTCACTTTTTTGAAATTATTATTGTTTCAGTTTAATTCACTTAGATCTATTGATAGTTTAGATTAGATATAGACTATTCTAATTAGATTCTTAATTAGGTTAACTTTTTTAAGCAAATATTCATTGAGTATAAGAGGTAAACAAACTGGTGTTGCTAGTATCTCAGATGTTATAGTAATGCCTTTTTATGCATATAAAGTTCAATGTAAATAAAAAACCATAGAGGAATTAAAAATACACACTTACTATCTCTAATTTGCATTTTGAACCGTCTTCAAGAGAGATAAGAGCCCACTGGTACAGAGACGGTTGGGTGCCAGTGCTCTTATCTTTCCTAAAGACGGTTCAAACCGAAATTAAAGACAGTAAGTATGTCTTTTATAATTTCTCTAATTTTGTTTATCTATATTGAACTTTATTTGTCCAGTAGTTCAGTTCGTATTTTCATAAAAAAAGTGTTTATGTATATAAAATAATACCATGTTTTCTTATCTCAACCACATAATATATTCAGCACTATTTTTCTTTCTTTACCCAGGTTTTTCATTTTTGCTGGATAAAAACCTCTTTAAGGGAAGAAAAATAATATACATTATTTTTTATGTATGAGGTAAAACTACGGAGTAAGACTGCATATTTTTGTAATAATAATTTTAACATATTATTATTAATATAATATAATTATTGTAGGAAGCTAAGTTAGGCTTTGTTATTTTAATATTAGTATCTTTAGGTTATAAGTTATTTATAAAAGTTCTTTTATCTTTAACTAACTATTGACTTATCTTAATTATTTGGAATTTGTATGTAAAGTCTGATCCAAGTTATGATAATTACTAAGAAAAAAGTCTACATTTACCTCTTCTGTAAGCAGATTTATCAAACGGTTGAGATAAATTTAATTAATTGTTATTTAATATCATAAATACCATAAATTTAATAATTATCACATTACTGATAATTCCCACCTTGATTTGAAGAACTACGGATTAACTATGTTTTTAACTGGACATGGTAAATTTAAAAATTACTTCAGTCGCTTTAAAATTGATGACTCAGTTTTGTACCAGAAACAGATGCGTTGGGGAGTTAGTAAAATTTTTCAAATCTTTGTACAGAGGACACATTACAGTCTTGGGTAAAGGTTCGAACATATTTCACTCAATTTGTGCAATTAAAACTGATAATCTCAGTGTCCAAACCCCCGGATCACCTTCTCTTGTGCTCTCCTCAAAAGCAAAAGACACCATCTTCGGAAAACTACAATGTTACAAGGATTAAACTGGCCACCAAGCAAAACTGAACTGTTAACAAATTTATTTCATAGTTTTAACAAATTCTTAAATACCATACCATAGATGTTATGTAATGTAGTGTAACAGTATTATACATATGTAGTATAAAAAATTGAGCATGTGAAAATATAGCAATAAACTCCTTCCAAGTAGGGGGTACTACTTGGGGGGGGGGATCATAAATACATAAGTACGGTATTGTTACATAATTACTATAATATGTTCCAGAAAATATATGGCAAAAAAAGAACTGTTTCATTTGCAGTTCTTTGAGTCCGTTGTTAACTGTTCTTCATAGCCAAAATTACAAGAAACCCTTGATTAGTGCGATTATTAGTCAAAGATTTGATTTGAATTTTTTTTGTTAGCGTCTGAAATCTTTGAAAACATAAGAACATTTCGACGTTCAAAGAATATTACTTCAGATGTGCTTTTGCTCAGGAGATTCAAAACTACAACTGGAAATAGTATTCTTTTCGAATAGTTTTGGACAAATTTTATATTAAACAAACAGTATAAAACATATATAAATTCATCGGAAAAGTTACGAATATCTGTATGCCTGCAATCTGATTGTATTTACCAGATTGTGGAAAAGATTTTTATGAGTCCAAAAAAACTATTGTCTAGGGTTTACAATTTTAAGGTGTTCATTTATAAAATGACTAAATCTTTTTTAAAAACTCATTGGATAAAGACGACTTTATCGTTCAAAAAAGTGGAGAGGAAAATAAATGAATTAGTAAAAGGAAACATTTCCTAAACAAATTATTGTAAAAAAATTTGAAGTGTTGTTCAGTATTATTGAATAGGAAACGATGTTACCGATAAATCAGTAATGAAAGTGTACAAGTGGAATTAGATAAGCTTTTTCTCAAAGGAAAAAACAGTTTCAATAATTCAAGATATCTCAGTAATTTGGCAAATCAATAATTTAGGAAATTCTTGTTATATGCTTAAATTCTCATATAATTTATTAAAACAGATAACAGATTTTACATTTTGTGTTTTATAATTTTTTTTTATAGGTTAGGAAATGCCGTTCACTTCCAAAGAAAACTAATTTTTCATATTTAGGGAAATATGCTCGAACAGTTACCCAAGACTGTAATGCGTCTTCTGTACAAAGTTTTAAAAAACTTTACTAACTCCCCAACGCATTTGTTTCTGGTACAAAAAATTGAAAGAGTAAGATTACTTATGCAGAGTGAAAGGATCTGAAGGCTGTCAGAAACATCAGAGGAGATGGTCCATCAAATTTATGAAAAGAATGTGGAGTTCTAACATGTCCTTAACGAGAAGAACTTTGGAAACCCCTATCAGTACTTTACAAACTATCATTTGCGGGATTTGGCTTCCAAATCTTATCCTTATGGACTTTTGGGTTTCACAAGAGTTTTCGCTCATCTTCTGATGATAATAGTCTTCCAGAATATTTAACTCTGCTTAAGTAGCTTTCATTCTTTAATTTATCGTACCAAATCTAAATGTATTTGCCTGATGAACTATTTTGAAATGAATTGGTGAAGTTTTTTGTGAAATTTTACATTAAAGCCTCGCTGATTGGCGAGTTATTTGAAGACAAAAATTACTTTCCTTCGGAAGAAAGATATTTTTTAACCTAAAAAGATAAAAATATAAAACAATAGATATAAATTCTTGATGATTTATACATTGTGAGTAAATTTTTTAATCAAAAGAGGACTCATTTCAACCAAATGTTTGATGTTATCTTGAAAGTGTTTCTTTGTTTTTTTTTTCTTTTAGTTAGATTTAGTTTCTTTAGCGTGTAGCTTATTGTGGCAAATACCTCCGACCCACCACAAGGCTAACCTGAATAGAAACACCCAGAAAACATATTTTGATTATAATTTCTAAAGTATTATCATGAATTAGTAGCTTTAGGAAAACGATTATATGTCTGCAGAAACCTTTCATATTGTGTTTTAACAATATTTTATTTTAATTATAATTGACAATCGATATACCCAGAATAATGTAAATCGAGCAATGCAATTGATTATTAATGAGCATGATAATGCATTTTCTTATATTAAAGTTGAGTGTAAACCATTCCAGGTTTTTAAACTAATTTTCATGTATTTTTTTAATATAATTAAAAAATAGGTTGGCGAATGTGGAGAATTTCTTTTTGTTTTATGTAACTGTATTGCTGCTAAAAAAAGAGCACGCATCAATGCTATAATGCGACTTTTATTCAAAACTATTCCGCTGGTTGAAATTTCATCACAATCCTTCGTAGACTGATCCCATTACGTTGCAGTCTGATCCCATCACCCTGACTTCATTTCTGTATAATTTACTTATAATAAGTAACATACGCTTTGTAATAATATTTGTGAATTATTTATTTCCAGATTGAGCTGGGGAGTACTAATGTTCGTGTTGGTTCCTCAATTTTTGGTGCTAGATCAAAAAAAGTTACCAAAGAAGAAACTTTAACCAAAGGAATGAAAGAAATCACAGTTGATGGATAAAACCAAGCATTATTAATCTCATAAAGTATTTTAATATATTTTAATCAAATTTAAAACCTTTCTAGTATTTTACAACCGAATTCTCTACATTCCCGTTATTTATTTTGTTTACGGCTACCAGGTACTTAAGGGGAATATTTATTTTTTGTTTTGAAAGTTGGTGGATGTTAAAAATAAAAGTTTAAATTATTGTTTCTGATTATCTATTATTTATTGATCCTTTTACCAAATTTATTATTTTAGTTTGAATAAAAAGGAATTGAGTACTTTATGGATATGTTTTTTTGAGGATGAGTATTGGTGATATAGATTATGATAGCCTCATTCCAGCATTTCCTAGGTTGGAGAAAAGTGTTTCATTGTACAGAATGGTTGTTTTGTGATAGGCATATCAACACTATCTACTGTAATCAACACCATCTGAACTGATCAGCCATTCAAAATGAGGACAACAAAACACCTACAGAATAAGGCTCCAGGCCCAGAGAAGAACTTACAATTAATTTCAAACAAAACATCTGTACACTTTTAAGAAATATATAACAACGATAACTTGAGGCCACTTCCTCGTATATATGAAGTTAAACTTTATTAATTCAATAATAATATATAACTTTCATAATAATAATAACTGTTTGCTTAGTTCCCCGGTGTCTCGGATGATGACTAAGTAATAGAATGGATAGCCATGTAGATTTTTTTCAATTGTGATTTAAATAAATAAACGTTTATTATAAGTATCTACGATTACCTCTGTTGCTTTCATTAATTTATTGTTAATACGTTTAACTGGTCCTTACTAGTTTAGTTTATATTAATTAATGCTTTTATATTCTACCGTGTAAATATGATTTTGTAAAAGGGCTTTGGTCCATGTGTAAATAAGTTATACGAAGAGTGGGTAATTTAGTTTGTTTCAGTAGGATTTTTTTTATCATATCCGTAATTCTGTAACAGACCATAAGTATACACATAGTGATATCATCTCTAGTTTTAAATTAAAGCAATGCTTCTAAACAAATAATTCTTTTATAGTATTCCTATTAGACTTTGAGTATTAGCATTCTGCAGTACGTCGGTTCAAATTCATATCTTATTGATGCCCGAATACATCCGAAGATAAAACGTATATGAGTCCCTCTAGAAGAAATTATGGTAGACTAATCAGTTTTAAATCCTGCTGTATAAGAATGAAGACCATCTTCTACTGTTTACATACATAAAGGAGAGATTATGACGATTTATTAGGCTTTGTGCACACCATCCTGGATACAGTTAGGTTAGGTTGCAGTGGCAGTCCCACAAGGGAACACACGTTGGCTGAGCATTCGCCCTTTGTGATACCACACAATGAAGATTGATTCTACAGTGGGATTTCTAAATTTTGCATAACTCAGGTGTATTTAGAGTAGGTATCTTTAACAAGTTTCTGATATTGTAAAGGCTCGGGACCGACGGTTTAACGTCCTTCTCCGAGGGACAACGTGCTCAGATTTATTCAGCTGCCGCATGAATAAACTGATGGCCAGGTGGGGATCGAACTCCGGTCCTATCAGTTCAGAGGCGAGTACGTTAACCTCTGAGCTAACCTGGCCCGCCTGGATACAGTTAAGGTTCATATTAGTTTTGTAGTAACTATTAAAGGAACAAAATTATAACTTTTAAATCAAGGCAGGTACCTGCGAACCATAAGCAGATCGAGACCTCGGAACTCTAAATAGTCCTAAACTTCATCAGGCATATCGGACACTTAAAAGTTAACTTTTAAAGTTAAAAATTAACTTTAACTCAACATGGTATTTTATATTCAGGAATAAAAAAATTTAGTTGTCTTAATTATAGAACAGTTTAATTTAGAATTAAAACTTGTGGTATTTCAGGTATTATTTAATTTTAGGCCATAATGTATTTTTCTTATTATATATTTGATCTTTTTTTACTTTTTCTGGAGCATTAATGTTATGATTCTCCAGAAAATATTATGGTATGATGAATTTGTCTCACGAAATACAAAATCAATCTATATATTACACTCTTGAAAAAAAAACTTAATATCAGTTGTAAATTATTTTGTGTTTGTGAATCATAATATCTTTGGGTAGTATTGAAGTGTGAGGAATGGGCTCTTTCCTAAAGAAAGAGGAATTAAGTATGTTGAAAAATATCCAGTTTTTTCACAATTCTGGTCTAATAGTTTACAACTATTATTTTTAAAAATTTCAAGTTTCTAGCTATAAAAGTAATAAATTATACTAAATAGCCGGCTTTGACTTTGATTTGAGTATGTAAAACTGGCTAATTACTAATATATTTTTTCTCAATATACATTCACTGCAACCTTATAACAGAGTACAGCACGCAGGAAAAAGATAATACTCGCTAAAAGTGAATTGGTATACACGGTTTTTTGACAAATAGAAAGAAATTTTTTTGTTTAAATACTACGAAGCTATAAACTTTCCAGATTCATAATTCTATAAAAGACCTAAAATGTAAAACATAATTCAAAATTGAAAACATTCTTTGAAGAAAAAATAAATGTAATTATCCTACATCTTAAATTAAAAATTATCTTAAAACGACATTTTTCTTAGATGGTTCTGACATTTTTCAGACAAAATAGGAATTTTTTCAAGTTTTAAATTGGAAAATTTGTCTTAAATTTGCAATTTTAGAAACAGATCAGGTAAACAATGTAAGAGATCTACATTATTGGAACAAAAGCAATGTTCTCCTGTAAGAGATTATTTTGTAACACGAAATCTACACTTTCGCTTTTCAAAAATGTTATTACTGCTGTAGTTATACTAATGATAACAAAAATAAGTATATACATTGATAAGTGAATCAAGCACAATCTGTACTACCTCCAGGAATGAAAGACTAATAAACATTTCTCATTTAGACATTTATATTATGCCTAAATGGGACATTATATATTATATACTCAAGAAGTATGATATTATGTTTACTTATAGCAAAGCTGAGTGTAGGCCACTTAAGATTTTTTTATGTGCCGGCTTGATTTTTCATCTTATAAATGATTACCAGGATATTCGACATATACTCGTAGATTCTCTTTCTATACAAATTACTTTGCAAAACGATGTTTTTTAATTAATAATTTATTTTTGTGGGTTTTCGTTTCTTTCTGGCTTTTATTCAAAGGATTTAAGTTTGGAATTTACAACTTTTTCTGGTAATAATTCATATAGTTGATTAATTTTAAATTTATCGGTTGCATTGACCGTTTCTTACACTTTTCGTTTGATTTATTATAGATTGATTTGTCCTTCATTTTCTTATGTTTGTCAAACATATTATGTAGATATTTATATAAATATTGAATGTAACTTAACATAATATAAATGAATAATATTGAGAATACAAACAATAATATTACATAAATAAAAATGATTCAATAATATAAAATGAAATAATTAAATAATGAAAGATAAAAAATATATTAGAGAATACATTTTAAACAGTTTTGGATTTTTCATCATGCATAATTGTTGCCAAACAATAGGGTTCATCTATATTATGAGACCCATTTTTATGTAAAATATGAATCTGATCCATCAAAAATTGTGGACTGTAGGCTTTGTACATAGTACATAGACCTTTGTATAACCCCATACCGAAAAACATCATAAAACGACTTTGAGGACCTCAAAGCATGTAATTTTGTCAACATCGAATGTTTTCATGATCACTATACTCTATTTAAGGTAAAGTAAAAAGGTTGATAATAACTGTACTGACCATACTTGAGAACTAATATAAATAATCATATTTAATACATGTTCATACTGATAGAATACATTAATACACAACAATATTTAAAGAAGAATATACTTGTATCAATTAAATAATTGAAAGTTAGTATAACACAGAAAATAAGAGAATATTTTGTTATCGACAACAGTATATGCTCAAAAAATGAAATATTTCTTTTAGCCACAAAATGACGATCCATTGAATCAGTATTAATAATAAATATGATCTGACGAAGACCGCTTATTACGGTTGAAAGATCTTAGTTTTGTTTTCCCATTTCATATCGTGGTTTGATCATTAATAATAAATATATACGATGTTAAAAAACATGCTTCAATTAATTTTTTTATAGATTGACATTCAATAATACATCATTAGATTTTACAGTTAGTTAAAAATCAGACCCAGAGCATGTTGAAGTTTGTTTGAAGTCTTATCAATTTAATTACACGTTATTTAATCTTCAATCAAATTCTTATCTCAAATTCAAACTGAGATAATGCAATTAAAAGTATACACACTTTAATCATAGGAATATTTGTGTAATATTTTCATGAATGATTGACTTAATAGGATGCTCATCGAACACTCCATATGGTTATATTTAGTTCACGTCTTTAAATATTATTTTGAGTTAAATTAAACTCTTCAGATAACTTTTTTTCATCAATTGTGATAACAGCTGTGAAATGTGTTTGACATTTTAAAAGATTTCGAATACGTCTTTTTTCAGTCAAATGATTTCTTTTTGGTCGAAGTTAATTTTTATTCAGAATGTTGGACTTTCAGCAACTTAAAACATTTGGAGTAGTCTACATTAAACTTTACTATTAGTAACCATTTATCTAACAAGACAAACTATTAAATATTACAACATAAGTTTTTTTTTATTGCAGCTTTAGTTTAAACGTTTTGAAGTTTAAACAAATATAATCAGCTGACCTCCAGACACGTGATCTATGAAAATATCGTCATCCAATCAATTATACTTCACATTTAGTAGAAGTAAAGAGAGAGATTCATTTTAGCGTTCTCATGAATAATCAGAACGGTAAAATAAATGGCAAGGCGTTGCCACTTATTTTACTAAAAATCATTTGGATTTTACCAAAATCCAATACACTTATATACTCCTATAAGTTGCTGTATCTTTACCAGTATTCTGTTTATAACCTTGTTGATTCAGCCATAAGTAAAATTACATACATATCTCCCGACATGTCATCCTTGTTCATATCAAAAGTATCAAATTCCATCCTTTTAGTTCACTCGGATGGAATGCTCTTGAAAGAAATGGAAACACAAGCTATCGTCATTATTAACTGATGAGCTGTACAGGAAACATACTATTGAAAAAAAATGTAACATTCATATAGAAGCTATAGTTGAATCCAATGTTGTTGGAGAAATATTTTTAAACAGTTATTGCTTTATTATTGAGGAAAAGTTATTAACAAAAAAAATCAAATAGCGTTATTGTTTAATTGAGTTTGTGTTAGTTAGAGTTGATAATAAAAATGAATGCCAGAAGTAAACAAAAATATTAATTTCACTAATTTTAATACTAACTTGTTTGATTTAAAAATACAAATTTTAATCCAGAAATGCTGGATTAAAATTAGTACCAGTCTCGGCTTAAAGTACGGTAAACAATGGGGCTGTTTACCATATCAAATGCTATTTTATCTTTCAGATATTATTGTCAAACAGTTGATTTATAAATTATGGATAGTCACTCACTCTGTCACAGGAAGACGAACATCATCAAATGTGGGTCTGGTGGTTCTTGAAACGTAATCCAGAAACTCTCAAGATATATTTTCTTTATCGCTACTATACTTTATAAAGCCAACCAAAGAAACGAACATCTATGTCCTAAGAAGTCAAGAATCATATTATAATGAATTGATTATAAAAGTATACAATGAAATAAGTCATACCATATTTGTAACATACTTATATTTCTAACTTATAACTACAGGGTGCTCCAAAAAAAATGTGTGCAACTTTTAGCAGCTGATAACTCAATGGATAAATGGATATTTTGGTTGTAAATGGAAAAGTTACATTCCAGATTAAATCATTCTCTTAATGATGATGATCCAGGCCGAAGTGGTGCTTGGAAAGTTTTGGCTAGTTCAAGTAATCAAGACCAGTCACAGTGTTGTCCCAAAAAATTATCTAGATCAGGGGTGGGGAACCTTTCTTGGAGTAAAGGCCATTTTAGCACCGTCCACTTCCCCAAAAGGCCACCAAGAATAGATAAGCAAATTCTTATATAATAGTTATATTGTAAAATACTTGATCTATCATTATATTGCTAGATCAGTACATTTAAATCTGTTTTGCATCTTTCAAAAGATTCAGTAGTCTCCTTACTGCCTTCGTTTATTACATTTGTTAACCCAGGAAAATTATTTTCCATAAGCTTAGACTTTTCAAGCAATGAGTAATGAATAGTCTTCTTCCTAAATGCCAGAATTTTTTGTCTTTATTACCATAATTGTAATTCTTTATATTTTGAAACATTTTTCTCAACAAACTGTAGAAGGCCGCATTTCACGGTTCAAAAGGCCACATGCGGCCTTAAGGACGCGGGTTCCCCACGCCTGATCTAGATCATTCTCCTGGTGGTAATCCGCACTGCACTGTAATTTCTAATAAACCAGATGTTTCCAATCTTTTTCGATTTGCAGCTCCCATAACACTTCGGATTTTTTTCCGCGACTCCCTTAATAGGTACATCCGATTTTTTTTTAATTTTTTACTTTTTAAGGATTTGTAAATCTACTTTTTAGTTCGTTAAGGTTAGGTTAATTGAAAAATAAATTAAACACGAACTTTAAATTAACAATTTATTGAACATATTTTAATAATTTAAAATTATTAATGGGATGGATGGGCTTGATGTTCGCTGCACAGTTCAAATCTTGGAATAAAATTGGAAATAGCCACTCTCATTTCTTTCTCGACGTAAATTGTTAAGCGCTATTTACTTTTTATTACCGCGACTGCCGAACCATCAACTGCCAACTAAGACCGGCTGAACCTTAGACTTTCAGAAATGGCGCATATTTCGCGGCGCCCTTATGACGATTGCGCCATTTTAGTGTTTTTATATATATCAAAAGATTTGATATATATCAAATATATATATATATATATATATTTGATTTATACACACACACACACATATATATATCAATGATCAAACCACAATAAGAAATGGGAAAACAAGACTAAGATCTTTCAACCGTAACAAGCGGTCTTCGTCAGAGTCAAAAACCCAACAGAGTCAAATATTTTACACAAATATATATATATATATTTATAGGTGTATAATGTAAACGGGATTCGGTCAATTTTCCAGGATCAAAATCAAACTCTCAATGCCGACGTTTCGGTTTTATTTAAAACCTTTTTCATAGGCCTACAAACAAAGGATGACAAGAAATCATATATAAACATCAACATATAACTAACATCAAAATGGAATATTACAGTTGTGAGAAAACAAAAATATATATATACAAGTAGAAGTAATTGAAAAGCAATAAACATTTTTATGAACTTACAGAAGTCAGAATTTTTGACTTAGAAAAATGATGAAATTTACATTATATATAATGAAGTAACAATAGATAGTTAGTGAACTAACATCTTAACTGGTCAAAAACTTGGACCAGACTAACTGATTACAATTACATGTAAACCAAACAAAAACCGAAACGTCGGCATTGAGAGTTTGATTTTGATCTTGGAAAATTGACCGAATCCCGATTACATTATACACCTATTCTATCCAACGGTTGATATATTATTGAATTTATATATTTATATATATATTTATATACTGGGGAGCCACGGCTCACACTTGGGAAACACTGTAATAAACTAACAAAACAATAGATCGTAACTCAGGTCCCCTGTAGCTGCAATTGAAATTGTTAATTGAACCATTTGATTTGAATATGGTCAACAAACACATTACTTCACAAAATCCTTGTCTTAATGTGTGAATTTTCGTACCAACTTTCCAAGAACCTCTTCGCCCTGGAAAAACTTCATTAAAAGAATGATCTAATCTGAAATGTAACTTTTCCACTTACGGTTTTACAACAGAAAACAAAAAAAATGTTTTGGGACCTCCTCCGTGCTATCGACAGTGTCTGGACCTGAACGGACAACAGTTTGAGAACAGATGGTAATAAAGCAATTGAATGATGCTTGTTAATTCCTTTACATATTTAAAATAAACCAATTATAATAAACACCTAAATTACAATTATTTAAAGAGTGTATATATTTTTTGGGACACTCTGTATATGTATTCTACAGATTTATAATTAAACAGTTTAATTAAATTGGCACGACACAGTAAATATCGATGAAACGTCCCTGAAAATGAACAGTACTATCGGGGCACTGCACAGTAAAATTTCAAATAGTATTTCTGTAATATGCTATAAAGCATTAAACATAAAATTAACTTATCTTAAAGACATCTACATTCTTTTAAAAAAAGATGTAAAAGTCTATAATTTTTTTCTGGCAGAGTTGAAATAAAATAAATTTTTTACTAACTTATCATATTTTTTTCTTATATTATATTTTATGTTAATCAGGTGATGAATAAATAAAAAAATAATTTAAAAAGTTTTATATAATTAATTAAAACTCTAAAGTTATGCCAAAGTTTTGTGGATTCATCGTTTGATCAATAGTATTGATTATTTCCTTAACTCTAGTAAAACCCAAATCTGTACCTTGAGTGACAGCACATCGACGTATTAGAAGGTTGGATACGGGTCATAGGTCTGACGTTTTAAAACATTGAACTCATGAACTTTCGTTGGTATTCGTATCATACAATTTTTTAAACGCACCACTCATACAGCATAAATTGTAAAACATCTAGCTACAATTATTGTTACTTGTCCATATATTTTAAAACATCTAGCTACGATTATTGTTCTTAGTCCATATATTTTAAATATCTGACTCAGACTGCATAAATTTAAAACAAATGAATCAGACCTATAAACTCTACAAAATATTCTTCAGACTCAATAAATTTAAAAAACATCTTACTTTGCCAACATAAGTTCTAAAACATATATCTCTGACTTCATAAATTTCAGAACATCTAACTCGGACTCCAAAAAAAAAAAAAATAACAATGACTCAAACTCTATAAATTTCAAATACATGGAGTTTCTCAAACTATATCTATATAAATAAAATAATGATTTTGTTTGTACATTGCTTAGAACTGACTTATTTCAAGTTTTATTTACGTTTCATACATTGGAGAAACCGAATCCACCCTTAGAAACATTTCTGTCGGTTTGTCGGTTTGTCTGTTTGTCCGCAAAACTTTGGCACAAGTAAACTCAGCTACCATAAGACATATAAAGCTGAAACTTTTACAGTAGATTTTTGTAGGTCTAACTTAAAATATAGGCTCTGAATTGATTGGAAATTCAAAGTAGAAGTGAGGTAATGGACGTTTAAAGCAAAAACGTTTATCACAAGTAAACTCAGCCACCATAAGACATGGCGAGCTGAAACTTTGACACTGGATTTGTATATGCCTAACTTAAAATACGGGCTCTAAATAGATTCATAATTCAGTACAGAAACGAAGTTATGGGGCTTTAAGCGTATTTTCCTAACTTCACAGACAAGTTTGTTTTGAAAATACACAGGTGTGTCAAGTAGGTATTGTTAGTTGATTTTAATTTCATTGGAGCATATGAATACGAGTATATTCCGTGTTTGACATCTTTGAAAAGGTGTTTCCCAGAGTTGAGGATGTACTATCTATTACGAATAAATAGTTTTGTAAACGAGCAATTCTCAACTCTTAATATGAACAGGCAGAAAAAATCAATAAACAAGTTCTTACGCTGTATCATACCGAGGAAAGAACTTACAAGTCAGTAAAGAGATTGGATTAGTGATGAAGAAGCAGTTCATTATCTCATTGAATTTCTTGACTCTGAATTTATTTCTCCTGGACTGCCTGCTCATGAGTAAAAACTTAAAGTAGGAGCACCAATCATGCTGCAATTTAGTAGCAGTAACAAATTTCATGTTACGAAACATGAGTGCCCCAAAACTGTTCAACGGGACACGACTCTGAGTTCGTGCTCTACACAGATATGCCATAGAGGCGGACATAATGACTGGATGTGGTATTGGGGAGTCTGTGTGTATACCACGCATACCATTGATTCCGAGCCACTGTCTGTTTCCGTTGAAATGATTGCAAAGTCCTGTCAGAGTCTATTTCGCAATGACGTTAACTAAGTCGCAAAGGGAGACTTTATTTAACGCAGGAATTCAAGTTAGCGAGAACAAGTTTTTCTCACATGGTCAACTATAGTTTACTTGCTCAAGAGTCAGATGTTCCAACTGTTTGTTCTTCCGTGAACCTGAAGGACAGACAGCTAATGTGGTGTATACAGAGGCATTTGTTTAACACTGTTCTAATAATGGTATTTTCTACTACTCTATAATTTCTAATTATAGTATTAGTATAATACTATAATTGATATTTTGGAATACCAAGTATAATAGAATTTTTGATTCCGTCAAAGACGGGTACGTTTGCTAGTAAATAATAAAACAACTTACTTATATTCTAAATGAAAAAATGTTGTTATTTCGTTACTTCGTTGATAGACAATAGTATAAACTCTTTGTTAGACAATACAATTGATACTACTATCCACGAGGAGCTGTACCGGAGATAAAATACTCAATAACTGGTATTTATCGGTTATATTTTTTTTTTGACCGATATAAAAAAATATATATATCGGGATAATCTAGCTTAGAATTACTAGTCCATATATTTTAAAACATCTAGCTACGGTTATTGTTACTAGTCCATATATTTTAAAACATCTAACTACGATTATTGTTCCTAGTCTATACATTTTAAAACATCTAGACAGGATTATTGTTACTAGTCCATATATTTTAAAACATCTAGCTACGGTTATTGTTCCTAGTTCATATATTTTAAAACATCTAGCTACGGTTAGAATAGATGTTTTCAATTCTAACCGTATATTGTTCGGTTAGATGTTTTAGATAATTTAAAATGTATACCAGATAATTTAGATAATTATATATATAATATATATATATATATATATATATATATATAAATCAATGATCAAACCACAATAAGAAATGGAAAAAATTTCTTATTGTGGTTTGATCATTGATTGTTGTTTCACGTGTTTATGTGAAATCTTTTTATATATATATATATATATTTGATATATACATTTGATATATATATATTATATCAAATATACATATATTTGATTATATATATATCTCAATGATCAAACCACAATAAGAAATAGGAAAACCAGACTAACAAGACCGTAACAAGCGGTCTTCGTCAGAGTAAAAAACCCAACTGACGAAGACCGCTTGTTACGGTTGAAAGATCTTAGTCTTGTTTTCTCATTTCTTATTATGGTTTGATCATTGATTGTTATTTCACGTGTTTATGTGAAACAACAATCAATGATCAAACCACAATAAGAAATGGGAAAACAAGACTAAGATCTTTCAACCGTAACAAGCGGTCTTCGTCAGAGTCAAAACCCAACGGACGTTATCAGTTGGGTTTTGACTCTGACGAAGACCGCTTGTTACGGTTGAAAGATCTTAGTCTTGTTTTCCCATTTCTTATTGTGGTTTGATCATTGATTTATATATATATATATATATATATATATATATATATATATTATATACGAGTATATACACTTTTTTGATGAAAATACGATCCGAAATGGACAAACACAGTTCAATGTACATAAAGAAACATAGAGAAATTAAAAACACAAACTTACAGTCTCTAATTTTTGGTTGAACCATCTTCAGGAGGGATAAGAGAGGGAAACCAAGCGCTCTGGTACAGAGACGGTTGGAGACCCAACCTATGTATATACACATATATATATTACTAGCAGTAATCATTTACTTCTGCTAGTAATATGATTACTGTAAGTCAGAGGACGACTATTAACACTAGGCTCAACTTCAGATCGAACTGTTATACATAGGTCAGAGATGAAATGTAAGAGGACAGTGAGGTATAGAGTGTGAGAGGGAGCAGAAGAAGAAAGAGAGAGCATGACATGAGTACAGAGAGAGAGAGAGAGAGAGAGGACTATGATAGAGATGAAGAGGGAGTGAGAACAAGAGACGAGATGCGAATCAAAGATGGAGACAAGCTGACAGGTTTTATATTCAAAGGTTAAAAAAGATAAACTTAGATCAAACAAGAATATGAAAACTGTGATTTTTTTAAAAAAATCTGGAGTTGCCTACACTCACTTTTACAATAATTAAACATAATAACAATTTCCTTAACAATCTGAAAAATTAAGTTAAAATTAGTATCCCTTTTGAAATATAGAACGAAAGAGTTTTGTCCTCACACATCGACTAATATGATTCATACCCAATGATAATATGACTCATAAGATATAAGATATAAATTTATATGACACAAGAAGATTTACATTTGATGTTAGGTTTTGATCAAAAATGCAATATGTACATCCATTAGAGCAATTTGTTTGACAAATACATCATAACATGGAAAGCATCAGAAATTATGTTTGATTGGCGTTGATTTTTTACATGTAAATGTCATTCTTCTTATATCTCACATTAAGTAATAACTTAAATTTGTTCATTAAAACTCTAAACATATTTTTATTTCAGTTGATTCAGTTAAAAAATTTCCTTGTCAATATAAACAATGTAAATAAATGTAAATAAATCCGACAAGTATAGCAGGTGATCCATTTGTCCACGACAAATATTCAGTTTTTATAGCCTTATTGCCCTTTGTGGTAATTGAAATTTCATAAAATTCTTTTTATACATTTGTTGTTCAATTTTTTCTAAAAAAATATTTTTTTAATGAGACGTTTGACGTCAAAAAATCATTTTCTCAAAACAGAAAATGTACCACAACACCCCTTTGGTTAATGTAGGTAATTTAAATAAAAAATGATTTCAACTCATTTCTCACATAATGCTCTATTTTTACGTATATATTTATTTTGATCTGTTATACCGTAGTACCTGTATCGGAGTGTATGACCTCACTAGATTTCAGATTCAATGATAATTCAACATTTTTTCATTTTATTGAAAAAAAAAATATTCCACGCTGTTTAAAAAAATTAAAGATTTGTTTAGTTATTGTTTTTGTAGCCTTGAAGATAATTCCAAAATTTTTAGTGTAGGCCACTCCAGATTTTTTATATCCATTTCAAGAATTTGTTCGTTATCTAAAAGCAACGTGTTGGACACCTCCTAATTTACTGTAAATAAATACATTTTAAACACCTTTTGCAGAATGTAACAAATAATAATTGACAGCAGTAAATCCCTATTTAGTGAGTAGTTGAAAAGTAGCATAAAATACGTAGAGGAAGATAAACGAGCTCATGGCCATTGTTTAGTAAAATTATATAAATCAACCGGACTAAGAAATTTAATTATGTATCATTAATTTTATTGTTATCAATTTTATTTAAGTATGGCAAAAAAACTATTTTAGATTAGCTTTATAAATTCTAACTTTTAAACTAAAAATTTGAACTAACACTTGATTGTTTGATATTGATGGATGAAACAGTAATTTAACTTTAAATGCAGGTATTATGTATAAAAAAAGAAAGTACAATAGTTTTATTTAAGACGTAGTGCTACAGTCACCCTTAAATGTATAAAATATTGTGTACAATGTATGTAAAAGTTTATAAACAGAAAATAATGAAAAATATATCACAGGACATGATCTATGAAAAAATAGATATACCTTAGCATGTGATGAGTAATTTTGTCTGTTCCGTCTGTCGAAGTCTGAATGCTACTGACGTGTTAAGACATGCATCCAACTACAGGGTCCAAAAATTCGCTTACATTAATTCTTCTGGAAAAACTACCCCCACTATACCTTTACAATTGCGTCTTAATTTATTATTAGAGTAAATATATGTCTCATAGTATTTCAAGCAGAAATCATATAAAATAATCTTCTACTGTTTTATTTAAAACCAAATAATATTTGAGAGTTTTTTTATTCCTCTGATTCAAGCTCAGTGCACTAAAGTAAGAAGTAAAGTACAGTAAGAAGTTTATATAAATTGATAGCACTATTAACTTAAAAATAAATTTCTTATTTTAAAAAAATAATTATTATAATTTAATTTTAAAATACAAAACTTTTTTCATATTACTTCCAGATATGACAATTTATTTTATCTCTTGATAATCAGTTTAGAATACAGTATAACTTCATTGAAATATAGTAGTCAGGATAATTTTGATTTGATATTTTCTAAGTATGTATTTACGCTTTTGTAGTTCCTTGAATGCATATTATCATTTTTGTTGACGTCTCAATATACGCGGGAGGGAATGTATTGAAAAGTTTGTAACCAAGCTACGGGTCAAGTCAGACGTAAAATTGTGTAATTTGGCAAAATAATAGTCATTTTTATGATAAGACTGTATAGCTTTTGGGTAAAACCAAATAATGGTAGCGGTATTCTAATGTACAATATGTGAAAACAGTTTTTCTCTCCTCTCACAATTATAAAACGAAAAAATTTTGTGCATAATATCACATAAGCACTACAAATATGATATTCATATTTTTAGTGCAGCATAATTTGGTCCGGTCTATACTTTACATTACTTTAAGACAGTGTTTCTCAAACTTTTTTAAGTATTGTCACCCCTTAAGACACCATTTGATTTGCCATCGCCCCCTAAAGAATTTAATTGTATAATATACGATATTTATTAAATTTCAAAATGTATTACATGTAAATAAGTTCTAAGGTGCAGAAAAATGTTAGATAAACTCAAACATTGTTTAAATTCATTTTTTTGACAAGAATTGAATTTACACAAACAAGTTTATAAAACGAACAAAAATTGTCAGTACCAATTGTCTGTCGTGTGGACAGCACTTTATGGCAGATTATCACTCGTACATAATGGTAACATGTAATATCTAGAGGTATGCTTGACTATGTAGAACCCTATCTTTCATTCATTCTTCAGAAATAATACAATTTTCTACGAACCCCAAATAACCCTGTTCACTCCACAAAACGTACCTGTCGACTGACGGAGCTTACTCGGTGATTACATCCAACAAGATGGAAAACACGAACAGTCGCAGGTTTTCCCGCATGCCATACACAATGCCTGCAGTGTGAGTCCTCCTAGTCATAGAACAAGTAGTAAATAGAATAATTTCAACCTATTTAATACTTGAATAACTGTATATTCAACCTCTCTTGTATGTTTAACGCCCCCTTCTGTATATTCAAAACCCCCATAAAAGGCGGTATTTCCTACTGCCCTCTTGAACTTCTTTAACGCCCCTAAGGGGGCGGTATGGACCACTTTGAGAAACACTGCTTTAAGAGAACCTAATATCAAAAAAAATGGGATTAAACTTACTTGATCAATAAATAAGGATTAAAACTAAGGATAATTCCACTTAATTAAAACTATGGATAAATCAATAGTACCAATCTATGCCTAAATTCTTATCTATTTTTTTATTATTATTTTTTTATCGTTTACCATTCTAGTCAGTACTAAAGTCTTTTCGTGGTTTTTTATTGGTTTGAATATTACAGTGATTTGCTAGTTGATTTGTCCGTTTATTAGGTTTTCTATGTTTATATATTTCCATTTCTTTTATTCCATTCATTTTTCCTTTTTTTCCTATTTTAATTAACTCCATTGAGTGAATTTTTTCAATACTTTGTAGTTCATATCCGTTTGTTCAAATAGCTAGCAAAGATTGATTTTGTCGTGTTATTTACATAATCTTTAATATGTTCTTTAAATCGTTGTTTTAATTTTCTCCGAACAAATCAGCCAATGTTCTCACCATCTCACCAAAGAGATATATTATTCAATAAAACAATAAAAAAACATGAAAAAACGGTAGGATGGACATGAAAACAACGACTTCATTTCAATTGTAACAGAATAAAAACAGATTAAATAATAAAAATAGATAGGAATTTCGGCATAGATTGGTACAATTGATTTTTATAGGTATTTATATCGCTGACTTCCATAAATAAGTTTAGTCCCATTGATGCAGCCTTTGCGAAACCGGTCGGGCAATTCCACCAGAGATACATGAGGTTTGACAGAAATTTATAATTATTTTATTATTAATAACATCTGTAAAACTCACAATATGTATGTATTTAATTTACTATTGCTAAAGAATACAGCAAATGCTTGATTATATATCGTACGATGCTTGTAACTATACGGATGACGCATATTTATTATAATGCTACAGTTATTTAGCCAAACTAGAAGAACACAGTAAAAAATGAATTAATGTCTCTACTTGAGGATTTGAACACGGATATCGTTATTAATCCAAATCCATGAGAATTAGAGTCGATAGAAACACTGGTTGTTGGCAGTCCTGAAACAATTTATCCAAAAGTTTAACATTTTTTTTTTAGAATATCAATTTTACTGCTTTTATTAATTTTCTTCCTTTTTTTTATATTTTATTTTAGTTTTTTTTTTTAATTTTATTTCTTATTCCTTCTTCCCTCTTGTACATGGTGGTCAAACTGCAGCTGGACGCGTGTGAATGTATGTCGTTTCTTCTTCAAGTCAGGATCATCTCCTGAGGACGATAGATGTTAAATTATTGAAGTGAGTCTGAAAGGTATTCCTCTTGAGCTTTATTTATTATCCTCATGGACTGTTTCAACTTTTTAAAAGTATAACTTCAAACCTACTTAAAGATTAAAATTGTAGACTTACTTGTTATCATATGGAGTCATAGATTTTGATAGATACCAAATAGATGAAAACTAGTGTTTATGATATTAAATAGTGATATTATTTATATAATTGCTTATGTGGACAACTGGATCATAAGTTATGATCATAATGAATAAATTAATATTCATATGTGTTTTTGTTTTAAAATCTCATTTGGTCCGCGATTTCTGGGACATCCTATATACAAAGGAGACAAGGATAAAGTAATAATAAAGAGAAAAAATAATTAAAGAAAAGTGTTTAAAAGAGCAAAATATATAATAAACGAGGATCAAGGCTACGTCCCAGGAGTAGATTTACTTCCCATGAGATCAATCTTCTCAACCTCTTACGTTCCTGTATACCTACCTACCTATTTCTGCATGATTGGTGAGCAATGTCTTTCGTTAACTAGATATAAGTGAAGGAGCTGTTTTTCTTTGCTAAGATTTTAGATGGATTGCTGTTTTTCTTTTGATGAGTGTCCACGGAATAGAGTTAGATACATTTATTATAGGAATTAAAAAGTTTTTCTTTTTATTAACATAAGATCATTATTGTTGAAATATCATCATTATAACAATGGTAAACCACAGTAATAATTAGAACAATAAATAATTTTACTTTTCACATTCGATGATTTTTCACATTCAGATCATTGTCCATCTTTCAAAGAGAAACTTTGGAGTTTTTACTCAGAATTTATATTAGAAATAGGTACCGTCATACCTCTTAAGATGATCCTGGAGTTGGAACGCTTTCGGACGTTGTCCATCTTCGATCGCAACAAACCTTTGTTGCATCAGGTTTGTTGCGATCGAAGATGGACAAGGTCCAAAAGCGCTCCAACTCCAGGATCATCTTACGAGGTATGACGGTTTTCCCTATTTCTAATATAAATCATACTAACCTCAGTAGTATTAACAATATGCATGTATTTTACTCAGAATGACAAAATGACTTCAAACCAATAAGCATAAAGGATATTTACTAATTAAAGAGACAGTTCAATTCTTGTCTCTTTATTCCCAGAAAATACCTTATCCTCTCTTCAATAATACAAAAAGAACTGTCAATTCTTTTCCCCAATAAATACCGTTTATATGTTTCATTTTATTATTAAATTTAATTTATTACTTTTAAATTATTAAAACTGCACATTCTTTTCCTTAATATATATTCTTTATACCTTAAGTTTATTATTATAATCAAATAAATACTCGACCTGTAGTATGTTTATAGTAATTGAAATGTATAAATGGTTTTCTTTTTATGTTTATAATGTCCTTGTAAATTGAATGTCAATCAAATTTATTATTACAAATAATAATTTGAAATGTTTGATAATGGTGTTCAGTTGAGTAGGTATGACCTTTTACTGGTGGGGATCTGTTGAGGAGAGATATTAGAAAATGCTACTGATCTTGCATCTTATCTCGTACTAGTGTAAAACCAATTTAGTTAATCATATGGAGACGCTGATGATATTGTTAGTTCTAGATAGCTGTTTAAGAAGATAAAGACTTCTGTGTCGTCCCTGCTGTGATTAAACAGGTATTAATTTCATGATAAAGAAAATCAATTAATATTATGCATGAAATAGACATTTTTATTATTAAAGTTAATAATTGTTCAGTCTGTTTCTGGTATTTGGAAATCGAGCAGAGGATTATTATTCTTCTTATGTAAAGTCATTGCTTAGTTCAGTGGTTCTTAAAAAGTGGTATACTTACATATTTCTTCTTACAACTGTCATCTTCCAATACTTGATAAATGTTCCAACTCTTTCAATATACAATATATCATGTCTAAGATAGTTCCACATTGACTTTCTTTCTAGTGTTTATTTTAAAAGTGATATTGATTAGGATATCTGTTGAACGAATAACTACAAAATCAATTGAAAAATGAATAAGTTACTGAGGATTTCAAAGAATTTTATATCATAAAGCAACTTATATAGATCTTTACGAGGAGGTTTTCTTTAAGAAAACAATTTGCACATTCCAATTATAACAAATACTCTACAAGTTGAGCATTTACATGATTATAATAATAAAGGTGAACATATAAAGGGTATTTATGAAGGATAAAGAATGGATAGTTTTATAGGACAACGAGGAGCCTTTTCATTGATTGTTGAGTTTTTTTTCTATTGTATAATCCTGTGTGTTTTTTATGATCTATATATTCTATAGCAAGCAATTGAAAAGAAATCTGGAGTGGCCTACACTCAACTTTACTATAACTAAAAAATATCGACATAAAGATTTTTGTCTCCCCAAAAGATTTCACATTCAATCATAAATCAGAATATTACATTATTATGAACTAGCAAACGGGCCTGTCTTTGAACGGTACTTTTTCAAAAATTCGGATATGGTTACATGGTATTCCAAAAATATCATAAGAAATTATAGAACAGTAGAAAATATAAGAACTAGTACAGTGTTAAGTAATATGCTTCTGTATATACCATATTAACTGTCGGTTCTTCAGGTTCATGCAAGAACAAAGAGTTGGAACCTCTGACTCTTCAGCAAGCAAACAGTTGACTATGTGAGAAAAACTTGGTCTCACTCACTTCAATTCCTACGGTGGATAGAGTTTCCCCTCGCGACTTAGTTACCGTTATTGCGAAACAAATGCTGACGGGAAATTCCAACTGTTTGAATTGAAAGGGACAGTTGCTAGGTATCAATGGTATGCAAGGTATAAACACTGACTCCCCAGTACCACATCAGTCATGATGTCTGCCTAAATGGCGTATCTGTGCAGAGCATGAACTCAGAGTTGTGTCCCGATGCATATTTTTGGGGGCACTCAAGTTTCGTAACATGAAATTTGTTGCTTCTTCTAAATCGTAGCCTGATTGGTGCCCCTACTTTAAGTTTGTGCTCATGAGCAGGCAGTTCAGGAGCAGTCACGGAGTCAAGAAATTCAGTTAGATAATGAATTGCTTCCCAATCACTAATCACTCTGTTTAATGACTTGTAAGTTCTTTCTTTGGGAACTTGTTCGTTGATTTTTCTTGCCTGTTCATTAGTAGGGGTTGAGAATTGCTCTTTCTCAAAGCCATTTATTCTGAATAGATAGTAGATTATGAACTTCGGGAAACATCTTGTCAATTATCTCTTGCTGGGAACTCGCAATATAAACAAACATTAATTAAACATGAATACACGCTTTTAATGTAATTTGTTTGATGAATTCGTAATTAATAGTAAATTAGTTTTAATATTGACCTTATTATGATAGAATCTTTTATTTTGAAATACTAATTACTTTGCAATTCAATGGTAACGTGATAACGTTTGGAATGTCAGATCCTGGGTTCAATATCTACTGTGGCGCTAGATTTATTCACGCGGTGGGTGAAAAAGTCTGAGCACGTCGTCCCTCCAAGAGGACGTCAAGCCTGCAGGGTGTCGGTTACCCGTTAAAGATCCCTACTCTAAATACACATAAGTTCAGCAAACTTCAATAATCCCAATTTCGAATGTTCATTATGTGATACCAAAAAGGGCTATTGTGTGTTCTCTCGGGGACTACCATTGCAACCTAAACTAACCTACTACATAAAATATATATTTATATAAAAAGATTTCACATAAACACGTGAAACAACAATCAATGATCAAACCACAATAAGAAATGGGAAAACAAGACTAAGATCTTTCAACCGTAACAAGCGGTCTTCGTCAGAGTCAAAAACCCAACGTTGGGTTTTTTCCCAAAAATACAAGTTGGGTTTTTGACTCTGACGAAGACCGCTTGTTACGGTTGAAAGATCTTAGTCTTGTTTTCCCATTTCTTATTGTGGTTTGATCAATTTATATATACTTGTTTTCCAAAAAAATTATAAATGGGTGAATTTAATTTAAAATAAGGTGAGTTTAGTTTGCAAATATCAAATTGGATTTTACCAAAAGCAAAAAAGGTGAATTTTGTTTTCATATGGGTGAATTCGATTAACGAAAAAATTATTTATTTTGCAAAAAATACATTTGCTTTGTCAAGAAGGTGAATTGGATTTAAAAAATCTTGTTAAATTGTTTAGGCTGATTTATTTAAATGTATGGAAACTTAAATTCTAAAAATCTAAATTTGATTTGCAGAAGTGTGAATTTAAGTTGCTTAACTTATCTTCGATCGATATATAACTAACTGCATACAGTAACGTATTCACTATTTCATTGAATAATGCCCATTTCAGAGTCCTCGAAGTGAAATAAAGAACCATATATAAATTAAAATGTATTTATAACAGGAAATACAGTTATTCAATGTATGATGCTATTTATGTACCTACATAACACTAGCAAACGTACCCGTCTTTGAGGAAATAAAAAATTCCATTATTCTTGGTATTCCAAAATATCCTTAGAAATTTTAGAATAGTAGAAAATACCATTATTAGTACAGTGTTAAACAAATGGCTCTGTATACACCACATTAGTTGTCTGTCCTTCAGGTTCATGGAAGAACTAAGAGTTGTAACCTCTTACTCTTGAGCAAGCAAACTACAGTTGACCATGTCTTGCTCACTTCATTTCCTGCGGTAAATAAAGTTTCCCCTTGCTGCTTAGTTAACGTAATTGCAAAACAGACTCTGACGGAACTTTACAATCGTTTGAACGGATACGGATAGTGGCTCGGAATCAATGGTATTGCTCGTTCACATAGCTATTTATTCTGAATAGATAGTACATCGTGAACTCTGGGAAACACCTTTTAAATGATCTCAAATGCGCAATATATTCATACACGCAAATGAAATTAAAATCAACTAACAATACCTAATTGCTACACCTGTATATTTTCAAAATAAACATGTCTGTGAAATTAGCGCAAAATACGGCACAAAATTTCATAACTTCGCTTCTACGCTGAATTTTCAATCCATTTAGAGCCTATATTTTAAGCTAGACATACAGAAATCTAGTGTTAAAGTTTCAGCTCACTATGTCTCATGGTGGCTGAATTTACTTGTGACAAATGTTTCTGCTTTAAATGTCCATAACCTCACTTCTACGTTGAATTATTAATAAATTCAGAGCCTATATTTTAAGTTAGACATACACAAATCTACTGTCAAGGTTTCAGCTGGACATGTCTTTATGGTGGCTGAGTTTACTTGTGACAAAATTTTGTGTGCAAACCGACAGAAATTTTTCTAAGGATGGATTCGGTTTCTCTAATGTATGAAACATAAAGAAAACTTGAAATGTGTCAGTTTTAAGTAATTTACAGACAAAACCTTTCTTTTATTCATATAGCTTTTTTAACTAGGTACATGCTCTTAATTTGGGCACGAAAACTGTATTTTATGTCAAATTTATCCCTGGTATTCACTAGCCAATAAGCCGCAGAATAGTGGGTTCAATAGGTTACCTTGAGTTTATTTTGTACATCTTTTTTTACCGTTTATTCGAAAAAGTAAACGTGCAAAACCTAGCTTAAGCAGCAGTGAATACGTAAATAACTGCAAAAAAATTTTTAATAAATATATACCATTATCGGGGCAACTTATCGAAAAATAAAACATCTTTTCAACCACTTTTTATAGATTATATTATCAAAAATCGATATCTTTGAACGTTTAATCGAAAAATAAAACATCTTTTCCAACCACTATTTGTAGATTATATTATCAAAAATCGATATCTTTGAACGTTTAATCAAAAAATAAAACATCTTTTCCAACCACTATTTGTAGATTATATTATCAAACATCGATATCTTTGAACGTTTAATCAAAAAATAAAACATCTTTTCCAACCACTATTTGTAGATTATATTATCAAACATCGATATCTTTGAACGTTTAATCAAAAAATAAAACATCTTTTCCAACCACTATTTGTAGATTATATTATCAAACATCGATATCTTTGAAACGTTTAACATCACTAAAAATATTTTTTATATCATAAATAATTTTGAAAACTGAAATTAGTTACAAATATGCCATTTTCTCAAACTTAATATTTGGGTTTTATTATTATAAAATTTAAATTAGAAAAAACCGTCAATTATTATATGTATTCTGTTAATAAAAATGTATTCTATTTATTACTTACTATTATTTTTTTTTGTGTTTATTTAGAAAAATTAAAAATGCCTGCTCATCCTCCGATGATATCCACACAGGGTGCAGAACAAGGGAAGAAACTTAATCAGTACCTTTACACCCTTGCAGGTAACTTTACTACTCCCTAAACAATTTTGTTTTCACATAATATTCACGCATAAACTCTCACATGTTTTGGTGTAACTAATATATATCTGGCAGAAACTAATGTACACGTTGTGAGTTATTTCTACATTTTTTAACGTTCCTAATGAAACTCCATTCTTTAATTTTATATATATATTACAAAATAAAGAAAAATTCTTCTATACTATGTTCTATACTTCTTAAGTTCTATAATTATACTTTAGATATAATTTATACAATTATGTAATTATTTGCTTCATTATAATATTTGTAAAGTTAAATATGCATATAATAATGGATTTATTTGAAAATATACTATTTTTATAATTAATAATAATTAAAAATGTATTTCTAATTAAAACTGCAAAATCCATTGGTGTCAGTTAATATTACTATTTACTATACATGTAAACTCGTTGAATTTCAAGAAAAGGAAAACAGGATATTTTTTTATTTTTTTTTTAGAAATAATTAAATATTTTTGATTGTTTATAATGAACTAGCTGACCTACCCGGCTTTACCCGGGAAACAATTTAATTCCAACTCTAATAATAAATTACATATAAGGAAAACAATATAACAATAATAAAATTTCTGGTACCTGGTTATTTCCAATTGAACAAAGCATGTGGAAAATGCTATTATTATGAAAGATAATAAATATTATCTTTCATAAAGATAATATTTATTATCTTTATGAAATATTATCATAAAGAATAACCTACCTGCGGCTGCCATTACCAATTAAAGTCAAAATGTAAACAAACAGGTTATACAGCAAAATTTATCTATTATAATTTTTTTGGGATATTACCTGAACCACAACTCTAATTTTTAAAAAACTTTACATAAACCTTCCCGGGGATATATCTAATAATTTCCTAAATTTTCACTGCGATTGGATGTATGGTTTTTGAATCTATCGAGTACAAACAAACAGATATACATTCATTTATATATATAAAAAGATTTCACATAAACACGTGAAACAACAATCAATGATCAAACCACAATAAGAAATGGGAAAACAAGACTAAGATCTTTCAACCGTAACAAGCGGTCTTCGTCAGAGTCAAAAACCCAACTGAACACTAGATGCAGAAAACATCTGGTGAAGAGTTGAGAAGAGTGGGAGGGAAGAGTGGTATTTTAAATGAAAAATGGTTTCATGAAAAATGAAAAATGAAGAGTGGTTATTACCTATGAAAAATCAATGTTGTTAAGAAATATTATTGAATCGTCTCTAATTAAATTTAATAGATCTAATATTATAAACATTAGTAACGGTCTCTTCAAACTTGATACTTTCGTCACGAGGGCAATAGCCTCTTCAAAGAGGGTTGACAGCTAGCGGATAGTTTTTTACTTTTTCTTACTGTACTCCTTTGTTTCCCCAAACATCCCTTTCTGGACATTAGTCCTTTCCTGTGCTTTCACCCTTTTAAAATACCACTCTTCCCTCCCACTCTTCTCAACTCCTCACCAGATGTTTTCTGCATCTAGTGTTCAGTTGGGTTTTTGACTCTGACGAAGACCGCTTGTTACGGTTGAAAGATCTTAGTCTTGTTTTCCCATTTCTTATTGTGGTTTGATCATTCATTTATATATATATATATATATATATATATATATATATATATAGAGAGAGAGAGAGAGAGATATGTTTATATGTTTTGTGATGAATGATGATATACTGGACCTGACTGAAGTTGGAAGATTGTTCTAGCCACGTTGGTTGTCTTCAGTGGAGGGACGGTATTGGCGTGGTCCTCGCCAGCGCTTCCCTTCCTAACGTCTTCCAACTCCTCCTTCGTGCTGACTCCTAACCAGGGCTCTTGGGCAGGATCTCTCGTGACAGTCGGAGCTGTAGCCGGTGCACTCCCTGCAGGAGCAGCTGCTGATATGATTGGACGAAAAGTCTGCATCAATCATTTTATTATCTATTTTATTATCATATTTTTATAAAAGTGTTAACATTTCTATTAAATTAATACCTTTTTGATATCATTGATGAAATAGTATGATAAAGATATTTGCTCTAGATATAGTAGGTTAATAGCCAAGTGATTTCAGGGATTAAATGAAAAATTAATTCATGACCTTTATTAATAATTAAAAGACAAACAATACATTAAAATTAATTAATTTAAAAATAAAATATTTAAAAAAAAAAGATGTCCATAGACTAAAAATTACAGAGTACTCAAATTATAAAAAAAAAATGATAAAAAGGGAAATATAAATATTCAAATAGAAAACAATGAAAATGTTTTAAAATTATTCAGATCTAATCACGTTTTTGTATCTAATAGGCGTGGTTCTATGGGCGAGGCTTATCGGCTTGTAGAGACCACTAGTATTATAAATCAATTATTTTGTTACCAAGAAAAAATTGTAAAGTATAATTTTATATTTTTATAAAAATTTTTATAAAAGTGAGTTTTGATAGTGATTTTCTGTTGTTTAGTATATAAATTAGTTTAGTATAAGTACTTAAAGCAGATATTTTATCTTCAGTATAGGTTAGGTTAGGTTAGGTTGCAGTGGCAGTCCCACAAGGGAACACACGTAGGCCAAGCATTGGCCCTTTGTGATACCACACAATGAAGATTGATTCTACAATGGGAGTCCTAAATTTTTGCCTAACTCAAATGTATTTAGAGTAGGGATCCTTTAGCGAGTACCTGACATCGTACAGGCTCGGGACCGACGGTTTAACGTGCTTCTCCGAGGGACGACGTGCTCAGATTTATTCACCTCCCGCGTGAATAAATCGAGGGCCAGGTGAGGATTGAACCCCGGTCCTACCAGTTCAGAGGTGAGTACGTAACCACTGAGCTAGCCTGGCCCCCCATCTTCAGTATAAGTTATATTTTTGATTTTGATTTAGATTGTGGAATTGATATATTATAATAAAAATATAATTGAGTTAGCTATATTTATAAAGTATTCCTGATTAACAAAGTCTTTCAGATGATGGTCCACTTGAGCGGTGTCCCCTTACTGATATCTTGGGTGATGGTGACATTAGCTAATTCAGTGTCGATGCTGTATATTGCTAGACTCATCGCTGGAGTTGGCCTTGGAGCCATATGCGCTTGCACTCCTCTCTATATCGCAGAAATTGCTGAAAATAGTGTCAGAGGTAAAATTAAGTGTATGATTATTAGCTATAAAGCATAATTATAATAATTATTATTGCTAATAGGTTAGGTTAGGGGACAGCGTTAATCTCACAAGAAAAAACACATAGGGCCGAACATTGGCCTTTTGTGATACCAACCACACAATGATGAGAATGACTCTTACATTAGCAATTTTGCCTAACTCAAGTATATTTAGAGTAGGGATCTTTAACGAATACCTGACCAACGTACAGGCTCTGGACCGACGACCTAACATCCTCTCCAAGGGTCCAATGACCACATTTACCTCCCGCTTGAATAAATCAATTGCCAGAGTGAGTATTGAACCCAGGATCTGCTAGTCCGGACGCAAGAACATAGCCACTAGACCAGTGTTTCCCAAACTTTTTCGAGCGACCGCCTCCTTGGGTCCGTAAACTTATACTGAACACTCCTCAATAATAATCAGAATCTTAGACTAAATAACCAAATGAGTAACACTTTAATAATTAAATTAATATAATGACTAATCCAATATTTATTTATAATCCAATACATGTATTGTTTCATAGCATATTTATGCAAAAGAATTAATACATAATAAAAGAAACTTAGATGAGAATATACTAGTAACGTACAAATAAATTATCAAAACAAATAAGTTTAAGAAACCTTTTCCTAGAAGTTTACATGTGGTGTTTTCACTTAAATTGAGAAATTATATTGCATGAAATTTTCAATTTATGGAAATAGAATCCCCACTCCTTTTTGCATTAGCGCCCCCCGGTACCGCCCACTTTGGGAAACACTGCACTAGACTAACCCGGCCCCCTAATTGCTAACAATTATTTGATAATCCACCACTGAAATATATCGTGTTAATTAGTTTAGTACCAATTAGTTCAAAAATATTGCTAAAATGAGTGGAAACATTTTAGAGAATTGATTTTTTTATTCTTATACCACCTGAGTGCAGAACGCTAGGTAATTATCAAAATAGGTAATAAACATGAGATTGACATCAATTTTGAAATATTCACATACAAACACACACACGCATACATCATCGAAAATACTTCATAAAACGACTTCTGGGACCTTAAAACATGTAATTCCGTCAAAATTTCGTGATAGAATTTTTTCACGATCACTATACTTTACTTATAGTAAAGTAAAAATAATCCAATAATTGTTATTTCCATAGTAATATTACTCTTCCAATATTGCATGCTCATTAAATATTAGTAGTATGATAATATATCAACAGTATTACTGTTATGTAAGGGAAAAACACATCACACATTCACTCACACACTTAACAAAAATACTGAGCATTGTGCAAATAGATTATTCTATGGAATTATATTAAAACGTATGCAATACATTAAAATCATTCTCAATAGAAGACTCTAATATGTTTTTGGAATCAAAATTACATATATTCTGATGCTTTATTTTTGAGTAATTAAATTAGACAAAACTAATGTTATAATATAACAAAAAAGCTATGAAGATCAAAAAACGGTTTGAGCAATATTTTTGTTTCAGGTACCCTGAGTTTTTACTTCCAGTTGCAACTTGTAACAGGAATTCTCTACACTTATGTTGTAGGAGCTTTTTTTACTTACAAGGTCTTCTGCATACTGTGCACTGTTATTCCTGCCATCTTTCTAGTAGTTTTCTTTATCGCTCCTGAAACACCTTTCTACCTGTTAAAAAAACAAAAGCGTGAAGAAGCTCTTAAGTCTCTTAGAAAAGTTCGAGGAGAAGAATATAATGTATATAAAGAGGTGAACTATTGGCAAAATTCCATAGACAGAAATTCTAGAAGGAAAACTGATTTTTTAAAAGCTGTCACTTCAGATGCAAGCTTTAAAGCTCTCATAATAAGTATGGGTCTGATGGTTTTTCAGCAGCTTTCTGGTATAAATGTTGTAATTTTTTATTCAGCATCTATTTTCAAGGATGCTGGGAGTAGTTTAGAACCTTCGATTGCAACTATAATCGTTGGAGCAACTCAGATAGTTGCTACTTATGCCTCTTCCACAGTGGTAGACAAAGCAGGAAGGAAACTACTTTTAATTGTTTCGGCCATTGTAATGGCGCTATGTCTTTTTGTCTTAGGTATATATTTCCATTTTAAAGACAAAGGAAATGATGTTTCAAGCTTTGGAATGATTCCTTTGATAGCTGTTGTAAATTATATCCTATTCTTTTCTGTTGGCTTTGGACCAATCCCTTGGATAATGTCTGGAGAAATACTTCCAACTGAAATCAAAGGATTTGGCACAGGACTCGCAGTTGCTACAAATTGGGGTTTAGCCTTTGCTGTCACCAAAAGCTTCCAGTCTTTATTAGACGCTTTAGGCTCAGCCAATACTTACTTCGTCTTCGGCGTATCATGCTCCATTGCCATTGTTTTCGTATGTTCTTATGTCATTGAAACCAAAGGAAAGTCGTTAGATGAGATTCAGTCTGAACTATCTGGTATACCTATTCAACAATCCAGAACTAGTTTTTCTCGCCCAATTTGATCTAAAAAAATTAAAAGTAACTAAAGTAACATTTTTATTCTTTGCAATACTTTTAATTAAAAACTGAATATTTAATTTTAAAGAGAGAAAATGTTTTAATCAAACATGATAATGAATTTTCAGCTATGTAAAATAAATATGTAATTGAATAAAATAATAAATCTACACATACAAATATGCTATAATTAGGCTTTGAAAAAAAGCACTCTTCTCTCTTCGTTGACAAAGTACCAAGAGAAGAAATCATTCTGAAACAAGCCTCTGCAATCTTTAAAGAAAAGTAAAAATGAAGCCAGATAAAAGTTGAATCCACGAGAAAAATTGAAGAATATTTAATAATAAGACGAACCAAGCTTCCATAGTTTACAGATTTCATACTTTTTAAAAGAGTATCACACAGATATTTTATTCGTAAATAGATTTCAGAAAGGATGGCCTTAAGGTTTATGTCAAGTCTAACAATGAAAAATGCAACAAAAACGGAGCCAAGAACGACAGGCTGCTGAGTATCTGAAGGAAAGTTGCAGACGGTCTGTAAAGCACTACGCAGCGTCAATGAAATCTACACACTAAAAGGAAAAAATAAAAAAAATTTTAAGCAGAGCAGCCGAACATTACCCAAAAACACCATGTAGGTATTGCTGTTTTTAGCAATGAGAAAATAGCCAGTCTAGAACTATAAAAATGATTTTCCTAGATTTTATTCACAATCTAAGGAAAAGAGCGAAAGCAAAATTTCTTGACATCATCAATCTTAACTGGTAATCCAAGGTTTCTCAGCAATGGAGAATATCCCAAGTCCTATGACTACATAAAAAGAGAAACCTGCTGACTCCCTACATATTTAATGTCCAATTTTACTTGTTGAGCGTGGGCAAAGTAGCAAAAAAAAAAAAAAAAATGTAGGACCTCAGTAGTGCTATCGGTGTGTACCAAGTTGGATACTACAAGCATCAACCAACTATTGACCAAGTTGTGAAATTTCCTGAGGATGCAAATGATGTCTTTGATTGTAGACATTCCACAGCCCCTTGTAAAAGGACAGCCCCTTTTAGAGGAGACTGAGGCTGTCACCTCTTTTTTTCGAGTAACTACTGAACGCAACTGTCCACTCTGACCATTTCGAAGTGCCTGCAGATGCAGTAAAGCCTCTCTGGGAGGAGAACAATTGAATGGCTGGATGACCAAGAACGAGTGTACGATAAAAAAAATCAAAACAACACGTTTTAAACCCGCAAGGACTGTTTGTAAGTCTTTTCATTCACAACAACAATTGATGTGACCTAAAGAAGAATATTACGGTTCAAAACTCATTGTTTGTATTAAAAATTTGTATGAGGAGACTTTCATTATGTTAACCAGCATGATTAAAACAACACGCAGTAGCTGATTGCACGACCTTCGAATTAAATATATATATATATATATATAGTTCAATATAAACAAAGAAACATAGAGAAATCAGAAGAACACACTTACAGTCTCTAATTTTCGGTTTGAACCGTCTTCAGGAGAGATAAGAGAGGGAAACCAAGCGCACTGGATCAGAGACGGTTGGAGACCAACAGTGTTGCCGCATGCGCGCCCGTTCACAGAAAATAAGGTAGACAGGAATCTATTTATAATTAATTTATAATTTATAATTACATTAAATTAATGGAATATGAAAAGGAAATGAAAGAAGGAAAGAAGGAAATGAAATGAAGGAATATGAAAGGAATGGAATGGAAATTAATGGAATATATATATATATGATCAAACCACAATAAGAAATGGGAAAACAAGACTAAGATCTTTCAACCGTAACAAGCGGTCTTCGTCAGAGTCAAAAACCCAACTCTGTTTTAATATTTTAAATATATTTAATATATTAATTAATAAATTAATACTATATTATATTAATTCATATATTAATTATTAAATATATTTAATAAAATATCTTTTAATATTTTCAGAACTGAAATATAAATTCATTAATTTTACATGTCGTTATGAAGGCTGATCAAAAAATATCCATACTGGAATAAGAAAAATAGTTGTACTATACAATACCATAAAAATAAGGTTGAACATATCTTTGGCTTATGTATTTGGTGTCATGTAATTATATGTACCTCTCTATTCCTATTAAAATACAGAACTGTTTAGAACAATTAGAATAGAACTGTTTTGCGGATTATCTAGTCTTGACTTTATCGTTGCTAACAATATTGAAAAAAAAAGATATAACACAAGAATTTATAGTAAATACAAATTTAGTGAATATGAAAAACTATATCTATGAGAAAAACCTTCCCATACTGTCTTTTTTTTTAAACTGAATATATTTTGGTACCGAAATATTCATCCAATAATAGATATAGTGAGATAAATAACATAACACAACTAACTAAAAACTTATGGACTAAATTTGAATAATAATTTAGGACAGAGTGTTAGACCAATGTTTTCTAATTATTTTGACACCATGAAAAGAAAAAAATACATTATGGCATAAGAGGTTACTATATGCTAACACCTTCCAGTTGGAACATAGATTTATATCGAACAATCATCCCTCATTCAGATATATTACGGTATGTCAATAAACAGATACCAAAGAAATATTTTTTTGCACTTACAGATAATAAAATTGTGTCACTCTTAAAGTGGGCATACAACAGCAATGTCTCCTTTCATTTTAGACAGGTCATATAGGTAAACGTGTAATACCGTTTAGGTAAACGGTAAACATTATTGGTTTAGGTATCTGCGATTTCTTATCTCTTTCTCTTTTAAACGACCTAATGATTATTTTTATTTATAAATAAATTTTACAATTAACAATAAACAATTCATAAATTACTGTACGAAAAAATGAAGAAAAATGGAAGAATATCCTTGAATTCGATCATAATACAAGAATCTGTATGGAATATATGTATATATAATTATATTTTTTATAGTATAACTACTTTAGATATTAATTGATAGCCTTAATAAATGAATGTAGTTATATTGTTTTATAATTAATTTGATACCTTCATGTAAATGTATTTGTACCAAATTACATTTTTCTTATAAATCTACATTGAATACGTTGTTATAAATGTTACAAATGCATTAATTTTTAAATGTCTTTACAAATTTTTTGAAATAGATTTTTTTAGACTTTTGTAGAATCATTCTTTTAATTACCCTTATTTCTATTTTGTTTATATTTCAAAATAATTTGTATGAATATGAAAAAGGTTTGAAAAATGTTGAGTTTTTGTCAAAAAGTATGATTTTGTCTATTCAACGGCAATACACGTTTTGAAGTTCTACGAATCCATGAGAATTTTTTTCTAGTCTGTACATGAAAAATAGAGATATGAGAAAATCTTGAGTATGTGTCAAAAACTTTAATTTTGTATATTCAACGGCAATACACGTTTTGAGGTTCTACTTATCCATGAGAATTTTTTTCTAGTCTGTACATGAAAAATAGAGGTATGAGAAAATCTTGAGTTTATGTCAAAAACTTTAATTTTGTATATTCAACGGCAATACACGTTTTGAGGTTCTCTACAGGTTTTATACTTATCCATGAGAATTTTTTTCTAGTCTGTACATGAAAAATAGAGGTATGAGAAAATCTTGAGTTTTTGTCAAAAACTATGATTTTGTATATTCAACGGCAATACACGTTTTGAGGTTCTACTTATCCATGAGAATTTTTTTCTAGTCTGTACATGAAAAATAGAGGTATGAGAAAATTTTGAGTTTTTCTCAAAAACTATGATTTTGTATATTCAACGGCAATACACGTTTTGAGGTTCTACTTATCCATGAGAATTTTTTTCTAGTCTGTACATGAAAAATAGAGGTATGAGAAAATCTTGAGTTTTTGTCAAAAACTATGATTTTGTATATTCAACGGCAATACACGTTTTGAGGTTAGGTTCTACTTATCCATGAGAATTTTTTTCTAGTCTGTACATGAAAAATAGACGTATGAGAAAATCTTGAGTTTGTATCAAAAACTTTAATTTTGTATATTCAATGGGAATATACATTTTGTGTTTCCTTGGTCCAATGAACTTGGTTTCTCACAGTGGCCTGTCTGTGTATGTGTATGTGAGTGTGCTACTTATTTTGTAAGCTGGAAATATCAAAAGCAAATGACTTTTATCCACCCGATTTCATATTTAAGTCACTTTTAGAACCAAAATAGCACCAATATTACATTTTTGTCAAACGAAAATGCAGTTTTTTTTTTGTATTTACTACAAATCTGTTGGTACGATTATAATTAAAATCGCCGTAGTTTTAGCTTTACCCCTGAGATACAACAGCAAGCTTCGTCACAATTTTTTTCGTTTTGCTAAAAATCAGTCCATACGATTTTGATTAAAACCGCTATGACCCTGACTTTTTAGTTACCATATTTATGATTCTATGCGTACAGAAATTGTCCTTCAGGGTCAAATGTTTAAAAAACTGTTCTCTAATAGTGATAGGTGAAGTAAAACGATATTTCTTTGAATTGATACAGGTTTAAACAGAAAACAGTAAAATATACATATTAATATTAAATTAAGTTCAAGTTGATTAAATTGAGATGGACAGACAAAGAGGGGGAGAAGAGTAGGGAGTGGGAGGGAAAAATAAGGAAAAGAACATTTCTTGGAAAGAAAGATCCATATAAATGAAATATCAAATGAATTGTGTTAGCTACCCTAAGAAAACCTCATCCATTTATAATTAGGTAAATGAAAGTCATTTGGGGGTCTCACAATACATTTTGTTTGATGTATTATCCATCAAATGAATTGTGTTAGCTACCCTAAGAAATCCTCATCCACTTATAATTAGGTAAATGAGAGTTGTGTGAGGGTCTCACAATACATTTTGTTTGATGTATTATCCATCAAATGAATTGTGTTAGCTAACCTAAGAAATCCTCATCCATTTATAATTAGGTAAATGAAAGTTGTGTGAGAGTCTCACAATACATTTTGTTTGATGTATTATCCATCAAATGAATTGTGTTAGCTACCCTAAGAAATCCTCATGCACTTATAATTAGGTAAGTGAGAGTTGTATGAGGGTCTCAGAATACATTTTGTTTGATGTATTATCCATCAAATGAATTGTGTTAGCTACCCTAACATTTCCTCATCCACATATAATTAGGTAAGTGAGAGTTGTATGAGGGTCTCACAATACATTTTGTTTGATGTATTATCCATCAAATGAATTGTGTTAGCTACCCTAAGAAATCCTCATCCACTTATAATTAGGTAAATGAAAGTTGTGTGAGAGTCTCACAATACATTTTGTTTGATGTATTATCCATCAAATGAATTGTGTTAGCTGCCCTAAGAAATCCTCATCCATTCATAATTAGGTAAATGAGAGTTGTGTGAGGGTCTCACAATACATTTTGTTTGATGTATTATCCATCAAATGAATTGTGTTAGCTACCCTAAGAAATCCTCATCCACTTATAATTAGGTAAATGAGAGTTGTGTGAGGGTCTCACAATACATTTTGTTTGATGTATTATCCATCAAATGAATTGTGTTAGCTACCTAAAAATCCTCATCCATTATAATTAGGTAAATGAAAGTTGTTGAGGGTCTCACAATACATTTTGTTTGATGTATTATCCATCAAATGAATTGTGTTAGCTACCCTAAAAATCCTCATCCACTTATAATTAGGTAAATGAGAGTTGTGTGAGGGTCTCAGAATACATTTTGTTTGATGTATTATCCATCAAATGAATTGTGTTAGCTACCCTAAGAAATCCTCATCCATTTATAATTAGGTAAATGAAAGTCATTTGGGGGTCTCACAATACATTTTGTTTGATGTATTATCCATCAAATGAATTGTGTTAGCTACCCTAAGAAATCCTCATCCACTTATAATTAGGTAAATGAGAGTTGTGTGAGGGTCTCACAATACATTTTGTTTGATGTATTATCCATCAAATGAATTGTGTTAGCTACCCTAAGAAATCCTCATCCATTTATAATTAGGTAAATGAAAGTTGTGTGAGAGTCTCACAATACATTTTGTTTGATGTATTATCCATCAAATGAATTGTGTTAGCTACCCTAAGAAATCCTCATCCACTTATAATTAGGTAAATGAGAGTTGTGTGAGGGTCTCAGAATACATTTTGTTTGATGTATTATCCATCAAATGAATTGTGTTAGCTACCCTAACAAATCCTCATCCACATATAATTAGGTAAGTGAGAGTTGTATGAGGGTCTCAGAATACATTTTGTTTGATGTATTATCCATCAAATGAATTGTGTTAGCTACCCTAACAAATCCTCATTCACTTATAATTAGGTAAATGAAAGTTGTGTGAGGGTCTCAGAATACGTTTTGTTTGATGTATTATCCATCAAATGAATTGTGTTAGCTACCCTAAGAAACCTCATCCATTTATAATTAGTAAATGAAAGTCATTGGGGGTCTCACAATACATTTTGTTTGATGTATTATCCATCAAATGAATTGTGTTAGCTACTCTAACAAATCCTCATTCACTTATAATTAGGTAAATGAAAGTTGTGTGAGGGTCTCACAATACATTTTGTTGGATGTATTATCCATCAAATGAATTGTGTAAGCTACCCTAAGAAATCCTCATCCACTTATAATTAGGTAAGTGAGAGTTGTGTGAGGGTCTCAGAATACATTTTGTTTGATGTATTATCTATCAAATGAATTGTGTTAGCTACCCTAAGAAATCCTCATCCACTTATAATTAGGTAAATGAGAGTTGTGTGAGGGTCTCAGAATACATTTTGTTTGATGTATTATCCATCAAATGAATTGTGTTAGCTACCCTAAGAAATCCTCATCCACTTATAATTAGGTAAATGAGAGTTGTGTGAGAGTCTTACAATACATTTTGTTTTATGTATTATCCATCAAATGAATTGTGTTAGCTACTCTAAGAAATCATCATCCACTTATAATTAGGTAAATGAAAGTTGTGTGAGGGTCTCACAATACATTTTGTTGGATGTATTATCCATCAAATGAATTGTGTTAGCTACTCTAAGAAATCCTCATCCACTTATAATTAGGTAAATGAGAGTTGTGTGAGGGTCTCAGAATACATTTTGTTGGATGTATTATCCATCAAATGAATTGTGTTAGCTACCGTAACAAATCCTCAACGATTTATTATTACATAAATGAATGTTATTTGGGGGTCTCAGAATACATTTTGTTGAATGTATTATCCATCAAATGAATTGTGTTAGCTACCGTAACAAATCCTCAACCATTTATAATTAGGTAAATGAAAGTTGTGTGAGGGTCTCAGAATACATTTTGTTTGATGTAGTATCCATCAAATGAATTGTGTTAGCTACTCTAAGAAATCCTCATCCACTTATAATTAGGTAAATGAGAGTTGTGTGAGGGTCTCAGAATACATTTTGTTGGATGTATTATCCATCAAATGAATTGTGTTAGCTACCGTAACAAATCCTCAACGATTTATTATTACATAAATGAAAGTTATTTGGGGGTCTCAGAATACATTTTGTTGAATGTATTATCCATCAAATGAATCGTCTAAATAGAAGAAAAAACCCTTACAACATAAGAATGCTCATAAAAAGAATTGTTTCATGTTTATTTTAACCATTAATACAATATAAAGAAGAGACTTGCTTCTATATTTCTGATAGAATTAGGGTAAGATTTATTGAACAGTACGTACTGAATATTTAAGTGATTCCATGGCAACCGATCAACCTGTCGTTAGTTCTCTACTACCGTCAGATTTCTCCCTTCAATGCCTTAGTTCAATCGATTCCAACTGACGATAAATACAGTAAGTTATCACACAGTATTTATAATTTAACCAAATCGCGTAAATTATCTGAAAGTTATTTCTTTTTTCTTCACTTATGATTCCATAGAGTCAATTATGAATCTCTATAAAACTAGACTATATTTGTATTTCGGTTAACATTATAATATTTGTAATTATAGAAACTAAATGCGTTTTATTTTATTAACATTATGTAGTTTTCTTAGAAAATGTTTAATTAAGGTAAAATCTAAATCCAATATATTAAAATTCAGTGCCCATTTATTATCAAAATCGTCTTAAGGATAATCCTCATAATCAGGCTTCTTAAAAATGTACATTTCATTTATACCTTACACATACTGATTTCATAACAGAACCACCATTCAAATTTTTGCGCTAGTTTTGAATACTTAGCAGGCTATAATTTCTATAATTTTTAACGAATTAATTAGATTGCTTCTACATCTAAATTTGCAAATTTTATAAACCATAAAATTTATAAAAAAAATATGGAAATATTAAAATATTTTAAAAATGAATGAAGAGTAAAAATTTGAAAGTATTTCATTGAATAAAAATTTGATTTCCTGCATTTTATTTTTTAAGACCTTAAAAAAACTTTTTAAACAAATGAAACGGCATAAAAGTGATGTTTAAATTTTGAACAATGTTTAGATTTTTTTCTCCCAATTTAAATTATGATAATGCTCGATTGGTTCGAACTTCACTCCATTCAAGAAATTAAGAACTGTAGTAACTTAAATATATGCATATTGTTAATACTAATGAGGTTTGTATGATTTCTAATGTAGTAACTTAATTTACCATTTGGACAACTCATTTGGGAATTACCACCTCATATTCGTAAGACTGTCAGGAGACTGGAACAGCTCAGTTTAAAAGTCGTTAATACCGAAGCTGCGGTACATTTCAACAAAGTATGCCTACAAGAAGATTTAAATTTTGATAAATTTAAGGAGACCCGTCTCCAACCGTTGCTTCACAAGTACGCTTGGTATCCCTATCTCAACTCTCCTGATGACGGTTCAACCGAAAATTAGAGACAGTAAGTGTGTTTGTTCCTTAGCTCTGTGTTTGTGATTCATCGTGAATATATATATATATATATATATATATATATATATATATATCAATGATCAAACCACAATAAGAAATGGGAAAACAAGACTAAGATCTTTCAACCGTAACAAGCGGTCTTCGTCAGAGTCAAAAACCCAACTGGTTGGGTCAGTTGGGTTTTTGACTCTGACGAAGACCGCTTGTTACGGTTGAAATATCTTAGTCTTGTTTTCCCATTTCTTATTGTGGTTTGATCATTGATTGTTGTTTCACGTGTTTATGTGAAATCTTTATATATATATATATATATATATATTGTTGAAATGTACCGCAACTTCGGTATTAACGACTTTTAAACTGAGCTGTTCCAGTCTCCTGACAGTCTTACGAATATGAGGTGGTAATTCCCAAATGAGTTGTCCAAAGGACATTGACACACTTTTTTTAAAGTTTCCAAATTTCCTTTGGACAACTCATTTGGGAATTACCACCTCATATTCGTAAGACTGTCAGGAGACTGGAACAGCTCAGTTTAAAAGTCGTTAATACCGAAGCTGCGGTACATTTCAACAAAGTATGCCTACAAGAAGATTTGCTGCCAAACTATACTAATATATATATATATATATATAAATATATATATATATTTCATTGCTAAACTTGAGCCATTGCTGCAAATATGAATTGCAAGTCTACAGTAACTGCTAGGTTAGCTTAGGCTGTTCTGGTCAGCCCACAAGAGAAAAAAACATTTAGGACAATTATCGATCTTTTGTAATGCCATACAACAAACATTCTGTATTGGGAATCCTTAATTTTGCCTAATTCAAGTGTATTTAAGCAGGGATCTTTAACGAATACCTGACATCGTACAGGATGGGGATCGACACCTAAACGTCCTACCGAATGACGACGTGCTCAGAATTTTTTTTACCTTCCGCAAGATTTAATCTAGAGCCAGAGTGGGTATTGAACTCCGGATCAACCCGTCCACAGGGGAACATGTAAGCCACTGGACTACCCTGAACCCCAAAGTAATCGCTAACAACAATACTTTCCTAAATCCATGTATATAACAATATGTTCATAGTATTCATCTATTAGTATGAACATATTTTTTTCACATTCTAAATTCAATTGATATTTATAACAGAAATGACTAAATAAATACACTATTATTAAAAAAAACTAGTCCCATTAATAACTATTATTGTTTTTAATTCAAAGATAGAAAGTAGGAGATTTTGCCATTACAGTGGTACTTCGTTGAACGAATTTAATTACTTCCAGGACCGACTTTGAATATAGAAATGGTTGAATGTCGAGACTAATTTCCCTATAAGAAAACATTATAATTCGATTAATCTGTTCCACAACCCAATAACCTTAATTATATGCATAATTTATTAATATATATATTAAATATTAATAAATATTGCAATTACTGAGTATAAATAACAACTACACACATATATATATATATATAGAAATAAATTGAATTAGACAGATTTAAAACAAAAGAAATATAAATAAATAAGATATCAAGCTTAGAACATCACCTTATCTGAGAGACTGACGGATGAAGGTCGTAGGGGACGGAGGATGTGGTGGTAGAGGAGGTTATAATGGTACCGTAGAGTGTTTCGTAACTTAAACATTAATTAACACTATGTAAGTTAGCTTATTTATTTTGCTTTAAATTTATGTTTCACTTAATACAATAGAAAACCTACGTCACTACGTTTGCCCAAGAAGAGAATTTATTTTTACTTGGTAATTTTTTACGTTTTCTTTTACTTTTTTTTCTAATTTTCATTTTGACCTTCTTTACTTTCACTCACTTGGTTTTCTTTTTCTTTGTTTCACTTCCGCTCGTTTCATTAAGATCACTATGCGAGGCTTCATCGTACATCATATCTCTCGCAAATCTTTGTATATAGAGACAAATTTTGGTTCGAAATTTACGTCGTATATCGAAATATTCGTATGTTGGTACACTTGTAAGCCTAGGTACCACTGTAATTGTGTAAAATGATAGCAATGTATAATTATTATAGTACTTCACATCTATAGAATCTGTTCCATCGAAGCACAAGCAGAAACTTATTAATTAGTAATTTAATAAACAAGAAATTATCTGATATATTTATAATAATGTTACTTTAAAATCACTGCAGAACCATATTGTTTTATAAACTCTATATCAGGGAGCATATACGAGTAGAGTATAGGTAGGTATGATACTACATGCAAAAAAACGAATATGTCAGTGCTTCAAGGAATTTTACACCATTTTGTAAAATGGCAAGCCCACAACTAAAATTGGTGACAATTAACAAAATTAGGCACACAGTCCACTCTTATGACAATGTAGGCGAATCTCCACAAGCAAGCCAATGGTATATCTTAAGGTGAAGGGGATAGGAGGCTAGGTTAGCTTAGTGTTTAACGTACTCGCCTCTGATCTGGTTCGTCCTGGGTTCGATACCCACCTGGCCCTCGATTTATTCTCGTGGGGAGGTGAATAAATCCGAGTATCTTTCCCTCATAGAGGAACGTCTTAAGCCTTTTCGTCCCGTGCCTATACGATGTCACGTATTCGTTAAAGATCCCTACTCTAAATATACAAGAGTTAGGCAAAAATTAGGACTCTCAATGTAGAATTACCGATCAAATAAAAAGATCGTAAAGGTCTGACGTTTTTAACCCGCCAGGGGATATGTTAAAAAAAAGAAAAAGTGGGCAGATGCAGAAGGCTGGTCTACAGCACGTACCAGAAACAACAATTTCCAGGGGAGCAAATTATAAACATAACACATAAGAACTACCAACAATTTTGGCTTTTTTTTCAGTAAGGAGTAAGAATAGAGAATATTATTCTATTCATATGATGCATGCTTAGGTGAGTATACTGCTTCAGTCACTCAAGCACTTCATTCGAACGGTGAACTCTGGTAAGTAGTTAACAACTTTGTCTTTTTGCAATTTTCCATGGAAATTGAGGCAAAACATTTGCCTAACTTTAATATTAATTTAAATGAAAAACCTTAATGAAATAATGACATTTGAAACTTTTTTGTATTTGCTTGTACAGCAAAAGTTTTCATTTATATAAGTAAGGAATTTTCTTAGAAACCGTAGGAATTTGTCGGTCTGCTTAATAGAACGGTTAAAAGGATATATTATATTTTGAAATTTCTTTAAGACTAAAATTTAACAAACAGCTAGATGGAAAAGGTGTGAAATATTCAAACAATCACCTTGGGAAACTTGCTTTAAGTTTTTAAGAAGAGTTGTTTTACCTCTGAAGTGCGCCTGAACAATAAAAACACCGGCAAAAGCTTTTTGTAGTTACTATAATGCCTACATTGGTAAACACCTTCATATCAGCTCAAAGGAGGAAAATAATATATTTACAGACTTGAAATAAATAAAAATGACATTTGTTATAACAGAGCTATGACCATTTTACTGAAACGAGTCCAACATTTATTTTCAAGCATGTTTACTCAATAGGGTACGATGGGATTCCGGCCCCTAGTTTCTCCATCCTCTTTAGATTCAAAGGTAGTTTCATTTTATCAAGTTAAGGTACAGAAATATGTTACAGATTCAGAATGTTTTCAATCGACAAAGTTCCATGTAATATTACAAACATTGCTAGAGTTGTACTCTGCGAATGCAAGAAGCAAGGCTACAGATTTAAGGAACATTTAATTAAATATTTGGTAAGCCTTTTTATAACTATTTTATTTTATTTTAATTGAATTTAAAATTTAAAAAATATATGGGTTTTTTTATGAAATATAGGTAATTAATGAATTGGCAAACCCTGAAGGACACTATACAGGGAAAGTTTCAAAATTAGATGAAGAAATAAACGTTTTGATAGATATTTGTGTGAAATATTTGTGCAACAAATCGTCTAATATAATAAAAACGATAGAAGTACAGCAAGATTTTACAAAATTGTACATATCTAAAGGTAAATGCAAATTTACTGTTTTTCTAGTTATAATGTAAATACTGAAAAGGATTTGTTTTCAGAAAATGTTTTAAAACAACATCAAGATACAGTAGAGCAAAATACATTTCCTCTGTACGATGCAGTATGCAGAGCAAAACCACTAGACAAGATTGAAAAAAGTAAATTTGAAAGACAAATGATATTAATCTTTATTTTGTCTCATGGCCTAGGAAACCCTATGGAGACTAAGGTCTACAAGAATACAGAAGGTATTTTTATGAAATATTACATTTCGTATAACAATAAACATATATTTATATAGATATGATATATCCATAAAAAAATCATCTAAACAATTATCATCAGTAACAAAGTTAGTAAGGACGGGGTGATTAATGGTTAGTAATGGAGTGATTAAGCGCCTCTAATAGCCTCTAACACTCAACTCCGACTTTCGGCCTTCATGAGGCCACCCTGTTAACCTGCTATATGCAGGGACAAACGAAAGAGGAGGAGAAGGTGATCAGAGGCTGGGCCTGACCACCATTGTTTCTCATCCTTTCTAATCCCCAAATCCCCTCCTTTTATCCCAGCCCCAATCAAAGGTGTTATGCGATCCGTGCCGAAGGATGGATGATACAGGGGTTGCTGTATTCTTTGAAACAAAATATTCCAAAAAAATTCCTTGTTTACCTCTGAAGTTCGTTTCAAGGAGGCTACTTAGACAAGAAGTATTAATTTAACCTCAGCTATATTACACAAGACATGAGAGATTCAGACCAATGATTCTACAGAAAATAGATTTGGAGGAAAATCAGAACGGAATTCAAAATGTTGATAATTTATGACGATGTTCCACAAGATGACATTATTGTAATCGAATAAATTTAAATGTCTGTATAAAAATAAATATTAAACAAAAATATGTAAATCTACTTAATATACTTGATTCCCTCCCCCGAGAAATAAGCCCTAGCACGGATTTTGATCTAAAAATAAAGTAAGACAGTGTCTTATTTTTGGAAAAAGACTATAGTGTTATATATTTTATTAATAACAAAAAACAGTTTTTCTGTTAGCTTTATTTTTTTTCCAATTCCCTGATATGAAAACAAAAAGAAATGTATATTATGCTCTCACCTCTTTTTTTATTTGAGGGTGACTATAGCACTCGCGTTTTTATTATTTATTATTTTTTACTTGAGGGTAACTATAGCACTCGCGTTTTTATTATTCATTTTTTTTTATTTTTTATTTGAGGGTGACTATACCACTCGCGTTTTTATTATTTATTATTATTTTAATATTATTTGTTATTTGAGGGTGACTATAGCACTGAGTCTTAAAAAAAAACTATTGTACTTCCCCCCCTTCTGTACTAAAGTACCCCAGCAGTTAGCTTCAACGCCTCCAAAAAGCTCAGCACTTTTGCTGGGTCCAGCGTTAAAATGTTTCTATTGTTTTGTTGAGTGTCCCGAAGCACCTAACTCTCTGCAGCAAAGTTGCCTCACAGTCAGCCAGCAGGTACAACGGTGTTTTTTTTTCTTCTTTGCAGAATCTCCACAAATACTCTCACCTTAGACGATTCTTTTTTTGAAGACATAGCTATATCCTTTTTTCATTCGGAGCCAACCGAGCCTATATCAGAGTTCATGTTTTTCTACAATCTACACCCAATTTTAGACTTCAAGCCGAAGAATAACAACACCACAAACAAGAGACAGGCCACCTTCATCCAACAACTTACTTCCTTCATTCTACCTTTTAAATTGGTTAAAATAAGTAAAAGAAATTTTTAATTATATCCGATGTGGTTTATTTAGAGAGCGTAGTTTAATTATTGGTAAGCTGTTATCTATTAAATTTCAATTTATAATGTCCATTCTAGGTCATTTAAACATCATTACTATCATAAATAAGAAAGAACTATTCTCTAAGACAGAGATTCCCAAAGTGGGTTCCGCGGAACCCAGGGGTTCCTGAACAGACTGTCTGTGGTTCCGCAAAAAAAATTTGGAGAAAAAATTTTTCTAACTTTTTTTTAGTGGGTATGGATTTATTCTGTTTCTTATAAATCATAAAACCGAATAATACTTATACACATAAGTAGAAGTGGCCAAAATTTTATTCATGTTTCAGATGAATCACTAATCAGTTTTTGGAGTTATCTGATTCCCGAATTTACTTCTATTACAAAAATAACACTTCACACATTGCTACCATTTCACACTACCTACTTATGTAAACCGAATTTTCCTTTTATACTGACATAAAAACTAAATACCGAAATAGACTTAAGTAAAAATACGCATTGCAGTAATATTACTTTTGAATTATTTTTAAACATACATACTATTTATAAAGTCATATGAAAATATTTAAATTATGATTGTATAAAATCATTAGAATTTGGGGTTCCTGGGAAAGTTTCTGAAGCAAAAAGGGTTCCGCGTCGAAAAAAATTTGAGACACTGCTCTAAGACATACCAGAAAACAATTACAAGACGTAAATACAACGCATATACATTCTATTCAAATACAAACTTGTAAACCAATTACGGCGTTTTACGCATTCTATGGTTGTATGTATCTTCGGAATTTGCTGTACTTTTTTGTGTTACGATATTTAAGATAATTAACTTTAAGTACATAAACAAAATCTTAAAGACAGAAAATCTAGTCAAATTTTTTTTTTAAGTTTTATAACTTAATATTTCAGCTGCCATGAAGAGTATATTTCCTGAAAAGGCTTTTAACACTTTTTTAAAAATGGATTATGAAGCTCGATTGTGTGAATTAAAGAAATTAAATCTGGTAGTAACTGGCATCAGACTTTACAATAGTTTCCGCTCTCGAGGCCCAGAAGAGATGACAACACGTAAGTATTACAATTAATAAAACACTACATTTTAGTATTTCACAGAAGTCTTATATCTATAACTAGAAATATCAAGAGTCTGTCTTCCTTTCTGCCAGACTATCAATCGGCACAAAAGAAATGAAATCGCAAACAATTTGAGTGGATGGATTATCATTATCTAGCAAAAAATTCAAGTTAAGTTTTAGCGTAAAAAAAATTCGAAAAATTAGCTTATATCTAATGAAAGAAAGCCATAAAAATCGTGTTTTTTGATCCTTTTCCGATCACTTGAATGAGACAATAATCCTTGTATGTATGCTATTAATACATTAAAGTGACTTCGTTAATAACGACACAATGCGTTCTATTTGCGTTGTGTCTACATTAAAATCTGTAAAAGTTATAACCGATAAAATATGTAACAATGTAACACCAAAATATCAGCTTAAAATCTTTTAAAAACAAATGACTTATTGTAAAGATCAAAATAATCGATTATAAATTTCAGTACTTTTAACATTTAATTTAAACATTTTTTTATGTTAGTGATTTTATACAAGGTCTCAAATTTTTTTTAAAAAAAAAACATAAATGTAAAATTGGAGTACACCGTTTTGGTGTTTACTCGTGCAGTCATTCTTAACGAGCAAGTAAAAAAAAATCTGGAGTGGCCTACACTCTACTTTACTATAAGTAACTTAATGTCAAATTTCTTGAGTATATAAAACATAACGTCTCATTTAAGCATAACGTAAACATCTAAATGGGATATAATTATTAGCCTTTCATTCCTGAGGTAGTACAGATAGTGATTGAAGGACATATGATTTTATAAGCTTATTTTTGTACATCACAGATAATCTATTATTTGCAAATAATTGTATTAGTATAACTACAGCAGTAATAAAATTTTTGAAAAACCAAAGTGAACATTTCCTGATACGAAATATTCTCCTACAAGAGAACATGGCTTTTGTTCAAATAGCCAGTGGATTTCTTACATCGTTTACTTGACATCGTTCTACATTGAATATTAAAGTAAAATTTTTAAATTTAAAACAGGAAAATACCCTGTTTTCTCTGAAAAACATCTTAAACTGCGAAGAAAATGTTGTTTTAAGGTGATTTGTTAATTAAAGATGTACAATAATTACATTTATTAATCTCTAAACGAAAGATTCAGATTATGAAATATCATTTACATTTTTGGTCTTTTATAGAATTATCATACTGGGAATTTTAATCTTTAAAATAATAATAATAATAAGCTTCTTAGTATTTAATAAGATCATTTTCCTTCCCCTTTGTCAAATAACATATATACGAATTTTTTTTTAATGAGTGTTATCATTTACCTGCACAATATTATTCATCTTACATCTCTTATAAGTCAATAATATGTTTTCATTTTTCCATTAGAAACATCAATTTTATCTCAGTGGATTCGCTCAAAAAATTTCTAAGTCAATGTAAACAATGTAAAAAAATACAAAAAATTCGACAAGTATAGCAGGTGATCTCTTAGTCTAGGGTAAACAAAGAGTTTTTATATCGTTATTGCTCTTTCCCGTAATTGAAACTTCATGAATTTTTTTCTATGAATTGCTAATTTTTTGTTCCATTTTTGGTCAAATTTTCATTATTTTTTAAAGAGCCGTTTAGCGTCAAAAAAACATTTTCTGAAAACACAAATCGTACTGTAACGCCCCTTTAGCGAATGTAATTTTAGAAAAAAAATATCTCAACTCATTCTCCACATAATGTTCTATTTTTAGGCATAGTTTCATTTTGATCCGTCAAACAGTATGGCTTGTATCGCTCTCACAAGGTTTGAGATTGAATTATAAGTCAAAATTTGTACATTTTATTGAAAAAAAATATTTCCTGTTGTTTTAAGATCTGTTATCTGTTTAGGAGAAATAAATGTTAAAAAAAAACGGTTTTTGGCAAAAAAAAGTGACTTTCCCATCATGCATAATTCTTCCCAAACAATAGGGATCTTCGTCTTTATGGGGCCCATTTTTGTGTAAAATATCAACTTGATCCATCAAAGATTCTGGACCGTAGCGTGGTAACAAGCAATGCTAACACACGCACCCACCCACCCACACACACACAGACATCATCGTAAAAACGTCATAAAACGACTTCTGGGACCTCAAAACATGTAATTCCGTCAAAATCTCGAGATCGAATTTTTTCACGATCACTATACTTTACTTATAGTAAAGTAAAAAACAATTTTAGCAAATATTTAAGATGCATGTTACTTTATTATTTAAATAAAATAAAAGTATATAATGGTTTAAATAAAAATATATTATTGTAAAAAAATAACTGGTACTAATTTTCCCAAAAAAAACTTAAAATCCACATTAGCAAAATTTTTCTAAATTTCGAAATTATTTGGATTACTCAACTAAAATATGGCTTTAATTTTTAACAATATACAAGTCAATATAAATGAAGATTGGAAAGAGATTGAAATCTTACATAATTCGTAAGATGAGTTTTTCGTAAGGTCAATCACTAATTCGTGTAAATGGCCTAATGCATTCCAAGCCCCCAATACCACCCCACAGTACACTTGATAAATTAAAATAACTAATTTATGTAATAGCCAATATAATAATTGTTATATATATTAAATTGTAATAAGCATGGAGATAAATTATAAAATTAAATAATAATATGTGAAGTCATTTTCCTTTGGATTTAATCGACTGGGTAGGTGAACGGGAGGGTATGGTGCATAACGTACACGAGTATATTGTATGAACGCACATCAACAACTTTAAACTTTAATTAAAATTATTAAGTGAAAAGAACATTATTTTTATTACTTTTTAGAACTATTATTTTTACTTTTTTTTAATTTCAGAACTTTTATCAAATTTATTTACTTTTCTTATTTATTCTTACTTTTGGATTTCTGAAAACAGAAAATGTGCTCTACCACCCCTTTGGTTAAGGTAATTTTTAAAAAAATGTTCTCAATTCATTTCCCACATAATGTTCTATTTTTAAGTATAATTTTGTTTATCCGTCAAACAGTATGGCTTACATCACCTTTACAAGCTTTCAGATTGAATGATAAGTCATAATTTTTACATTTTATTGAAAAAATAATATTTCTAGTTGTTTTAAAAATCTGAGGATTTTTTTCAGTTATTGCTTTTGTAGCTTTAAAGATGATACCAAAATGTACTCTAGAGTTCATAGTTTAGAAGAAAAAAAAGTTGTCTAAAATCACTTTTTGCCCAAAAAAGTTAAACCTTCCCATCATGCATAATTACTCCCAAACAATGGGGATTCACCTACAGTATGAGGCACATTTTTTTTTTTTTTTTTGGAAAATATCAGTTTGATCAAACAAATAAACTTTTGAACACACACAGACACACGTACACAGATATCATCGAAAAAACTCCATAAAACGACTTGGGAGACCTCAAAACATGTAATGCCATTAAAAACTCTCACGATCACCATAATTTACTTATAGTAAAGTAAAAAACTAACAAATTAATTATTACTTTTTGTTCACCTCTGAAAATCCTAATTACCTACCTTCTATAGGTTATTCTTTCCCTCAATCTCTCTGTATCTCTACCATCACCTCTACCATGTGATTTACTACATAAACATAAATTAAAAAGACAAACCGGATCTAAACATTTATTTACCTAGCCAGAATTTTATGAAAAAAAAAAATCATTTCTTATAAAGCTAAAGAAAAAAGCAGCTCTTATTCTTTAAGCACCTGTTAATAAATAATTCATTTATCAAAAAAATCCATATATTTGAATTACACTCTACTATATTACAATCCTTTTGTAATTATAAATATATTTAAGATTAATATTTAATAAAAATATAACATATGTTGTTCTTTTAGTGCCTTCATTATTGGATGAAGTTAGTGATATTATTTTAAACAACTTAAAACAAATTTCCCAAGATATTGATAAATTAGTATCATACATATTATATATTCTGGAGGATAAGGTTTATATAGATACTGTTGTCCCATGCTTAGTTATAGATTTTGAAAAAATACCAAAAGAGGATCTAAATAGAATAAAAGAATATTTATTACTGCTTCAACAGTGCAAGATTTATATCAGGTATAATTTATATTATCTTTATTCAATGTATGAATGCCAATTTTGTAAATATTCACTGTATATGCAAAGTTTACTGATAATGAAAAAGGTTGATTTTAAGATTTTGACGGACTTACACGACTTGAGGTCTACTGCAATTATTTATTATTTTATTTTTTTTATCATATCATTGATTTGTACGGGTAGTTAGGTTATGTGACGAATTTTTAATAACTTTGCAAGTTTAAAATTTGTATAGAACAAATTTTATAGTTAATGATGAAACATAAAAGATATATTGTAGTTGGTGCAGAAAATATTGGGAAATATTACATCAAAGAAAGATACTATTTTAAAGTTTGATAGGTTTAGACGTTTTGAGATCTTCTTTTAATATTTTCTCTCTCAGAACGGCCTCTGTAACCTAACCTAACCTAAATGAAAATAATAAAAAGCATCATATTTAAATCAAACAATTAATTATGAAAATAAAAATGTTCTATAATGAATAGAATTTAGAGAAATGATTTATTATTAACTAATTTTGTTTTTGCAAACTACTGAAATAATAACCAAAACAAATTTAGAATGTAGTTCATCGTATGCATCATAACGGACTATATTACAATTGTCATTAGATATGATTTTTATGAATTGGTTAATTATATTATTAAACAAGTCCTTCTAATGTTAATTATTATTAATAATAATTTGTCTGATTTGTTATTGCCCTTTAATTATGATTATATTTTCTATGTCATCGGTAAAATTGAACTAAAATAAATATCATGATAAATCATTCAATTAAACCATTGACATATACTTTAATAATTCATTCACTTATGGTAAATTTGGATGAGATCCACATTCATTATGTACATCCAGACTTTTGAATGTACATATATGGGTGCTGATGGGTACGATACATATCCATATTCCCATATATTACCGTTGTACATTTAATGTTGAACATATTACAAGCAGATCCTAAACCTAACAAAAATTGATTTTTTTTTTCACTATCCCTATACTTTATTTACAGTAAAATAAAAATTAATTTAATATAAATACGTAGTATTTGTTTAGTGTATATTTTATAAGTACATCAAATACAAAAAATAAATGCCACATTTTGTTTCAAGAATACTTCTTGATGATTCAATATGTACACAAAAAAAGCTATATAAATGTGAAGACAATTTTAGCTGCGACTTACACTATTTGACTTCTGAATTGAAAGGGAAGCTTTTAGTACCAGTCGATAAAGTATATGTGAGTGATTTACAATCAAATTAACAAATTTGTTAAATAAAAACACCATATTAATTATAATATATATATATATATTTTTTAAGGATAAATTAGAACTTATTGGAAAATCATGGCTTGAATTTCAAGAATATTCTGTTGTTTTCAATGCTATAAACAGAACTTTTGAAGAAATGATGAAACTAAGTGAGGTACTGTTCAATGTATATATCAATTAAAGTGCTTAAAATTTGACTGTAATGAAACAATGAAATCATATTCATTAATTAATGTAGATTTATAATCAATAGATCTTAAAAATGACTAAAGCCAAAATGTGCCACTCTTCCTTAATTTTTTGTCTTTATTTTTGTTATGTGCATTAAATACAGCTGTTAGTATTAATTCTTTTTAGTATTAAAAGTATATATGTATTAATTTTATTTATTTATGTGATATGTTGCTTTGTTATATCAAATAAACCTGTAATAAAGAATTAAAACTCAATGATTAAATAGGTAATATATTTTCATTCATTGATTATTAAATTCATTTCAAAGAGATCATAAAGAACATTGGGTAACGCGATTTAAATCTACACTATCTCAGATGGTCTTTACTTCCAAGACACTTCTAGAAGTCAGAAATATGTTGTGTAATCACGTTGTGATATCTTTTAATAAGGTAGTTGCTGTAGTATTTGATTGGCTAATATCAATATTTAAAGTTTATATGTTGTTGGATTTCAACTAAACAATTTTTAATGGAAGCAACGATCATACTTAACTATGCCAAGGCTTGATGTTGTAATATTCTCGTATTCATCACTTTAGGATTCTCTGATAAGCAGAAGGAACCAATCACTATCATTATTACTTACATTGATACAAAACGGAGGCAAGAAATCAGAAGGGAAATATTTTAAAAACATTTCACATACCTGAAAAATATGACTTGTTTTTATCAGGCAGCAGTGTCATTTGATAGCAACATCATCAGAACAGTACTTTAAAGATTATATAATCTGCAAGTAAGAAGGAAGATGATTTTATTACATTGACTTTTTAATCGTTTTGATAATGTCGATAGGAAATAATAAGTACTGCAGTTCTGCAGTGCTAATGAACAAACCACCACTGATAATTGCAGTTGAACAAGAAATATGAGGCTTACTCAAAAAGAGTTAAATAGTTGGTAAAGTTTTGGTAAAGAATCTTAATGGAGAAAATGTTAATTTTTTTTTAAAATTCCTTTCACCTAGTTTCATAGTCACAAAAAAATTGATAGTGACAGCTCGAAATCAATGCAACCCTGTTTTTTCTTCCCACCGTTGGAATATGCCAAAAGTATATCCAATAACTATCAGAATAGTTTCAATTGTTATGAATTTTATTCAAAAAAGTTACGAATAATATTTATGTATAAAGTTACTCTTGAATTCAATAAATTTTACGTTCACTTTATAATTTCATTACAACCCTATTTTCTAGGAATCCTTATTTTTAAATGAAAATCTACAACAGTAGAAATGGTACATGGAACAGATATTTTTAATTGAATAATTTTTTTTCACTTAGATTGCAATCGTAACTATTGGTCATTTTATTTAAAATTAAGGGATGATTAATGTGTATAAATAATAAAATTGAAAATATTTAAGTAGTAAAAAGTGGTTTAAGAATTAAAATCCGTTGGTTTCCAATATTTGTCTGCACGAAATTTTGCTACAAAATGGATTAAGCATTTTTGTACAGATATGTGTATGGAAATTGATAAGAGAAAGGAAAAGATGTTTGAATGTTTGTGATATTGAAAGAATTCATCTGTTGAAATTGTCTGCTTCATAGACAAAGTATGAAATTACTCCAAAAAACAGTTCCATTCCTAAACTATTCTTTGCCCAAATAGATTAGTTTTATAACTTGTAATAGAGTTGCAATTACGCCCTCAACATTGCAGAATTCTTTAGTTATGGTTTCAGTGAAATGTCTATATGTTTCAGTTTGTGGCGTACAATTGAAGTTTGCTAATTGCTTCTTTGTTGTTCTTATCATCTAGTCCTACAGTTCTGCATCAAGAGTTCTTGAAGCTTTTTTACTAAATATTCTCACACTATTAACTACTAGTCTCATTTCTTTATCTTCAAAGTTTCATTAAAACTGTCTACCCTCAGAAGACAGTTTTTCTGTCAAGACAGACTTTCTCTTTTATAGGGATATCATCCAGAGATTGTAAAATAAACCTTTGTAGATTTGAAAATAATCATTGGTAGTATAAATATGAGTGATTTAAATGAAATTGCTTCATAATTATTTTTGCCAAAAAAACTACTTTTGACTGAGAGACCAGAACCTTAGTACACAGGTTCTAAGTACAATTGGTAATTAATTATTCCATACAAATAGCGGCCATTCCAATTATTCTGTTCGACTACTTAAAAATCTATAACATTGGCACTAATTGCAAGTCGAGGGCGTAATTGCAACTCTATTGTTTATAAAACTAATCTATTTGGGCCAAGAATAGTTTAAGAATAGAACTGTTTTTTGGAGTAATTTCATACTTTATCTATGAAGCAGACAATTTCAATAGATGAATTATTTCAATGTCAAAATAACATAGGCAAACCTTTTGATAGCCATGATAGTTCAAAAACGTCGAGATTCTACAAACTTATTTTTATACCGCAACAATGTCTATGAATCAATTAGATTATTATATCTATATGAATAATCAATATTTATCAATATTTGCTCGCTTGATAAGCATGCATACTGACTTCTTGGAAGTGTGTGACTCAGTTAATATAAATACTACTTATAGATCTCTAAGTTCACAGAATTTCTAGATAATTGTTTAAGCAGCTCTCCTCTTTTTGAATATCGAATAGTGAAAGTTCTGTACCACACTTGCAAATCATACACATTTCTATATATTTATTCTTATATGATTTGCAATTTCCATTGTGAACATTTCATTACTTCCAAAGTCACTAAAAATCATTAGTCAATGTTTCTGATATCTGATTAAAAGAAAGTAGTAATCTGTTAATGTAGTTGAGTTTGACAGCAAATTCGTTAATTTAATATATTAAATATAACGATGTAACATTCTCAGCAGTCTGTCCTATTAGTAATTTTCTATAATGAATAATGTGATGGTTTCAAAAATATACTAAGTAAAATCTTTAGATAAAATAACTCGTAACAAAACATTTTAAAAATTTATTATTTTGCAGATAAATAATGTTCCTTCAGAAATCTCATTTTTCCTTTTTGGTAAAATGGATAAAGGAAAGGAGATTTCCAAAATTCAAGATGTGGTCTTAAGTTTCCCTGATGATAGAATAGTTTCTTCAGAACAAAACATTGCTATAGAAAAGATTAATCCACACGAAATTAATTATTGTGATGTAGTTTCTATCTTTGATGAAAATATAATTTTAGAGGTATTTTTTTTAATGTAATATTTTTCTATTGAAATTGTTGATATAATATTTATAATTTTAATATACATTTCTATGCTATGATTATATCACAATTTGATATACCATTATATGATACATCATATGTATATCATAGATCAGTTTTGATTCTAAATCATGTTTACTTATTTTAGTTCTTTAAATTTTTTATAGCTCAATGGATTTTGTCCAGTTTATTTGGTAGAAAGTCAAGGATTATTATTTAATGCAAATACAAAGATTGGGGTTCTTAAGTATGATCAAAAATTTTATGGATTCAAAGATGTATTAGCCGCTTATATTTTCAGCAAAGATCCTAAAAGGTATAATTCAAATGTTAGTGCTGTATTTATTACATATTATGATGATATTTTCATTCACAAACAACTGTTCTTTCCTAAGAACAGTTGCAAAATGAATGAATTGAAACAGGTTTTTAAGAAATTACTGTAAAAATTCACTTGAGATAATATATATTGAATCACTACATATTGTAAACAATTTAATCTATTTATCAAATGTATTGTTTAAATTCAAGTATCTTTTTCATAGGTATTTAGAAAAGTTGATTTCTTTTTTGCGTCTAAATATTGAATACAGTGAAGTTGTTAATATGAGAAAAGAAGTATATGAGCAAAGAAAGTCTATTATGTAAGTATTTCTAAAAAAATAAGTTATACATCTATTTTAAATTCTCTTAGAATTAAATTTAAAAATCACAATATAAATGGCATTTTCAAAAAATATATATGTATAAATTTTCTTCCAGATTACTTGAAAAAGAAACACCACTAAAGCCTGTACGAAATAAAATGTTGCAAACTGAAACACATCCAGTCGAAAGCTCTATTGACAAAGGTTATAAGTGGAACATATGGGATTTGAAGAGGGATGCTATAAAATTGGTAATAATATTGTATAACTTATTAAAGATATGGTTATATTTAATATCTAAAGGTTTGGCACACTCATCCCATCTAGGGATGATTAGGGGCAAGACAAGTAACTGCAACACAACTTCTCGTAAGAATTTGATGGTGTAATCCGATTATTCATCAGGTCGTCTGCAACTAATCCTTATAATGGTGGTGTTGGGATGCCTACCTGAAAGAAAGCTTTTAGTATTCACAATTTCAGCTGTGGTAGATCCAATATTTACTTTAATTAATCTTGCATTCAATAGCTATGCAATAACAATATATACATCAATACTATAGGTGGTATTTATAGGTAAAATTTTATTTTGATCCATCAGACAGTATGAGCTGTATTGTGCCTCTAATCTTTCAGAATTGTACGTTAAAAGGTTTATATTTGATTGTAAAGAAATCCCTTTCCTGTTATTATAAAAATATGAAATTTTTTTCAATTTTAGTTTCTGACAGTTCAATACTAATCCCAAAATGTCAACACTCAAAATTTCTAAAATCACATTTTACACCAAGAAGAAGCTTTTCTGTTATGTAATATTGCCTAAAAACATTAGGCACATCTACACTATAAGGCTCACTGACAAAAGGTCTTTGGGGATCTCAAAATATGCATGCAAATCGTCAAAATCTCGAAATAGAATTTTTTCATGATTACTATATTTATAATAGAATAAAACCTACCATTGATTGACAGGTGAGTGTCAAAATGTAAACAGACATCAGGTAAAGGAAAAAAAAGTATTATATCTTCACATTGATGTTAACCTTTGACCTACCTAGAACCTTGTGGTTGCCAATCTGAATTAATAAGTATAATTTCATCAAGATTAATACATATTATTCAGACAGGTAGTTGTATGTATGGATATGGAATAAAATGTTTATCAGAAATATGTTTATCGTTGGCACAAGTATGGAATGAATATGCTTTAAAGCTTCCACTTCAAAACATATTCTCTTTAAAATTTTAATATGATAAGTTCATTGTTTTAAATAATATCATGAATTTTGGAAATCTCGGCTTTATCCATTTTACCAAAACGAAAAAAATGAGATTTCTAAAGGTGCATAATTTATCTGCAAAATAATAAAGAGTTGGATTTGAAAGTTTCATTTGCACTTCGAAAATAGTTGGGTGTAATGAGGTTAAAATGTTTAACGAAAATAGATAGATTCTAGATAAACATGTTTTCTATTCTCCTCTACGGTTGGTACGTTTTTGGAGTTGGATACCTATTTAAATGACTTCTGTAGTTTATGACTATTTATTTGTACTTAACTATAAATGTTTAAACATAAGTTTTGAATGAATTAATACTATAATGACAGTGGTTTGAAAAGACAAATGTTATAGTTCTACTGGTCGTATTTAAACTAATATTAGCTTATTTTGTTATAAACATCCATAAAACTGTTATTCATAAACAATCAAAACCATGACTGATAACATTTTCAATTTTTTTGTTTAGGCAAATATTGTCCAATGCAAGACTCATGGTGTTCAAACAAAACTAAGTCATTTTAGAGAGCAGGCAGAATCTCAGACATGCAACCCCAAACTCAACTTCTGCCAAACAAAACGAGATAATGCAACGAAAATGGTGCAAGAATCCGTTTACCTTTGGGGTTTGCGGGGAACAAAAGAACAAGTCTTCAATAATGTCAACATTAAAAGAGATTCATAAAAGACTACGAAATAATAAAACAAACTCATATACATCGTTTTTTTTTTAAAGATATTACAACAAGTATTTGCTCAATAATTTTTAGCGTCAATATAATCATTAAAGACTGTAGGAACGTATTTAAGTACATTGTACTGTCAGAAGAACAAATAACTTTTCTTCCTATCTTCAATAAAAGTTTTCAAAACAAATTTACCTTATTTAAAATCAAAACCAGTCAACTTGTTAAATTAACATCTTACATAACATTTGATTAATTTATACTTCTGTATCAAAAACTATTTCGGGCATACTTGGTTGTAAAAAACGTTGTTGGGAGATTTAAGCATCGCATTAAAGGAGGGCTTCTTACACATCGGATGTAAGAACTTCTACGAACAAAACAACATTAAAGACAAGCTTCTTTTATGTCAATTATTTAAATAAAGTAATTTTTTTAACGTTAGTCCTTTTAGACACCTAGTAGCCCAATATTTCTTCGTTTGTCGGGCCAAATCTGGCAAATTAAAAGCATATATTGAACATTTAAAATGATCTTCAAATGGATTACAACTGCAGCCATTCTATTATTTCTGTTTACATGTGTAAAGTTGCAAGGGAAAAATAAAATTTTGATTAAAACATCAAAGACTTGTTTCTTATAAAAATAACAATTCAACTTTTGCATTTACTAAAGTTTATAAGCAAAAAGTACATTATTTTCTCTTTTTAGAAATTCAAAGTAGGTAGGTATCGTATGAGAGTCATGATTTACAACACACCTAAATATATATCATTAAACAAAGAAATGGGTACCATTCATCACAGAAGGTCCAAACAATAACTAAGGCTATTCAATTTTTCATGCATTATGGGACTACAATGAGGGAAGTAAATAATCTGTTTTAATTGGTTAAATATATTCCTCTGTTGACTCCATTCACATTAATTGAACTATTATTTTACAAATTCATTAAATTAAAAGGGAGTTTACAAAGTTTTGATACACAAATCAAAATATATTATAAATGAATCGGGAATATATACAATGGGTGAACTAAAAACAGATATCCAAGTACTTCAATAACAATTATAAAAAAAAAAAATTAGTTCCATGAGTTATATTAATATATACACATTTGGTTTTCACAAACACTCAACATTCAAACTGTTTATAAGGAAAAACAGATAAAGAAAATCATAAAAAAATAAAAATACATATAAACCATTCACAAATTCATTTAATAAGGAATTACTGATGAAAAAATTTAGATTCATTGCCCGAACTTTAACAGTATGAAATAGTCAGTAAACTGATATAGTATGCGTAAATTTTTAATAGTTATGATAACTTTTTAGCCTTCTGATAAAGTGTATCCACTACCTTACCCATACTATTAATCACTTCAAGGGCCATTTCATACGTTCTGTCAACAGCTGGTTCTTCAAAGACTATCAAAACACCCTCTCCTTGATCCAGAATACCATGGAACTTTTTATCAAGAATCATTTGAGACAATTTCTTTTCAACTTGTAAAAGAGGCAGTCTAATTGAATTGGAAATGTAGTCCACTTGTACTCTGGAATATGGTTCAATTATTCTACATAGATTTTGTTCTAACATGTTATCATAAAGAGTGCCTAAATGGGCACGAACTATATTATCTTCTTCTAATTCTTTTTTAAAATCCCTCAATGAAGTCTGAAAATCTGCCAATGATCGCTTGTGGCTGGCCTGAGCAACAGCCTTCATTGCATCAATATCACGTCCAGCATATTTTAAGGCTAGTTTTCCACTTATTATTTGCTGGACATCTTCAGGAGTATTCAGCATTATTTTTGATAACAGCATGTACTTGAGAGCAGTAAGCGCCTTAGGGCTATCAACGCTATCATAACCTTCAAATGCCTCATAGAAGTATGAGTAAGCAGTCTTAAAATCTTGTTCATCGGCAGCATGAAGTATACCTGATTGAAGATCTAAGGCAGCTTGCATTTTAGGAGGACAGTAAATGGAATTTGCAGTTGTACGTGCAGAAGTTAGGGCTGCTCGTGCTTTCGACAAATTAGTAAGAGCATGGTAGGTCTTAGACTCAAGTAATAAAACCTCTACCAGCAAGTTTTTGTCATCCAACTTCTTCAATTCCTTTAAAAGACCTGATCCTAGCTGTAGAGCTTCAGAAAACATACCAGTATCAAAGTAGAGAGCAATCAATCTTGCTTCCAAAGACTGTCGTAAGAATGTCCTTCTCTCTTCTTTAGCCCACTCAATACATTCTTTACATAGTTGAACTTCTATCCCAATACCAGCTTCTAAATCCAAAAAAAAATCAACCAAAGATCTAACAAGTTTTGCAGCTTTCGCTTTGCTAATGAGGTTTAAAAAAGGTCGTGTTTGCTTAATCAGATCAGCCAGCTCTTTAGCTTTACCTTCCTTCTTGTATTTTTCACCGAGCTGTAATATTCGTTGTTCACTTTCTCTAATATTTTTTTCCTCTTCATGTTTTTCCATCTCACTATTGGATATGGAATTTCCATGTAAATCATCGCTATCTTGAGCAGACACTGAACGTTCGAACAACATCGCACCAGCCATTTTGCTACAACTGAAGATATTCAAGGAAGAGCTTGGTCATCTTATAGCTACCTTCTCTTGTTGTAACAGCTCTTTAGTTCTTTCTGTTAAATCATCTTGCAAATTTGGGAGGACTTAGTAAATGTAAAATTCCATAAAGAAACGTTTTCCTATTTTTGTATGTAAACAATTAAAACATCTGGAAATTAACACAGTTTTAACCTGGAGGTAATTTTCGAAAGTTTTCACTCCGCGCTACTTTGCCCCCCACCAGACTATCACTGTCGTTGAATTACGCTTGTCAGCCATCTTGAACTAAGATTGTAATTACTTCTGTTTGTTTGTGTGGTTCTGCGGCTTTGGCGTTTTTCAGGATTGTTTATTTTTAACACAAAAATGAGCAAAGACGGAAAAAATGGACGGCATGTAAGTATAATCCACTTTGAATTTACTATATTCCCATTTCATCAGCACGCCAACCATTAACCAAAATAAACCTTGTGTATTAGTTGTTTTAAAAACTTAATGTTCTTTTTATGATGTTTTTAGAGTCGAAGTGCGAGTATGTCGGATGACGATAGTGATGCTACAGTGATTTCAGCTCGTAAAATCGTTACCTATAGATCCCGCTCTAAGGAGGTGAGCAGATCATCGGGTAGCCCGAAGTCAAAAGATAGATATTCAAGGACTCGGTGAGTAGTTTGTCATAATTATTTTGGTATTTTAGTCGATAGGTGCTTAAACTTTTTTTTATTTTCTTTTTTTTTTAGTAGAGTAGGTAAAATTTATTTACATGTTACTGGTTTAGTTCATTTTATTACATGATAATCTTGTATTGTGTTTGATATATATTCTCCATTCCAATAGTTTGTATTTTAAAAAGAAATCAATAATTAAAATCCTGTTGCCTAGTATCATATAATGTCTGATCAATATATTGTTTATAGCGTTTGTAACCATGATTTCAAAATTACATCAATCATCAACCTAATCCCTTTTTAAGAACATTAATAGAATAAAAGAAATCTTTTTTAAGTTACGGGCCTATTTCTTAGTGACTAGCATATTAGTTAAGGAAAGTGGGGAAAGTTTAATTTACCAATGAATAAAGCGAAAAATGTTTGAACCGATGAGTACACAGTAATTTTATTGTAGAACATATATATGTGTTTATGTATTTTTATCCAATTCATTACTGGCTGTATTTGCTTAGTTTCTATTGAGCTTATTCGATATTATTAGGAACTCATCAGGGTTTGAACTTTTGGTGACCAAAAGTTTTTCCATTATTTTCAGACGTGAAACATTCAAGTGGTTGACTATTTTTAGTTATATGTTGTTTTTGAACGTCCTTATAACTATCATAACTATGATAATTGTTTTACAAATCTCAGATTTCTTACTTAACTAATTATGAGGATATTAACATGGATTTTTTTTTTCTGAAAGATCTAGATCGAGATCTCATCATCGTTCTAGGAGATCACGATCACGCCATAGGTCTCGATCTCGCTCCATGAAGCGCCATAGGTCACGATACAGTAGCAGATCGTTCTCTAGATCCCGATCATATTCTTACTCGCCCTATCGAGGCAGTAGTCGCAGGTACCATCGCTCCCATTCAAGATCCCCTATGTCAAACAGGAGGCGACACAATGGAACACGGGTAAGGCAAGCAGTGGTAAGTTACGTCTTGTTATTTTTTTTTTTTTTTTTTTTAAATATAGTATCTAGTTTTAAATTTTTATTTTTGTAAAAAGTTTTTTTGATAATATGTTAAATGGTGAATTCTTTCGCAAAGTTGTCACTGGTACAAGGTTTAACCTGTTTGAAATAAAATCATAATAAACAAGTTAATTTGATTGAAACCTCAGCATAGAGGAAAATAGTTTTTCTTTAGTTAAATTTTCTTGCACAAAGTACTATTTAGGAAAATTCTATAAACATATTTTATGATTAACTTCGATTAGTTTAGTGTTTCTTTCCTTTTTTTTGGTTCACATACCACTTGGTGGTGCATTGCCTAATATTACCAATTTAAAAAATTGTTGTATTTCATGATTTATTATTTCGTGTATAATTATATATTGTGAAATTTTATATACGGAATAAGATGATTGAATACAATTAAATGCTGCATTTTTATTTTGAAATGTGAAAAAAATTATGTGTAGAGTTACAACTGTAATACTCTTACGATTTAATATTTTATATATTAGTTTGCCTTATTTCTTTAAGTAATAAATTGTCTTCAAAAAACAGATTCAGTAGACTAAAATAAATTACAGTCAAGTTAATTGATATTTACAAATGAGCGCTTTAATAAGTAAATACGATGCAATCATAAGCAGTAGCACTTATCATTAAGTTGCGAGGAGAATTGAATGACAGCTCCGTCAAAACAACAAAGACTACATTTCAAATAGCTTTGACAATTATTCCACTATGACGGTAAAATTCACTCCTTCAACTAGAAAATATATCGCTGGGTTTTTTAGGCAGTTAACTGTACATCTCAGTTGTGATTTAAAATAATGTTTATGGATTGTATGAAAAAAGTATAATTTCTGCGTGTCTTATCATTATTGATTATTTTTACTGTACCGCAGCCTGGAAACCGCTGGTCTAGTGGTTATATCTTCCTCGGGCGTATCCCAGTAACTGGCTATCCTAACTTAGGGATTTGTGCCACTGGGATAAGGCTAAAGAGCTTTCATGTAAAAAAAGCATCGGCCTGGTTTGTCAGAGTATTTTTGCGGTATGACCGAAAAGGCCAAGATACACTATATTATTCCAAAACAGGTTATGTAACTAGGCAACTCGTTATTTTGGTTTACATTACCTTGATAGACAATGGCGCCATGTTGAATCTACTCAACATTAGTTCACGAAATTTAATCAACATCAGTCATGGTTACCAATTATATGGGGGAGACTACTGTCTCTAATCCCCCGCTTGTGGTTCTGCTGGGCCATTATCTCAAATGAACCATACTTTCGCCTCCTTTCAGGGCTTTAAAAGATAATGCATCTCTATAAGAATAGGCATTTAAAAAAAAAATAAAAAAAGAAAATTCCTTGTTAAAGGTATCATCAGCTATATTAGTTAGGAAGGGATTGTAATTCATGTTTTGGTTATAAAGTTTGAAAGGGAGATAACACTAATTTGATCTAAGCTCATATTACGAAGTTCTATTACTTTCATTCATGATTTTTTTTTTATTCTTATGAGAAATAAAAATTAAACGTTTGATCACGTTTAAGATTGATTATCAATCAATACTTAAAATATATGTCTTGACACTTTCTGAATAGTTTCTTCAGTTTTATTTAGAAAAAAAAATCAACTAGTATTTGATGTTGGTAATAAATATATTGAAAATTCAGTAAGTCAGTGAGGTCTGAAATAAAAGTATATATTTTAAATTACAATCCAAGTTAAGATCGTCAGTCGATTCTTTTGTGGCATAAAAAAAGTGGCATAAAAACTGAGTTTTCTTTCCTTTGAAAACTTGTTGATTTGAGGGTGACATTTTGGACTTCTCATTAATCTTTAAATCAATGTCAGAAGTATAATTTAAAGTTTTGATTTTGTTATAACTAATAACAAAATTCTTAACTAAATTTTTCTCTAAATAATGATTGCGTATGTGTAAAGTAAATTGACACTTTCGATTTTTTGTAAAACATAAGAGAAAATATTTAAGAGATTAACGTTTTCAATAAATTTGACCATATTTTGTGCAATTTTATAACTTTTTTTTTCTTTTAATGTATTGGTTTGGTAAAAAAGGTAGTTTTTTTTTAATTTCAGTGTGTTGTGCATGTGTTTTTTATTAACAATTTTTCTTTTGTAATTATTCTTTTTAGGATAATCCAAAGCCAAGTAAATGTTTGGGTGTATTTGGACTTAGTGTCTATACAACCGAAGGTCAACTTCATCATATTTTCTCGAAATTTGGATCTGTTAATAAAGTGCAAGTTGTCATCGATGCTAAAGTAAGTTAGATATGGTTATATGATAATTGAAGATTGTACTACTCAAATTGTTCATTGAAAATTTTTAATGAGGAAAAAAGAACTATTAAATTTTAAATTATAAACTATAGCATATACTTTTAGTTCATGATATTTGGTGTTTTTTATTCACTCTTAGAAGTACACCAAGGGCAATAATTTATTCTTTTATATTATAAACTATGACATACTTTTAGTTTATAATGCTCTGGTGTTTTGGTATGCCTGCTCATGTAGAGTAAAATAATCGTATGGTATATATATATTGTAAACAGGAAAACGATCCAAAATGACAACAAACGTTTCACGATGAATTACAAACACAGAACTAAGGAACAAACACACTTACTGTCTAATTTTGTAATTCTCTAATTTTGCCGAAAATTAGAGACAGTAAGTGTGTTTGTTCCTTAGTTCTGTGTTTGTGATTCATCGTGAAACGTATATATATATACAAAACTAAAGTTTATCGGGACTCTATTTTTCTAATCCCGATAAACTTTAGTTTTGTTTCTATTCCAAGGTCGATGCTTTTATCAATATATATATATATATATTTGGTGTTAAAAATTAGAATTTTTGTTGGAATTAATGACTAGCATTCTAACAAATTTTGAGGCTAGAGTGTTTGTTAAGACATAGTTTTTATTTTCACTGAAATATTGTACAGTGTAACTTACACTGTCAATTACCTGACTTTAGTGCTAGTTTCGCACAGCAATAGTGCTTCGTTTTATTCATCTTGAAATTTTTGGGGAATCCGCTCGTCGTATTTGGACGCATCATGTAGCCTAGTTTATCCCCTTTTATCTACTTTGTTTCAATGTTGACTTGAATTTTAGTATGCCATATTCCTTGATTCCTATTATACAGTCAATAACTTCACCCTCCCTTTAAGAATTGTATTTTAATATGAAATCTTAATTTCCTCTTCCTTTTTTTTTTCGAAACTTCAGTACTGTCGTACAGATAAATTTTTGCGTGATAGAGATATTCAGTTGTTCAGTACAGACATATTATAGCGTCACAGAGGTTAGTGCAATTTTAAAATAGAACCGTCTTTCCTGTTAGACTGGTGTTGGAAAACATTCGAAATCGGTCAAACGTCTCTAACATCAATATACGAGATAAGACATATTCACTTATTAATTACTAATGTTTATTTTGTTAGTTCTTAGAAAAGTAGTACAGTCATGCCGCGATTTAACGCACTAAAAGTATCCGAAGTTTCCGATACTAATGCAATTTAACTTTTTAAATCAACTCAACCTTCTGTGATACTGTTAACTCTTTTCCACTTTCCTACAGAGTTTACAGGTGCCATGGTTAAAAAAAAAAAGTTCAATATTTCACAAACAACTCACAAAGTAGGACCAAAAAGGTCGAAAAACACTTACTAAACAGCTACACGGATTCCGGCACAGCTGTAAACAAAGCTACAGATTTTGTCCATTTCTTCTGAAAACCGTTAAAGTGAAGTCCGTTAAATCGAAGTATGAGTGTACACCTATTTCACAGGAATGTCTTGTATGTATGTGTGTCTCTGTTAGAGAGAGAAAGGAAGAAAGAATTTTGTGTAACTTAGCAAATAATTTGTTATTATTATTGAATATCCAACTAAATACTTTCTTATGCTCCTTTTAAAAACCTAGTTTGCCAGTTGATTCCAGTAATTTTATTTTTTTTTTTTAAAAAAGAAAAGGAAATCATTTCCTTTTTTTTTCATTTAATTTTGCAATTTTTTTTTATCTGTTTTCAGTCTGGTAGATCCCGTGGGTTTGCATTTGTTTATTTTGATTTGTACGAGGATGCAAAACTTGCAAAGGATCAATGCACAGGGCTGGAAATAGATGGACGTCAGATCAGAGTGGATTATTCAGTAACACAGAGAGCTCATACGCCCACTCCAGGCATCTATATGGGAAAACCTACATAGTCAGTAGTATTTTGATTTGAAACTTGTTCAATAGTTGCTTTTTTGTATAATATACAGTGGTACCTCGGGATACGAGTTTAATTCGTTCCATAACCTTGCTCGTATGTCAATTTACTCGTATCTCAAAGCAATTTTCACCATTGAAATCAATTGAAATGCCATTAATCCGTTACAGCCCCAAAAATATTTACCCGTAATTGTTTTTGTTACGTGATTTTGAATAAGAAAAATGTATTTATAAATGACAAATATTGTATAAAAAGATAATAAAAGAGAATGTAGAGGTGGTTAGAAAAAACTGGTTTTATTAAGTTTACGTACATATCTAATTAGTATTGTGTTATTTAAAGTTAAGTTAGACATAACTTAAATGCTGTTGTATGTTTAATTTTAGTTACTGCTTTTCTCTTCACTGGTCTTTGCCTTTTTCGCAGGATTAAAAAAAAAACTGTCCAAGGGGGTTCATTTCTTCCTCCCTTTCAGGATGCTACGGAAATGAGTTAGGCAAGTTTCATTAAATAGATCTGATGCACGACTAGTTGCAACTTTATCGGGGTGTTTCTTTGTCATGAACTGTGAAACTCTCCCACATTCCCAAATCTTCCAATTTTCAAAGGTAAACTGAGAACTTTAGTGGGCCGTAGGCGGCATCGTAGAAAAAAGAAAGCTACATATTTATTAATGACCTGATAACTACAATTGGCTGTTCTCTCGTATCTCAAATTTCACTCGTATTTCAAAGCAAAATTTCGCTCATTTGACAGCTCGTATCTCAAATAACTCGTATGTTTGGCCACTCGTATCCCGAGGTACCACTGTATCTCCAACTTTTGTTTAACAATATTTAAAACTAGTTATAGCCTGCTTCTTTTAGAGATTTATATTTAGAGTTTTATAATTCCCAAAGATAAATCAGTCACACCTTCTGCACAATAAATATTTCGATGATGGGGCTTACATAAATTGACTGGATACTTACCGATGCTAAATAGAAATATTCTCGTTGCTCTGTAGTGCTTTTCTTCTTGTTTGACAGTTTTACCTTAAACCGTTTCTGAAGCTCTTTTCTTGTTATTCTCACATTATTGATTTATGAGTATATTTTGAGTTAAGTTTCATTTTTAATTTGGTTTTTTTCTTTTTATTTTTAAACTGTAAATGACTTTTTCCAATAGCTATTCTTTTTTGACGTCATCATTTAAATTTCTTAACATTAACTTTTAGAATTTGGTAGATAAATAAAATCAATGAAGATATGTGCTATTTAAAAAAAAATTGCTTTATATAATTTTTATTAAAACACTTTTTGTCTGAGAGGCGAAATATAATTGAGTACCATCAAATAAAGGCAAAAATCTGTGACATACTCCTTTGACCGACAGTCAATTTGACCTCCCTAAATCCTTCCGAGGATCTGGTAGCTACCGGATACCAGGGTCATCTAATTACATGTAACTTGGATTGACACAAAATATTTTATAAAGACTAATAAAACCATTTAGGATTACATATCCACTGGCAGGATAACAGGGTCCTGTAGTTACATGTTACCTGTATTAAGATATAAAATTCCCTAAACACTACTAAAACCACTTAGGATTACATATCCACTGGCAGGATACCAAGGTCATGTAGTTACATACTATCTGGATTAAGATATAACATTCCCTAGACACTATTAAAACCATTTAGGATTACATATCCACTGGCAGGATAACAGGGTCCTGTAGTTACATGTTACCTGTATTAAGATATAAAATTCCCTAAACACTACTAAAACCACTTAGGATTACATATCCACTGGCAGGATACCAAGGTCATGTAGTTACATGCTATCTGGATTAAAATATAACATTCCCTAGACACTATTAAAACCATTTAGGATTACATATCCACTGGCAGGATAACAGGGTCCTGTAGTTACATGTTACCTGTATTAAGATATAAAATTCCCTAAACACTACTAAAACCACTTAGGATTACATATCCACTGGCAGGATACCAAGGTCATGTAGTTACATACTATCTGGATTAAGATATAACATTCCCTAGACACTATTAAAACCATTTAGGATTACATATCCACTGGCAGGATACCAGGGTCATGTAGTTACATGCTATCTGGATTAAGATATAAAATTACAAACACTTGTAGTATACCGGGGTCCTTAGTTAAAATGTTACCTTTATTAAGATATGAAATTCCCTAGACACTAATAGAAACCATTTAAGAATACTTATCCACCAGCAGATAGACATCCAGAGAATTTGATATATACAGATTGAAGATATTTGAAAAGACTTGATTGTTGTTCAGTTCTGACGGGAGGTGGAGGGATGACGACTACTACGGAGGTGGTGGCAGAGGCGGTGGCGGGGGCCGCTATGATCGTTACAAGCGATCACCGTCTCCCTATTACAGCAGCCGACGCCGTAGTCGCTACGACAGGTCTAGATCCCGAACTCACTCCCCAAGTAAGTTCTTGTAATAACTTTTTATTTTGCTCCTCGCTGTTTTTTTTTTTTTTTTTTGATCATCTTCATATGATTAAGAATTTCATTCAAAATTTACATATAATTGGTCAAACCATTCTATTTTTATTTGGGAAATCTACAGTATTAATAGTTCAGGTTAATTTAAAAGATATCTACCGATTAATTCATTTCATTTTTTTTTTTAAATCAGAATTGCATTTGTCTTTAAATTTAATATTAGCATAGAAGTAATATACACCCTAGTTAATGTTAGAAATTATTATATGGTATTTACTCTTTAAAATTAAAGACATAATCTCCACATAAAGAAGTTTTACAATAAAACAAGGCGTTTTGAACTCGTAGTGTTTTATGTTATCCGGTTGTGATAATGCAGAAACATGAATTGTTTACCTTCTCACTGCATACAGAAAAACATGAAAAAAACAGTATGATTTTGAAACACATGTTCATTTTTCAAAACTTATTTATGTGGGAATTTTGTCCATAATTTTCAGCTATGTGATGATGGGTATGTTTATTAACAATTTAAGAAATAACCCAATACAATTGCAATAAAATCAGATGTATTTTTTTACTTTAGTTTTTTTTTAGCTTTGGTAGTGAAAAATTAAATTTTAATTATGTTTTGTCATTAGTGATGATTTTATGAAAACAGCTTTCCAAACAATTGAGTGGTAATTGGTGAATATCAGTACATAACTATATACATATTAATGTTAACACTATATTGTAGATTATTTTTTAAGACAATTGTTACACTGTTCAGGAAAAATAGACAAAGAACATATAAGATCGTTTACATTGATTTTTAAAATTTACTGGAATTACCTATATTAAATCAAGTTAAAGTTGGAGAGTAGTTGATTTCATCATTGTGATGTTGAATTGGGCAGAATGGCATTTAATGTGGACAAATCGCAGTATTACCTACTGTATTAGTATAGAAAGCCTTTGTTTATACGATTTCATTGAAGACTTAAGAGTTGTTTGATTTAAATAAATTGACCCGATAGTAAAATATTTGGAATAAATGTTAACTTTTAATGAATGAAGAAATTTTAAATCTTTAAACAGTGATTTAATTATTTTTCGTGTAAAAAATGAAATGAAATTAACTTTTGGATGATTCCTTTATCATTTTTTTTTCTGTGAATGATTTAATTTCTTTGTTAATTTAAAAAATTATCTTTTTATTCATGATAAAGTAAAAATTCCTCTTTTTGTGGATAGTTATTTTTCTTGGGTTTGAGAAAAATTATTATTATTAACTTCGATGTGATTTGTTGGTAACTTTTTAATTAATGGTCATAAACTATATAATATCCAAAGGTGGTATGAACCCAAAGATTTAACTTGAGTTTGCGTGTTTTATATTTGAAAATCTCTAAATGTGTATTTACAACTGCAGAATAGATTCTGTAAATTATAATTTAACTTCTTAATAAAGTTACGTACTTTTCCTATTTGTAATTTTTTTTTTTCTCTATGTAAAAGGCATTCAGAGTTTCCTTTGCCACAATAATTGGTCAATATATAAGGTAAAATAAAAAAAAAAATCAGTTATCAGGTGAAGTATTCCTGACTAATTTAATCTTTTAATTGTTGAAATAAAAAGCACCTCGGTTTATAATTGGAAGAGTTTAAATAAAAATAAAAATATTATTATGAAGAGTTATTAAGTCCAAGATGTACTGTGCATAGTGGATGTCTCATTTGATCTTCTAAGTTATTTAGTAAAAAATATTTTAGTTTGGTGTTTTAAATCCTATTCTGTGATTTCTTTTTAACAAGGTTTAATTTCGTATAAATTCTAATGCAAATAAATATAAATTTAAGATGATTTTTTTTTTAGATGTTTATAACATTAAATGTTAGTGTTGTGTTTTTTTTTGTAAATGTAGATGAAAAAAAAAAAGATTTAATCGTCTTCTTATTATGAAAAATGTCTTAATTTTACCTGTTTTGTTTTATAAGAGGGTTGATCAAATGATTTTATTTTCATCTGCCTTTTGCATGATAGCTTGTATGTATTTATCGGAAAACTGAAGAGTAATGCAAACATAAGTTGTGTTTTTGTTTTATCAGAAACACGTCTTTAAAGGGAATGGAATGGGAAGATGAAGCTTAATTTCTATGGTAAAGGTTTGCTAATATAAGTGTATAACTTATATTAATATTGAGATTCGTAGAATTTCAATCAAACGACTAGAATATATAAATATAGGGTCAATATAACTGTTATTTTGGTTCAAAATAAGTACCACAATAAATTTTAATAAATTGTTTTAACTAAAATGGGCATATACTTGGTATGCGTAATGCAGTTTCAGTATATATAGCAGGGGTGCCCAACCTTTTTCGTCATAAGGACCATAATTGTCAATTCAGTAGCACCGAGGGCTGCAAGATACATAACTCGTATATATAATTTTTACTGTCCAAAAACAATATGAATATGGACATGCATTCACGGAAAGAGTAATAAAGTAAAGCTAACTAAACACAATGCAAAAAAACAGTATGTAATATATATATTTATTGCTACTTAGCTACCAGTAAATTTAATGTGATGCTTGATGTTTTTCGTTACATAACTTATTTATATTCGGCTGGAAGCTAGTTGTCGCTAATCGGAGAATAGAACAGTGATTTTCTGTTTTATACTTGTTTGATTTTCACTTTTTGCACAAAAATTTACAGTTAAACTACAATCTAAGATCTGCAGAATACAAGTTTTAGTAACGGATTATATTTAATGTAATCGGCTATCAAGGGCCGCATTTAACTCTTTTGAGGGCCGCGGGTTGTGCACCCCTGATATATAGTATTTAGTAACGGACAGAAGTAAATGGCAAGTTAACTTTTTTCGTTTTATTAGTTTTTTTTGTATAATTTCCTTTTTCTTTGAAAATAGGTAGCTATAATAGGGTTTGTTAAGTGAATGGTATTAACAAATTAATTTGAATTCCTCTGGTAACTGGTACCCGAAACAATTATTAGGTGTTGGGTTAATTTTAAGTAACAAAATTGAACTAGTCATTACTTTTACTTCAAAATTTACTGGACCGTAGGGAGGACTTCATTTTGTCAGACGACAAAACTGGCTTGATTCTATATCCGGAGTCAAGCCTTTCCACAAATTCGAATTTATTTAGAATAGGGTTCTGAAACTAATAACGAATAAATACATGCATATTGTTAATACCACTGAGAATTAGCATGATTTATATTAGAAATAGGTAAAACCGTTATACCTCGTAAGATGATAATGGAGTCGTTGGAGCGCCTTCGGACATTGTCCATCTTTGATCGCAACAAACCTACAAATCGTAGGTTTTTTAATTACATACAAGATTTCACATAAACACGTGAAATAACAATCAATGATCAAACCACGATATGAAATGAAAAAAAAAAAAGACTAAGATCTTTCAACCGTAACAAGCGGTCCTCCTCAGGAGTTGGGTTTTTGACTTTGACGAAGACCGCTTGTTACGGTTGAAAGATTTTTAGTCTTTTTTTTCCCACCTCATATTGTGGTTTGGTTATATATATAATACGGTACTGTTTTCTTGACCACAAAATATTCACAAAACACTTTTTCTTTTTCTCGGAGTTTGGTCAGTTTTAAACGTTTCGTCTTTATTTCAAGACATCCTCAGGGCTATATACTAACAAAAAACAATAAACAATGGACATTTTTTCATTTCTACTTTAAAAACATCATAAACAAATTGAAAAAAGAACTTACTGAAGGCTTGGTTCTGTTACATTTACAAACAACCGTTAACTGTCATTACATGTGCTGTTCCAAGCGACAAATTATTGAACCACTGTTTTTTTAGTACAATCCATTATATATAAACATATATACTTATACACATATTATAATATATATCTATTATAATATGTATCACCATAATATATATCTATAATACATTTATAATAAATTATTATTTTAACAATCCTTAAAAATATAAACTGACCAAACTCCGAGAAAAAGAAAAAGTGTTTTGTGTATATATATATATATATACGTGGTACGATTACTTTTAAGTTTCCCGGTGTACTGAATATTATTCCAGGAAGTAAACAATTATCCCGGATTATAGGATTTACCTAAATTATGGAATTTACCCATGGTTGCTCTTGTTTAGTAGCTCATTAATTTTCATAACAGCGTTTGTAGGTTGCCATGCCCTTTTCAGTAACATAAACTCAACTGCACTCTTGACTTAAACTGAATTGTATATGAGTCATCCTCTCACCCATTCTCTAAGAACGTGTAAAAGACAAGAGCTACATTTTTCTTTTTCAGTATGGCTTTCCTCTGTATTGTGCTGTTTACTGTCACCACATATATAACTTGTGTGTTTTCTTTTGTTATATGTAAATAATTTTTTACGTTAATAATTGAAGCATTTATCCACTTGTATGCTAAATTTTCAATGAACAGAGTTGTCTTTTTCAGTGTGTTATAATAATTAAAAAAAAAGTAATTTTTTAAAATGTTTTATTTTAACTCATAGTTAAAATAAAATTGGTAATTTAATTTTTTAGAATTATAAAATTTCCGAACATTTTTGTTCCAGTTTTTTTTTTAATTTCATATCTTTCATCCCAGAAGTAACATAAATTAATATAACAATGTTAGTTTTATTCTGCATAAATATGAAAAATATATAATTATGATAAATACAGAACAGTTTAATTTATATATTACATAAAACTAAGTGCAATATATATACATATAAAGTTTGAGCAAATACTTGTTGTTATGCGAATTGTGGAGCTCTATTGTTACATGGTGAACTCTTTATAAAAATAATTCTCGGTGATATATAAATTAATTCTGTTTAAATAATTTTTTCATAAGTTTATTTCTATCATATAAATATAAAAATTATTATAAGCAGGTACCAGAGCTTTTAGGTATGTTTAATCGAAGGTCATGATCTTTTGATTGATATATTCTACCTTTCTAATAACTTCTAACAAACTTGTCCCTTGGTCATAGAGAAGTTGTTAAAAATGTGAAAAGTATTTCTTGATTTCTTGAATGCTGAGAATGGGATCAATATTAAAAATATAAAATTCACACAAGGGGTTCTTGAGGATTTTGGTCATAAAACATACAACTCCTGATTATAAGCCGACGTTTCGCCAAAAGTTGTTTGGCATTTTCAAGGCTAAAAAACAATTTATTAACGACATAAGTAAAGCAAGATAAATACATCAACTGGACACCACTCAACAGAAAACAAACAAAAATTTTGTAACAAGATAACCACAAAGGATCATAAAATACCTAGTGTTATTATTATTATTATCTAAAAACCGACATTTGTTGTTTAAACCTAATTAATGGTTATTAATTATTCAGAACATCAAAAAACCCGATTTTCAAACAGCAAAACAACACACAGACGGTAACAAACACAGAAAATTACAAAGCAATGAAAAAAAGAGTCAAAAATTAAAAGAAATTAAGGGAAAAAAACAAAAACCTTTACAAACATTATTACCTTGACTTAGAAGAAATACCATTTTCCGGTCCATGCTTATCTGGCTGCATCATAACAGATACACATAAACAGGAAGGTTACATAACCCTAAAAACGAAAAACAAGCTACTCCCCTAATGTCAGCATGAAAAATAGTTCAATAGAAACTATTGAAGGAGATTGGAATAAATTAAACTAAGACTTGATATATCAGATATCTTATTACAGGCATTTGGTGTGTTCATAATGTTTATAATTTCTTTTAAATTTTTCTTTTTAGCACACAAAAAAGAGACATTTGATGTTCTGAATAATTAATAACCATTTATTAGGTTTAAACAACAAATGTCGGTTTTTAAATAATAATAACACTAGGTATTTTATGATCCTTTGTGGTTCTCTTGTTACAAAATTTTTGTTTGTGTTGTTTGTTTTCTGTTGAGTGGTGTCCGGTGATGTATTTATCTTGCTTTACTTATGTCGTTAATAAATTGTTTTTTAGCCTTGAAAATGCAAAACAACTTTTGGTGAAACGTCAGCTTGTAATCAGGAGTTGTATGTTTTTATGACCAAAATCCTCAAGAACCCCTTGTGTGAATTTGAAATATCAGTGGTCGAGAAGCTATATCAATATTAAAAATATATATAGATATAAGTCGTATTTATTAATTGTAAAAATTTGATCTGAAAAGAATGAGGATTCCGGTATATATTAAAAAAAAAAAAGGTTATCCAAAGTCTAGTGGTATAAAATGGAATGGAATGTACCTGAGGTATTTGTGTGTTAATTTTTTGAGTGAAATCTTATATTGTTTGTAAGTTAAAATGTAGAGTTGATAATTTTTCATCTGTTTCACTGACATATCCTTGCTCTCGTACCCCGTATCACCTCATCTTGACATTATTTCAGGACGTTACTATTGAGAGAGACCTGAGGTGGCATTCACTGGCACATTACGGCATCGTTCTGTTAGCTTTTAAGTTAATTTTTTTTTCTTTTTTTTTTCAAGAAGATGTTTTTTAACTGGTTTTTGTTCACTGAATGATGGATATTTTCATTAAAGTATTTCCTATGTATCTCTGGTATATCTTCAATATAATTACTTAAGGAGGACAGAATTTATGTTAATTTAATTTTCTTCAACTGATTTATCAAACAATAAATTTGTTTCGATTTTATGAAACTTTTTTGTGTTAGTTGATTTTAGTATGTTAATTGTAAATACCTACTTTTTAACTTTTTTACCATATTATCTTAATAAGGTCTTCTTAATGATAAATTAGTATTAGTCTTGTAATGTTAAGTATTTAGCTAGTTGTACGTGATATTCCTTTAACCCACTAAGAATCTGTAGCATTGCCTAATTGATTTTTACTTCTGGACTTTTACTACCCGTAATGAGGTTTATTCAAGGGTGATTAGAGTAAATGTTTTTGCATTTAGTTTTCCGGCTGAAACAGTAGGTACACTTATTAACTTTTGTAATGAGGCTAGTAAAACCTTTTCGTCCTAACCGTTCAGAGTGTGATTGAACTGTACAAAAATAAGGATGTATTCACAATTGTTTTTTTTTTTTAATAAAAATTATATAAATGTACTAATTTATTTAATGTTTTTGTTTCATAAGGTTTAGTAAGAAGAGGTTTCGGATGAAAGAGGAATTATTAGTTGTTTGAAAAAATGTAATGAAAAGGCTCCCATAGAAAACTGGGGAAGAGAAGAATCTAGCAGTGCTAATATTTAGTATCAAAACTGCAAGAAAGAAAAACTTCTCAAGCCTCAAGCGAAAAATAAGAATATGCTTCCTTTTTTTTTTGTGGGATATTGGGCCATTTTGGGTTATATCCGTTTGTATAGAAAGAGTTAATATCTTGTTTGTGAAATGGGTTCACCGGTTCATGTTATCAAACTGTAGCTCCTTTGAAAGTCTCTTTGAACTTAATTGACCTAGCTTTGTGACTTCCCCAAACGTTTATTTTGTATATACAAAATCCTCATAGCAGACATGTAATAGATTTCTTTTTTTCTTTTCTTTTCTTTTTTTATTGTATTATGCTTACAATGGAGTTAATTTCATGTCTCATTTTCCTGTTGATTTTCTTCAGCGTATATTTTACAAATTTACTAAATTATACAAATTTTTTTTTATGTTATTGTTTTATAAAAGGTATTTACGTGATTCACAAAGGATCCTGTGTGCCGACAGGAAGGACTACATTTATCCAAATGTCCTTATTTTTGTTCAGTTTTTGCACTTTTAATGTTCACATTTATTTGCTCTCTCTCTGTGATTTTTTCAAAATAAACTGTATGGAATATTTTTTTTTTTGTTTTGCTACCCTGAAATCTTTGAAAGAAATCTTTAAGTCATCATTTCACTTTCTTTATAGTCCAGTTTTACAAGAATTGTAATTACCTGTAGTTGACGATTATCCCACTTTTATTAACTTGAATCTTATTTAAATAGTTCTTACCTTGTCTTTGACTTCCAAAAATATGATTTTTTCGAATATATTGCTACAAAAAAAAAAAATAAATAAATAAACGTCAGTAGATATCATTAATTTTCTTTCAAATGTATCTTCACCATTGTGATACGCGGGTTGCAGAACTCGTTTAAAACCAAATATAGTTTTATGCAATATCATGAGTCATTGGACCCACTACATAGACTTGCCCGTTCGTAATCTTGACTTCATTATATATTTTCTAACGGTAATAATTTACGAAATTTGTTAATTAAAAACTATCCTATCCTACTAAACTGGAGGTAACTGGTATTAACAATTATAAAATTCCGCCTAAATGTTCATAAGTATGCAGACTGGTAAATCATTAAAATTGCCTGTCAAAGAATCCCTTCGTTATCATAAGTGAACCAAGTTGCTCCTTTTTTTATGTAAATGGTTGATCACGAATGAAAGATGGATGTTAATAAATATCAAATTTTCATTAAAATATAATAAATCAAATATTATAAATATTAGTAATGTCTTATTTAAATTGGATTTATTAACAAGAGAAACAGGTTTTTCTATCAGGTTGAATGACCTTCATACAGTTATAATTATTGTTCCCTGAACTCCTATTTAACCCTGCCTTTCCTTGCATTTAAAATACCCCCTTTTTGGCTTCTTTCCTTTTCTGTACCAAACCAAGATATTCTATTTCACTTGTTTCAGACAATTAAGAAGAAAAATCACCAGTTTTATTTGCAAGATCTTTGTTCCATATCTGAATTTCTTACTGTTGTTTAGATGATACACTTTATAAAGACATTGAGCAAAATAGCAGAAGAAAAGTAGGGAATAAATGAACAAAACCTCAATTTTTATCTTGACACTTGTATTCAGATGAATATTCTACTAGTGATAGAAATTACCAAAACATAGAAGACAGATATTACCGATGTTATTTTCTGTATTCTCTGATTATATCCTGGTGTATCACAATAAACACAAGTTTATAATGTAAGAAGTCACATTATTAAAAGAGAAGTGAAAAAGATTTATGGACTTATTCATTCTTCTTTTAGCAATGAATTCTTTGATTATTGTATATGTAAAAAAAAACAGGAACTATTCTACTGAGAAAAACACTTAAAAAGAAACTGACAAATCGCTTGGAACTTATCAGGAGAAATGGTAGGTTAAGCACCACTTCCAGAGCCTGCACGTTAATATAGACTTTTTGTAATGTTTATAAAAATATGTTAATAGAAAATTTTCTTAAAGAAATGGAAATATAGTTTTATTAATAAAATTCTTTGTAAATGTCATAAAATATACATAGGTCAAATTGGAAAGTCATTAAAATTGCGTATTAAACACCATGAGTATACGATCTCAGGGACTGTTAGTCTAATGCTTCAGTTTCGCATATAAATAATGAGATAAATTGGATAGAAGCTAAAAAGACTGCACATGAAAGGAAAATAGCGTTACATGTTACAGTCTTCATTAATTAAACTTAACAGATTATGTGCTATAAACATTAGTAATTGTTTATTCATATTAAGATAATTACAATTATCCTGTCTATGGGTTGACAACAGTGGTTTCTTACCTGCTCTCTCAGTCCTGGCCAGTTTTCTTTGTTTCCCTTTTCTTTAAAATACCTCACTTTCTAACCTAAATGACATAGAATATGTACGGCGGTATTTCTCCTTCACTAATTAATTTATCCTATAACTCCAACGAGGGCGTGCTTGGTTGAAATATCTTAGTCCCATTTCTAAATTTCTTTCTCCTGTTTACACGTTTATGTATATCAATGATCAAACCACAATAAGAAATGAGAAAACAAGGCTAAGATCTTTCAACCGTAACAAGCGGTCTTCGTCAGAGTCAAACCCAACTGAAACACTAGATGCAGAAAAGATCTGGTAAGGGGTTGGGAAGAATGGTATTTTAAAAGGGTGAAAGCGCAGGAAGGACTAATGTCCAGAAAGGGATTTTTGGGAAAACAAAGGAGTACAGTAAGAAAAAGTAAAAAAACTATCCGCTAGCTGTCAACCCTCTTAGAAGAGGCTATTGCCCTCGTAACAAAAGTATCAAGTTTGAAGAGACCGTTACTAATGTTTATAATATTTGATCTATTAAATTTATTCAATAACGTCATAATTATTGAATATAATAAAATATGGCATTGACCAATTACTAACAGTAAATTAATCAGAAAATTCCCAACTACATGAGAACAAACATCTTCAAAAAATGAATGTTATTGTCTCTAGATTAATAATACCTTTGTGAAAGAAAATTCAATCACGTTTATAATTTATTCTGTTATGGAATATCTAATACAATACAATAGCCTTGTCGTGTAATACTTGAACTTGTAAAAAATAGTTTTATCAAAATGGCTGATTTCAAAGGCTGGTCCGAACAGATAAACGTTGAAGAACTGTCATAATTTTCTCACACTCCATAAAAAACTGCTCCTGTATGTCCTTAGCTGCACAGCATTCGTTCAAATAACAGCATGACAACTGACTATTTATTTACACTTGAAATCGTTAGCTGCTATTTTCCGCATTTTTCATTTGATAGGTATAGTAGAACTTCTACAGTTTGCTTACTTGTATGTCATCATGCAAAATCCAAATTCAAAGCTGAATAAATAATATTTTTTTTTATTTACACTATTGATTTGAACTATTAAATAGCCTGCAGTAAAATTAATTTAATAAATACAATTTGTAGGGTAAAAATCTAATGAAATGGTCTCCACATATAAAACTTTTAATGATATAAACAACGCGTTTCGAACACGTAGTGTTCTTCCTCAGGCATTAACTAAAAAATACAATGACACCAGAGAGTTATCTATAGTACAAAGTAAATAAGTACAAAAATTAATATAAAATAATTTTTTGTACTTATTTACTTTGTACTATAGATAACTCTCTGGTGTCATTGTATTTTTTAGTTAATGCCTGAGGAAGAACACTACGTGTTCGAAACGCGTTGTTTATATCATTAAAAGTTTTATATGTGGAGACCATTTCATTAGATTTTTACCCTACAATGAGTAAATACCACATAATAACTGATTGCACTACATTAGAATTAAATACAATTTGTTGTACAACCTACATCCTACCATATATACTTGTAATATAAACGAATTCAATTCAAAGTTATTTATATGAAAAGGAATTTTTTTTCTTAATATTGCTATAATGTTTTCAAGTATAAAATATACTATTTGTAATACTAAGTTCACAATATTTTTGGCACTAAGTTAATATATTGAGTAGCATACGCTCGATTTTTAAAACAGTAGGAAATTTTGGCACTATTTTCAACTATTTTCATAGGCTGTATGTATTCTTTTTGTGTGTAAGCTACTAATAAACATTATAAGAACCGTTAATTACACTTTGATGAACTGTAACATATGGCGGACTGTGTTCAGTCGTGTCTACACACTCAATCTCTAAAAGCCATAAGCAATAAAAGATATAATAGCAAAATATTCACATTAAAAGCAAAACTTAAAGAAAAAATCCATCGGAAAACGGTTACAAATTGGTTCTCTGTAACATCCTCTGAGTCTTTGGAGCCTTCAAAGGTCAAAAATTTTGCGTTTCCCATTTCTTTATATTTTCACGATCGTCTGTCAGTGATCCAAGTATTTTTATCAAATAGTCATTTATTAATTTTCGTTCTGATAATGTTTCATTCATTTATAATTGATGTTCCACTGCAATTAACTAGAAGCCATTACTCATCACGTTTAATAAAAAATCATACTTTTCTAAATTCTTGCTACAGCTTTAAATTTACAGGTCTTTTATATATCAGTATGAATTATAATCGTTTTTATTTAATACTTTAATTCTAAATCCGTTTTATTTGAAATTTAGAGCAGGTATTGTATAATATAGAGATGACAAAAGATATACTAGTATTTTAACAGAAAAGAAATAACTCTGACCAATAAATTATATTATTTTTAGTGCACTTGTGGTAACTCGGTCAGACTGTAAGTATCTTAAAAGTAAAGCCATAGGAGTAGTGTTATCATAGATATCAGTTATTTTGAACAACAATAATCATGCTGATAGGAAGTCATAGGACTAATGACATCAGTTAAATAGTTAACTGGTGTAAACTTAGGTACATGGTTCTAGTTTGGTCAACTTAGGTATATTATTGAAGAAAAAATAAAGAAGCAATATTGACAATAATTTTTATTTAAAACATACTATAGTTCTGTATTTTAATTACTTGCTTAATCTTTTTTGAGTTCAATTTTTGTTCATATCACAGATTATCAACAGAGATTACAATGTTATTTTTAATCTCTATTTTATAAGATATTAATTTTCTTTTAATATTTTATCATCAGTACTTCCTTTTTTCAATTTTTCTATTTCCCTATTTAGATTTATATGAAACATTTGTTTCTGCAGGATGGGTACAATTAAATTGAAGTCATCTGAAACAAACAAAACTTTAAACAATAATCATTGAGGTGAACGAATTATTCTAAAGCAGGAAAACCTAACGTTAAGACATAAAACAAATATGATTTATACGATAAACAGATGCAATCACTATATATGTACAAAGAAATAAAGAAATAAGTTTGTTTAATACCCATCGTGACATGAAAAATTGACAGATTTCCAATCTCGAGTTATACGATCACATATACATTCAATTACAACATATGTCCAAAGAGGTAAATATGTGTTTATTTAATTTCAAATAAACTAGTGATACTTGAAGGTGAGTGGATTTTAATTATCTTTAGTTATACGATGATAAACAGATGCAAACACTATTAATCTGCAAACCGTTAAGGACCTAGGTTTATCGTTTATAAGGTATTAGAAGATATAGATTATTGTCTTCTAAAACCCTAAATAGGAATCACTTTCCATGGAAAGACGGTAACATTAAAACATTTCTTTTAAACACTTTTTTAGGATCTGCACTATAAGTCTTAGCTTTAATAAAGTGTTATAAAATAACGCTGTTGTTAAAATAGAAAGCCAAACTTTATACTGACAACATTCCCCTCTCAAGAAGATCAGACGACCATGAAATAATGTATAATGAATACCAAACAAAAGACTACAGACAGTTACTTACTGACTCTATAAATACAGCAGTACAAAAATTCAGCAGTAGTAGGTCCGTGACCTGGAACTGCTAATTATAACGCGCACTGCAGTGCGCGGAAAGAATCGTTGGTAAAATAATAAAAGTTTATTTTTTAATTCAACCAAATCCAGGAGAATGATAGTTCATTAGAAGATTTCATTATAGCATGTTAAGATCCATATCTAACCTATTTTTTCATTGATGATATTAACTTCATCTTGAAGTGATGCTAGGTTATGTTTTATTTCATCATTAGGATTTGAAATAGAAGTTATATTTGTTCTACTAATCTCATTATTCAATTTGTGCCTCAACGAATCAATTAAAAATCTGATTTCTTTGTGCATAGTTATCCAAGCAGGAACAAATCCATTGTCTATCAATACCTGTTAAAAAAAAAAAGACTAGAATAAATAAGACACTTCGTTCATGAAATTATAACAACTCAAGCAACAAAAAAAAAACTAAATGTGTATATTTCACCTTAAAATAAAGGAATGAAGTTATTTCTTAGATAAATCGTTAGAAATAAATTATTTCTAAAGTTAAAACTGTTTTTAAATGAGCAAAAAAATTTAACTTGTACTTTTTCCTTAATTTAGTAAAAAAAGTTTTTCTAGCACATAAAGTCGGTAAGAAACCGACATCGTCGGTAGGGGTATGTTAAAATGATATGTAATACCTTAATTACAATAAATTAATACTAATTAAGTAATTATATTGTGAATCAATCATACAACCTACAAACTTTTTTTTTTTAGTTTTGATCAATTTTCTCAAATATATTACTCCTAAATGAAGGATTGATTATTTTTTCTTGTACTAATAACAGAAAATGGCACTAGAAGAAACAAATTTTACAGACAGCTATTGTTAAATGTTGGATTATCCCAGAATGTAAAATATCTATTATATAGATATAATCAAAAGCAATATTTATGTTTAGTAGGATCAATTTTAATTGTTTATAGAGAACTGTGAAAGAACTTTAGAAACAGAATCATTAAAAAAAAAATCTGGAGTGGCCTACACTCTACTTTACTATAAGTAACTCAATGTCAAACTTCTTGAGTATATAAAACATAACGTATCATTTAAGCATAACATAAATATCTAAATGGGATATAATTATTAGCATTGCATTCGTGAGGTAGTACAGATAGTGATTGAAGGACATATCAATTTATAAGCTTATTTTTGTACATCACAAATAATTTATTATTTGCAAAATAATTTCATTAGTATAACTACAGCAGTAATAACATTTTTGAAAAACCAATGTGAACATTTCTTGAAACGAAATATTATCCTACAAGAGAACATGGCTATTGTTCAAATAGCCAGTAGATTTCTTACATTGTTTACTTGACATCCTTCTACATTGAATATTAATGTAAAATTTTCAAATTTGAAACTGTAAAATACCCTTTTTTTCACTGAAAAACATCTTAAACAGCGATGAAAATGTTGTTTTAATGTGATTTGTTAATTAAAGATGTACGATAATTACAGTTATTAATCTCTAAACGAAAGATTTATATTTTGAATTATCTTTTACATTTTTGGTTTTTAATAGAATTATTATACTTGGAATTTTATGGCTTCTTAGTATTTAATAAGATCATTTTCCTTCCCCTTTGTCAAATAACATATATACAAATTATTTTTAATGAGTGTTATCATTTACCTGCACAATATTATTCCTCTTACAATATTATCTCTTATAAGTCAATAATATATTTTCATTTTTCCATTAGAAACATCAATTTTTTTTCAATGGATTCGCTCAAAAAATTTCTAAGTCAATGTAAACAATGTAAAAAAATACAAAAAATTCGACAAGTATAGCAGGTGATCTCTTAGTTTAGGATAAACAAAGAGTTTTTATATCGTTATTGCTCTTTCCCGTAATTGAAACTTCATGATTTTTTTTTTTATGAATTGCTAATTTTTGGTTCCATTTTTGGTCAAATTTTCATTATTTTTTAACGAGCCGTTTAGCGTCAAAAAAACATTTTCTGAAAACACAAATCGTACTGTAACGCCCGTTTAGCGAATGTAATTTTGAAAAAAAATATCTCAACTCATTCTCCATATAATGTTCTATTTATAGGCATAGTTTCATTTTTGTCCGTCAAACAGTATGGCTTGTATCGCTCTCACAAGGTTTGAGATTGAATTATAAGTCAAAATTTTTACATTTTATTGGAAAAAAAATATTTCCTGTGGTTTTAAAATTCTGGACATATTTTTCGTTTGTTCCATTTGTAACCTCAAAGATAATGTCAAAATTTCAAAACTCTAGGGTTATAAGTTTAGGAGAAAAAAATGTTTTAAAAAAAACGGTTTTTGGCAAAAAAAGTGACTTTCCCATCATGCATAATTCTTCCCAAACAATAGGGATCTTCGTCTAAATGGGGCCCATTTTTGTGTAAAATATCAACTTGATCCATCAAAGATTCTGGACCGTAGCGTGGTAACAAGCAATGCTAACACACGCACCCACCCACCCACACACACACAGACATCATCGTAGAAACGTCATAAAACGACTTCTGGGACCTCAAAACATGTAATTCCGTGAAAATCTCGAGATCGAATTTTTTCACGATCACTAAACTTTACTTATAGTAAAGTAAAAAGCAAGTGTAAGAAAAAAGTAACCTACTTGGTTCATTTTATGAGTGACAAAATCTATGTAAGGGCTCTCTTTCAAAGGATTGTAGGGCAAAGGTTTACCATATCCTCCAAGATTATCAAATTCCCCTTTTGCCATCGATTCTTGTATAAGGTCTTCAACCAGGCGCTCTATCCCCAATCTGTTCCGAAACTCATCTTTAATAATGCAAGTTTTAGAAAAAAAATAAATAATATTACAGAGTAAATTATTAATGTCGAAAGTAGTTTCTATATTTATCAACTTATATAACAAGATTTCATAATAAACACATGAAATAAAAATCAAACGTCCAAACATACCTATCTTGCCTTTCACTCTTATCAACCATACACCAGATGTTTCTACATCTTTGGTTTCAGTTAAAATTTGACTCTGACGAAGACTACTTATTGCAGTTGATATTAGTACTTTTTCTGATTTCTTACTTTAGTTTGGGCGTTTGTCCCTGCTTATAGCAGGTTAACAGGGAAGCCTCGTGAAGGCCGAAAGTCGAGTGTTAGAGGCTAATATGTTAAAATATTGTTAATATGTTAAAATTAAAATTATATTAACATATGTTATCTGTTAAAATATTGCCAGTGACTTTAAGTTAGTCAAATAATTAGAATAATACACTGTGTGAACAGTGTCACATGTTCATTCAAACCACAGTTGTTGAAATCCACAGACAATTTGTAATGTAATACTTAGTTTTTCTGTTTCTACTTTCTCCTAAAACATAGGGTGCCTGAATGGACATTATCAATGATGGTTTGTGCAGATTCTGCAAAGAGGAAGAAACACCGTCGCACCTGCTGATAACTTGTAAGGCAACTTTGCTGCAGAGAGGCAGGTGCTTCGAGACACTCAACAAACCATAGAAAAACTTTTACCTTTGGAACCAGCAAAAGTGCTGAGCTTCTTGGAGGCGTAGTAGCTAACTGTTGGGGTACTTTAGTACAGAAGAGAGGAAGTACAATAGTTTTACTTTTAAGACGCAGTGCTATAGTCACCCTCAAATAATAAAAATAATAATAATATTTGGGGTTGGGAGTCGTAAGTTAAGTCTGTCATCACTCTGTTGTAGGGATGATTGATATAGGATTGCTATATTTTCGGTTTATACTTACAATTTCTACTAGTCAAATTAAGAATAACATCAATGCATTAATCTCCTCCTTTAAATTTAACAACTCCTAAACAGATCTATTATACATTTATACAGCGCCTTTTAGTTGACTGATGATAAGTTTAAACATGTCAACTTATAATCAGTGATGGGATTCACCGGGATTCAGCTGGTTCGTGCGAACCGGTTGTTCAGAAGCACAACATTGTTCAGAGGAGAAAACCTCATAAAGAGGTCTATTGAAGCATTTGAATTGCTTAAGGTCAACATAAGGACATTTGAAAAAGAAATTGGTGAGAGGTTTGCTTCGGACGCATTCAAAGAGATCCAGTTTACTGAAAACCACAGATTTGTTAGCCTACCTCGTCAAAAGCTACTGGAAGCAATAATAGAAAATAAGAAAAAAAGACTGATCGCTGATGATCATGTCAAAGCAACAAGCAATGAGCAGGATAACTTCCTTGGACTATTTAACTCGCCAAACTCATGATATTTTAAGCACCGGTTCTTAAAAAATTTGAATCTCACCACTGCTTACAATTTAATTAATGATTATACCGTGTCGATGAAGACACGAGGGAGGATTTCCTAAAACTTGAAAAAATTCACATGAAGCAAATAAGGAAGTTTATTTAATAATTTATATATTATAACAGTATAGTATATTATTAGTAAAACATAATTTATATTCTTCTACATCGGAAACAATCCCATATCGGCTAAATAAAGTAAAAAAAATAAACTTGAGAAACAAATAGTTGAAAGACACACACTTATAGTCTCTCATATTTGGTTGAACCAAATGAAAGAAGAAAGAGGGAAGTAAACAAGTGATTCAAGCCAAAGTGAAGACGATATGCTTCGCCTTCTTCTTTTCCTCCTGATGATGATTCAACCAAAAAAAAATTGGAGACTGTAAGTGTGTGTCATTCAACTTTTTTGTTTCCCAAGTATATTTCTGAGCTTTTATTATAAATGAACTAGCAAACGTACCCGTCTTTGACGGAATCAAAAATTCGATTATACTTGGTTGGATAATGAACTGCTTCCCCATCACTAATCACTCTCTTTGCTGACTTTTAAGTTCTTTCCTCGCTTGATATAACGTAAGAACTTGTTTGTTGATTTTTCCTCCCTGTTCATATAAAGGGTTGAGAATTGCTCGTTCACAAAACTATTTATTCAGAATAGATAGTACATCTTCAACTTTGGGAAACAACTTTCAATGATGTCAAATACGCAATATATTCAAATATGCTCAAATGAAATTAAAATCCAACTAACAATACCTACTTGCTACACTTGTATATTTTCAAAATAAACATGCCTGTGAAGTTAGCAAAATACAGTTTAAAGGTCCATAGCTTCACTTCTACGTTGAATTTCCAATCAATTCAGAGCCTGTATTTTAAGTTAGACATAAACAAATCTACTGTCAAAGTTTCATCTTGCTATGTCTTATGGTGGCTGAGTTTACTTGTGACAAAATTTTGCGGACAAACCGACAGAAATTTTTGTAATAGTTGATTCGGTTTCTCCGATAAAGAAACTTTACATTTCAACGTAAAGAAAACTTGAAATGAGTCAGTTCTAAGCAATGTACAGACAAAATCATTCTTTTATTTATATAGATAATCTAACAATAAAAAGAACAGAAAAGAAAACACTACGAATAACACTCTCTTTGCCTAGAAGATGGATCTGTCGGTAAACTAATGTTACAGTTTATGACAAAAGTATCATTAATTAAAGGATGATTGTATAAAACATATTTATAAAACAATGAACTGTTAAGCAATGTTACTCTATTTTAGTAACTTACCCTGTTTTAACATCTTTCGATTTCTTTTTTTCTTTAGCAGTAAGAGCGTGCTCGGATTTATTAGGGGCAGTAAGCTTGGAGATTTTGTATTCATTAGCTTTAGAATAAGCTTTGGCAGCTCTTGCAGCAAAATAACGTTTTTCTCGTTGGAAATGAGTCGTTCCTGCTTCACCTTGGCCATCATGGCTTAAAAATTGCCTATGTTGTGGCGCTGTGTGCTGAGAAATCAATAAAAAAATATTTCTCATTCTGAGGTAAAATGGATAAACCAACAAAAGTCTCCACACAAATGAAGTTTTATTCAACGCGTTTCGAACACTTTGTGTTCATCATCAGGAAGACACTATAATACAAATTATATCTAGTTAGTTACAAAAATTAGAGTGAAATAATAAAATTCAATTAAGAGAATTCAAGACATACCCAAGGATGTGGTACTGACGGGTTGGTCCAGTGAACACAACTAGTAGGAAACAGATGTTTTCACTGGACTAACCCGTCAGTACCACATCCTTGGGTATGTCTTGAATTCTCTTAATTGAATTTTATTATTTCACTCTAATTTTTGTAACTAATTAGATATAATTTGTATTATAGTGTCTTCCTGATGATGAACACACAGTGTTCGAAACGCGTTGAATAAAACTTCATTTGTGTGGAGACTTTTGTTGGTTTATCAATTTTACCTCAGAATGAGTAAATACCACACAATTACGGATTGCACAACTAATGATATAAAAAAATATTTATTTTCGCTTATAATACAATATCATTTAAAGAGATATTTATAAACTATCAATATCATTAAAAAGATATTTAAAGATGTACACCTTTCACATCATTTTTAAATTGTTTACTACAGTTCAGATGTTAATACAAATACATATGCGAAGAGATTTCACAACAAACACAAGTGATTCATTCTACAGTTAAAAATTTTCATCATAAAGTCAATAGGAAAATACAAAAGGTCTAACTCCTTTCAAGATAACTTTGTCCAAGGACTAGCAGCAGTTCTTTACATATTTTTAACCCATAACTTTAGGGTTAATTAGGACAGTCATCAGGAGATGGGGCAATAAAACTTACCAACCAAATCATACAGTTTTTTCTCCAGATGATTGTTCAGCAGAAAATTACAAATTGTGTGTTTCTCTATTGTATGAAAATCTCCCTTATATTTTTCAATTTTGAAAAATAATCTCACTACAGAAAAATGAATGTTCCTAACGACGACTACTAAATGGGTCAAAATACTGAAAAGTGAGTTTCTAGTTTAATTTTCTATTTTTATTACTTATATGTATATATATTATTATATGCACATATATTTCTTTATATTTTGATATATACTTATAATTGATAAAAAAATTTCACACAAACACGTGTAATAACAATCAATGATCAAACCACAATATGAAAAGTTGGGTTTTTGACTCTGACGAAACCGCTTGTTACGGTTGAAAGATCATAGTCTTGTTTTCCCATTTCATATTCTGGTTTGATCATTAATATTTATAACTGAATACAGGTATTATTTAAGGAAAATTTATATTGAATTTACTTCTAACAAAATACAATACGATTAAAATTACACTTTTGGAAATTAAAACTTTCTAAATCCAAGTAATTGAAATAGGAGACATCACAACTATTTTTGATACATAAAGAGTTTATATGGTTAAGCTTTTAGAACCTTTTATGTTATTAAACATTTTTTTCTTAAAAACCTTAAACTCTTAAGATTAAATATGTCTAAAGTTTTAATATTAATGATTTTAATTTGTATTACATACTCATGTAAAAGTGAAATTCATTTATCGAAGGTAACATTTTTAAGTGATGTTACAGAATAATGGATACAAACCAGCTTAACTACGGTTAAACTGTTCTGTGAAAAATACGTAAAGAATATAAAAATAGAGTGATTATTATTCAAAATACCACTGGACAACCTTATTGCAGCTTTGATTAAAACTATGGGAAGAAATGTACCCTAAAGATATACCACGTAGTTCAGACAACTGCCAAGGATTTTCTATTCTATGGAATTCTATTGTGCAAATCACTTTATATTTTTCGTACGGTAACATAACCTAGCTTATCAGAATTTTTTTAAAGTATTGTCCTATAGAGAGGAGAATAGAGAGCCTGCTCTACCCTCTCCTTATGGTAGGATTAAAGGTGAAGTGATAGGCTGGGTCAGAAATGAACAGTGGAACTGTTGGAGATCCTACATTGTAAATGGTTGCTACTAGAGAGAAATCCACGACTCACAAGTACCCTAATGAGACTCCTAAGGAGTCAGATGAGATTGGTTGTTAGCATACTGATAGGACACTGGTGCTTCAGAAGTCAATTGAAAAAAGTCGGCCTCTTAAGAGGATCGACAAAGTGTAGACTATGAGGAGAGGCAGAAGAAACTGCAATCCACATAGTTAGAGACTGTACTAGATGGCCGCAGACAGTTACTTCCGAACCCGAAACAGTCGGGGCTTTGACCCCGGTGCATACCTTAACAATTTGGTGAGGGGAACGGAACTCGGGCAACAGTTCTAGACACTGATCTGAGTGGTTGTACCCAAACGATCAAACAAAAAGACAGTAAGGGCTGACATTTTTAACCCGCAAGGGGATGGGTTTCTTTTCTATCTATATAACTGTAAAAACAATTTAAAAATACAATCCCTTAGAAGTCAAAACTTCAAATATAAGAAAAAAAAGGTAATGTTACCTTTATATCAAAATCTTCAACTTCTTTTTCTTTGTAATAAAGGCCATATTCACCTTCACATTCATTAACATTCCACCTTTCGTTGGCAAATTTTTCTAAAAGATTTCTGTATGCTTCATCAATCTGAAAAATCAGAGACTAATTAATAATGGAAAGGAGAGTGCAGTCATATCAATCAAGAATTAATTAATAAGGCAAAGGCCATATCAATGTTGACTACTGAGGTTCTTGTTAGGTCACCGGAGTTTACAACACTCAGCGTAGATAGTACTCGCATTGGGGACGCCACGTGCTGTTATCACCCTTATTGATGTGACTTCGTGACTATAAATGGGTGTCGAATCACTAACGAGGCAAGCTTTCGACCCTACTAAAGACTAAAAGGCTTAAATGTCAATTCCTCTTTGCGGGTGGGCAAATTAACTAATAATTGACGCAGACGTAATCAGCACTAAATTTATTTTCTATCTACACAATGTTAGAATGTTATGGTAAGGCATTATGGACTTCAAATTTTTATGATTGAATTATTTTATTTGATTACTTTTATAAAATCTGCAATTGGACGACATAAGACTTTCATTTACTTTATTATAAATATCCATTTTTAAAAATTATGTTTAAATTTTGACTTAAAAAACAGAAAGAAAAATCACGACGAAATTTCGGCATCTATCGTCAATAGGAGAATGAAGTGAGCCACAAGGAAGGGTAGTCCAAATTCAAACTCAGTCTTGGCAAGCCAAGAAGAATCTGAACTCACAAACATCCCAGATGACGAAGGATATCGAAATATCGAAGTAAATATTCACACCAACTTAAACAGAGTTCTTTAAAAAATTGTTTTATCCCTATTCTGTAAGAGTTTATTATAGAATAATTGTCCGTGGACCTTATAGATATAAAATTTCAACTAATATAGTAACGGAGTCACGGATTAATATTAGCTAAAGAATTAGATTTATTGATTTAATAAAGTACTTTAAGTAAATAGTAAGTAAGCTTGAAGTCTCGGACGGCTGAAAGATATAGTTATTTGAAAAAAATTAAGTATTTCAGGAAAAAGAAAGGTTTTTTTTTAATTTCTAATATTAGTTTTCTCAAATTAAACAGTGCGACCATTACAAAGTTATTTTAACAGAATTGCATATCTGTAAAATTTCATCTCATAATCAGATTCGACTATAATTCGAAAGAGTCTGTTGGTAATATTAATACCGACCAAATACTGCATTTCATCCAAACTACTGATTTAGCTCCCTGTTTTTACCGTGGACCAGTTTGCCTATTTCTCGCTCTTGTGCCATATTACTAAAATTTGGTATCGCTAGAGGAGGGCATCTGTGGATTTTTTTTCTTTTGAGAATGTTCATTCTACGTATAATTATAAATATTTAAAACATACAAAGAAACAGTCACTCAAACTTATTTTCTCCATAATGTCTGCAAAAGCAGTATTCAACTGATTACTGAAAAGTTATTGTACTTCAATTTATATATCTATTTGTCCCTAACTTCTATTATTATTGAGTCATAACTAAATATTGAAATACTAACTTCTTGAAATTTGCTTTCATCAGCATTGGCGTGACCGCTGTCAGGGTGAAATTCCTTAGCTAATCGTAAGAATGCAGACCTCACAGTTTCCTGGTCACTTCCTCTCGGAATACGCAGTTTGTCGTACCATTCCTTAAACAAGCTATTCTTTTTTCAACTGTAAAAGAACTAATTAAAGTAAGGAGTAAATATAAAATTTCATTACATTAAAATTAGAAAGTGACTTTGATGAGTGGCATAAATACCTATATTTACTACAAGTACATTGAAACAACCTAATCAAAACATTCGATTTGTTATGAAATATCATCTCAACTGAAGTTTATAACCTTCCAGTGGATGAACTGTAACTTTTTGAAACTTCTAAGTTATGAAATAAAGTAGGGTCTTAGTATTTTGTTGATTATTCTGGGCACTACTGCTTAAAAATATCCAAAACACTGATCACCTGGGAAGTTGGGTAAGTCCAATATAAAAGAGGAAAAAAACATTGACCGACCTGACTATGACACATATGTAACCTAACTAACCGAATGTCTATTTCATTAGAGGTTGTTTGATAGAGTCGAAGTTGTTTTTCATTTGTTTAGTTACAGCGATAAGATTTTTAAATTGTAGGGTTAATAACATTTCATTCAAAATGTTATCTATTTATGATAACAGCCCCTGTTTATAACGGTATTTTTTTTTCCTTGTGTGCAGGATTTCACAGTTAACCAGTTGGTGTATTACTTGCTACCTGTAGCATGGCTCAAAAGAGACGAGGAAAGAAAAAGAAAGAGGTACTTGTTATAACTATTGTTTATCATTTGTTTACCTAAGAAACCATTAGAAAGGTTAATTTTTATAATTTGATTAGGTCTGTTTTATTAATGAAAGTGTACTTGCATGTACAAATTTAGCCCAATTGTTTGTCTTTCCTTATAAAGAAGTAAATAATGTTCTTTTTTTGTGAAGTACTGTTTTGTTTCTGAAATACTACTTATGTGTTAGACGATTGGAAAACTTTTTTTTTTATTAGGACAAGTTAAGCCTGCTTGGATATTACTATGAGTGAACTGCGTAATTTAAATATTAATGTTTATAAAATCAAATACAGTTATAAAATCAAATGTCAATGCAATAAAATTAATCAATTTTCTGTTTGTTAATTCTATTGTGGCTCTTAAATTCATGACATTTAACTTTCAAGAATTATTAACTATTTAGTGTGAAGTTAATTCTGTTATTCTGTTTGTGTGACATATTAGGAATTTCCTGACAAAGAGGAAGTTGTTGAAAAACCAAGCAAAGATGAATACACCATAGCCAAATGGATGAAAGACAAAGTACCTAACAAGAAAGGGAAATTTTTTTGGCATAATGTTCAGTATTTTACTGGTAATTTAAAATTAGACATTCATTTATAATTATAATAAGTAATTAACTTACAAAGTTTTGCGAATTTGTTGGTTAAATCGCAAAATTGTATAAAATACCTTTGTAGTATATACAGGGATAGATTTTTATATAATCAATTTGAATTATTATTGATTCCTTCTTTTTCTAAAACACTTAACTAATTATTATTGATTCCTTCTTTTTCTAAAACACTTAACATTTAAGTTAAAAGTAGTTGGTATAATCATTACTTTGTTTTACTCCTGGATCGTTTTTCCAGGTTCCGTACTTCGGAACTATATTTTAATTACTTCACTTGTATTTAATCTAGCTAGTATAAAGAATATTACTATCACAGTTCGAGTTGAATAATTTGTTTATAAAACTTGCATAGTAAGTTGCTACTATTGCTTGCTATTATTGTGATTGTTATTGTCATATGTTAAATTTTTGTTTTAAATCTATAAAAATAAAAGAAAGGTTTTGTCTGTACATTGCTTAGAACTGACCCATTTCAAGCTATCTTTACGTTTCATACATTAGAGAAACCGAATGCACCCTCAGGAAAAATTTCTGTTTGTCGGTTTGTCCACAAACTTTTGTCACAAGTAAACTCAGACACCACAAGGCATGGCAAGTTGAAACTTTGGAAGTAGGTTTTTGCATGTCTAACTGAAAATCTAACCTTTAAGTGGATTGAAAATTCAACGTAGAAAGGAAGTTATGGACAGGCATGTTTATTTTGATTCTAATGAATTTAAAAATGTAAATGTATGATTATAAACATATGAACAAGCCTTAAATCTTGTTATGGGGTTTTACATTGTTGTATTTATTAAGCTATATCTCATTATTTCATCGAACATCAGTAATAGCTTGACAGACGACTGGATTAGGGTTTATGGTTTGAAAAAAGTACGGTGGATTTGTTTTCTAAATATGATTGTTTATAATAATATAAACTCTTTGATTAAATGAGTAGATCTCTTTTGAAAAAAGATTTAATTGCAGAGTTTTTATTTTTTTATAGTAATTAAGTTATTTTGACAGCTTTAGTTGTTAAATTTATGTATTACTTATAATACGTTTCAAGCATTTCGTTATAACTACTTTAAATGTCAGAAGTACTTAGTTTTAGTTTTTTTGCTGCAGAAACATATCTTATTGTTTATGTTCAATAGCTTCATGTATTCTGGTGTGACATATTCGTTTTAATTCCAGTACGTACATTAATTCTAAAGTATCTCCATTCTCATGGAATGTTTTGTAGGCAAATTTCCTTCCTTTTGAAGAGTCTAAACATATCCTTTCAGAATATCAAATCGTTTTTTGTTTTTGGTTTATTGTGGTAGAATTATCTTCTATTATTGGAGTTAATAATTACAGATAAGTTCCCATGTATATTTCAGGCACGAAAGCAGTCAATGCTCTTATGGAGTCAAAGTGGGGCCAGGGAGAAAAAGGCAAAGATCCATTCTTCACATCCAGGGAACATTGCATCGAATTTCTCGACATGTGAGTTTAAATTAAAATATAAAAGAAATATTCTAGTGCTTAAAGTGTTCTCAATAATTCTAAAAACTGGAATCAGTTCTATTTATCCATGTGATAGTATCATATATTAGTTTGAACTGCCCTTAACATTCGATTAACAACTACTGGCATACTTCCGATACGAAATTAGTAATTTGAATGTATATTAATGTGAAATTATTAAGATAAACGCGTTATACTTTTAAAGAATAAATAAAGTACAATTAAAAATTATTTATTTACTTTTCAAAACTAAAAAAACTATTACTTTTTGCACTGCATAATAGCCTGCATTATACTCTTAGGAACTCTGCAGTTCTTCAGGTTCAAATTAAACTCTCATTGCCAACGTTTTGGTGTTTATTTAAAACCTTTTTCATAGCCAGAAGTATAAATTTTTGAAACAGAAAAACTAAGTATTACATTACAAATTATTTTACAAAGAAAAATATTCTGTGGATTTCAACAACTGTATACTTAGTTTTTCTGTTTCAAAATTTATACTTCTCCCTATGAAAAAGGTTTTAAATAAAAACCGAAACGTTAGCAATGAGAGTTTAATTTGAACCTGAAGAACTGAACGAATCCCAATAAACTTTAGTTTTGTTTCTATTCCACGGTCGATACTTTTATATCTATATATATATATATATATATATATATATATATATATATATATATATATATGATCAAACAACAATAAGAAATGGGAAAATCAGAGTCAAAAACCCAACTGAGTTTTGTCAAAAGTTGGGTTTTTGACTCTGACGAAGACCGCTTGTTACGGTTGAAAGATCTTAGTCTTGTTTTCCCATTTCTTATTGTGGTTTAATCATTGATTGTTATTTCACGTGTTTATGTGAAATCTTTATATATATATATATAATATAAGGTATTGTTTTCTTGACAGTTTACTAATAAATACTTTTTCTTCTTCTTGGAGTTTTGTCAGGGTTAATATACGGAATCACCTTTTCCCCAACGTTTCGTCTTTATTTTAAGACATCCTCAGGGTTATAAACTAACAAAAACCAATGGACATTTGTCATATCTACTATACAATCATCATAACAAATTCAAAAAACTTTTGTTTGAATTAGTTTTTTGAATTTGTTATGATGATTGTAAAGTAGCTATGACAAATTCCATTGTTTTTAGTTAGTTTATAGCCCTGAAAATGTCTTAAAATAAAGACGAAACGTTGGCGAAAAGGTGATTCCCTATATTACCCTGACCAAATTCCAAGAAGAAGAAAAAGTATATACATATATATATCAATGATGAAACCACAATAAGAAAATGGGAAAACAAGACTAAGATCTTTCAACCGCAACAAGCTTTCTTCAGCAGAGTCAAAAACCCGACTGAGTTGGGTTTTTGACTCTGACGAAGACCGCTTGTTGCGGTTGAAAGATCTTAGTCTTGTTTTCCCATTTTCTTATCTCCATATGATTAATTACTGAACTCCATAAAATTAATCGAAGTTATAATTCTTTTAGTTTCTAGTTATAGTTTTATAGTTTAGAATTATAACTTCGATTAATTTTATGGAGTTCAGTAATAAATCATATAGAGAATTGATGTATATATTAATGTAGAGTTGAAAACTAAGTTTAGGAAACTTGAAAAAATTAAACAGAAAAAGGACAAAAATGAAAATCGGCATACTCTTTAATAAAACATATATAAACTCAAAAATTGTTATTGACCTCTTCTATTCTATTCACTGTTTCGTTATTGAGGGCTAGGTCAAATAAAAGAAAATAAACTCCTTTCTAGGCCGACGTTTCGATGTATTTGTACATCATCTTCAGGGCTAAAATTAGAGTAAGACTATAATACTATAATCTATGTGAGTTGTAGATTGTTTTGATAAATGTATTATATATAGTCTTACTCTAATTTTAGCCCTGAAGATGATGTACAAATACATCGAAACGTCGGCCTAGAAAGGAGTTTATTTTCTTTTATTTGACCTAGCCCTCAATAACGAAACAGTGAATAAAACATATATATATATATATATATATATATAAATTGGGTATTACCCAGGGTAATAGTATAATGGAGTAGTATTATTTTCTAGTTATACTTGTTTTTATGCCCAATAATATTTAACTAAATTTCGCAATAATTTTTAATTACGTATACTTATTTTAGGATGTTGAGGCACAAGTTCTTTCATAGAGCGAAAAAAGTTCTCAAAGGAAAAGATAATGAAGAGGAAGGGAAAAGAAAAAAACCTATTAAAGAAAAAGGTGAAATCAAAGTGAAAAAATCAGATGATAAAAAAGATAAAAATAAGAAAGAAGATGAAGTTGGTGACACGGATAATAAAACTGTGAGGTTTTATTTTTAATTTATTACAAATTATCTTTTATAACTTATAAGGTCGTATCAGTTTTTGATCCACGACTTTAGACATATTTGGAATAACTCGGGAAATTTAACTCTCCATGCAGTGAAATTTATTAGAAAACTATGATTTACACTTCTTCTTCAAGTTTTACACTATCTTCATCTTCAAGTAACATGTCTTGTAATGAAGAAGTACCAGGGAATACTAAGAATAATCTTCATTCGAAACGTACTGTTTTCTAGTAAGAGTTTACTACTCTTTTGTTTGGAGACTTAATTTTGCTATGTTATTTCAAATATGAGTAAATACAGTACAATAAATTATTACGCTAAATATGAGTTCATAATATTTAACTATAATTTATATTTTCTAGATATCAATCTCCAATTAAGGTGTATACTTAATTTAAGTATTAAATTTGCATTCCATTTAAAATGTATATTTAAAAATTCAATATATATAATATATATGTACTTTTTTCTACATATGTACATCTAATATAGACATGATCAAACCACAATAAGAAATGGGAAAACAGGACTAAAATCTTTCAACCGTAACAAGCGGTCTTCGTCAGAGTCAAAAACCCAACTGATCTAATCTATTAGATATAATAATAATAATAATTAGATTATATCTAATAATAGATATGTACATCTAAGGACATCTAAGAAGGGCAAATTACCACTTACTTCTTTTTACATTGTGAACTGGATTGTCGGCATTAATGAATTTAATTTTATTAGAAAAGCATCTTTATTTATAGATTTAGGACAGATGCATAGTATATCGTCAACATATCTATACCATTTAACATGTCTAGGCAATATTGAGCTTAACATTTTAGTTTCAAAAAATTTCATGGATAAATTACTAAGGAGGGCAATCTTACTGTGGTAAGTGTCCAAGGCTTACTTACTTCTAGGCTAGTGTCCAAGAAGAAAAGGGGGTGTTTTAGTTGGTAATCTGGTTTACTGGGAGCTCAGCACAATGTGCGTAAATGCGTTTCACCTCCTTACCCAAAAAACATGACTGGGCAATATTTAGCCATAGGTTACCTAAAGAGTTACGCTTTAGTGTGTTTAGAAAACATACGAATGTACTTGCATATGCTCACTTTTATTCTTTCCATCCAAGAAATGTTAAAATTTCTGATTTTAGAGATATGTTTTTGAAACCGAAAATTCACTTTCCTTTTGTTCAAACAAATATATGGTCCATAAAGATGGTATGTTTCTGCACCTTAGAGAATACTTCTTTCTCTAAATTTCCTGTAAAAAATGTTATAATCAGTGCACCATAGGATGATCCGATCCCATTAGAACACCGTAAGTCTGCTGTTACATAGTATAAATAATGTGGTAAGAGGAAACGAACTTGTTTGCTGCATATTTTAAGGGCTACTTTTGGTATATCTTATTTCGGCTGCCCATATTCTGTGTAAACTTTTTAGAAGATGCATTGAATAGGTACTAAAAAGTGAATCCACTTCCGGTGAGTAGATTTTACCTTTAGAGTTAGTGGTATTTGTTGGAAACCGTTTCTGTATAGACGTACGTAGTCTTTTTTTCCTCCTGATGACGGGTGAACAAAAATTTGAGATTAAATGTTGGTCTTTCATTATTTGCTTTGTTGTTCGACCTATTGTAATCGTTTTGGATCGTTTTATATAGACGTACGTAGTCTTTTTTTCCTCCTGATGACGGGTGAACAAAAATTTGAGATTAAATGTTGGTCTTTCATTATTTGCTTTGTTGTTCGACCTATTGTAATCGTTTTGGATCGTTTTATATAGACGTACGTAGTCTTTTTTTCCTCCTGATGACGGGTGAACAAAAATTTGAGACTAAATGTTGGTCTTTCATTATTTGTTTTGTTATTCGACCTATTGTAACCGTTTTGGATCGTTTTCTGTTTGGTCAAAGTATGTATTGTTTGTAGTTTGTTTATACAAATATATAACAAGCTTTTACAGTACACAAAAATAAAAATTAAGTTCTAAAGGACGGAAAAAAACAAATAGGTATGTGACTAAAGTCTTTTAGGCTTTTCGCTTGAGACTCGCTCAGAGGTGTATATAAGTACTTATACTGAGTTCAAAGAAACTCATTCTCAGTATGAGTGAGACTCTGACGAAGACATCTTGTTCTGGTTGGAAGATCTTGTTCACATTTCTGATGTTATACTGTTGTTTAAATATATTTATGTACAAAACTAAAGTTTATCGGGACTCGGTCAGTTCTTCAGGTTCAAATTAAACTCTCATTGCCTGCCAACGTTTCGGTTTTTATTTAAAACCTTTATCATAGGCAGAAGTATAAACTTTTAAACAGAAAAACTAAGTATTACATTACAAATTTTTTATTCAAAGTTTATACTTCTGCCTATGAAAAAAGGTTTTAAATAAAAACCGAAACGTTGGTAATGAGAGTTTAATTTGAACCTGAAGAACTAACCGAGTCCCGATAAACTTTAGTTTTGTTTCTATTCCACGGTCGATACTTTTATCAATATTTATATTTATGTATAAATCTAGAGCAGCGCTTCTTAAACTTTTTTACTTCAGGGCGCACCTATGAAACCAAACCAAAACTTTGGGGCGCACCTATGAAACCAAACCAAAACTTTGGGGCGCACCTATGAAACCAAACCAAAACTTTGGAGCGCACCTATGAAACCAAACCAAAACGTTGGGGCGCATCACTGATTTTAATATAGAAAATTTAGTCCTGTGATTTGATAACAGGAAAATGATTGGAAATTAAAATGTATAGTTTTTTTTAAGAAAAATAAAGAAAGAGAGACAGAGAGAGTGAGAGAGAGGGAGGGCTAGTAAAAATGATTTAAATCCCCGAGTAAAGGCACAGATGAAGTATTATCCATTCATGCTTAAAGATTAAAGAAATTTACCTTCCAGTTCAAAATATGAAGTAGCCGAGACTTGACTCAGACTTGAAAACCCCATACTTGGTGTTTTCTCAAATAAATTAAAATGGTGCAAAAACTAAAATATAAATCTGTTATATAAACTTAATCTTCCATTATCTTGGGGCGCACCTGGCTACCTTTCAGCAGGGCGCACCGTTTGAGAAGCACTGATCTAGAGTAATGATTTATAATTCAACTGAAGTAAGCTGACTAAAGCATTGTATTACACTGTTATATATTAGATATTTGACAAAATAAATGATATCATTATTTTATTTCTTCACTTCGATCAGTTTCAATTTTATATCCTGATGACTTAAATTCAGATGTAAATAATTGCATCTGGTACTTCATTTTTATTTCAGGTTGAAGGTGAAGAGGAAACAAAAAAGAAAAAGAAAAAAATTAAGTTGGAAATGCATTCAGAGCAGATGTTTCTTGATAATCGTGATGCATACGTCTGGATGTATGACCCACTTCCTGTATACTACCCACTTATTGGAACTCTTGTAGTGTTGGCTGCCATTGTTATTTGTCTTTTCCCACTGTGGCCTTCCAATGTCAGGTAATGCTTTATTCAATATTTGTGTAAATGGGGGAAAAAAGAGAGAACAACAGCCTCTATAAATCATTAGTTGTGCAATCCGTAATTGTGTGGCATTTACTCATTCTGAGGTAAAATGGATAAACAAACAAAATTCTCCAAGAGTTTTGGCACCCACGACTATAGTAGGTGTCAAATATTAAATAAGCCACAATTTCCGCCCTAAGATAAAAAGCATTAAAAGGTGAAAGCCTTATAACTGTGGGTGTTGGAAAACAGGCATTTTCGAAAACATCATTTATTTAAAACATATCTAAATGCATTTAAAATTATATCTAATTTTTAAATTAGATAGTAATTAGTAATTACACATTTAGCGGTCATATATATATATTACTTTAAATTACACAAAGCACGACACAGAAAAGAGAATAAAAAGAACACTTACAGAATTCAATATTTCGAACTGTTGTTCGTCATCAGGAGAGTAGACTAGAAGAGAGGACGAAGTGAGAGAGATCTCCCCACGTCGAAGAACGGAGCGCGAATCATATATATATATATAAATTAAAATAAGCAGTGACACATAAACAGAAACACAGCAAAGACTCACTTTTCAATATTTCGACCGTAATGGCGGTCGTCCTCAGGAGAAGAAGTGAATTATATATATATATATATATATATATATATATATATATATTGGTATACTTTGGGAGCAGACCTTCTTTTAAACATACCTCATTAAAGATCTTGCCAACATTAAGTTTAGTATGTTTCCTACATACCTTTTCAAGGTTTCGAATGCTACCTTTCCATCTCTGTGGTATCATATAAATTAACTCACCGATTTTTTTATCTTTAATTATATTTTTCATATTACATGTCCGACGTTTCGGTCTACGTTGACCATTTTCAAGGATTCTATATACAAGATTTTTTAAACAATTCTAATAAATACTTATTTACAATGACAATTACAACACTTCTATCAAACATAACTAATAATAAATTATACTTTTAAAAAACACTACCTTAATAAACATGAGTAACAGGTTTGCTACAAAATTCCCTACATGAACATTTACACAACATTATATAAATCACTATATAGTTATTTTTCACGAATGTAACTTTAAAATTCTGGAAAAACAACAGGACTGATCATTAATGTTCGGCTTCTTTTCCTTTATGCATAATGATTCAATTATATGCAGCCTCGTGTGATTATTTTCTGCATATAATACTTCAATGTTGTCTTCCAGCATTTTTCTACTTAGCCTGCTTTTATGTATGTTCATAAAATTACTACATTGGTTCTACAACGACAACACTTTCACGCAGACTTACGATGCATCTCGTAGCCGGAGGACCGAAAGAACACACAATGAACATACATAAAAGCAGGCTAAGTAGAAAAATGCTGGAAGACAACATTGAAGTATTATATGCAGAAAATAATCACACGAGGCTGCATATAATTGGATCATTATGCATAAAGGAAAAGAAGCCGAACATTAATGATCAGTCCTGTTGTTTTTCCAGAATTTTAAAGTTACATTCGTGAAAAATAACTATATAGTGATTTAAATAATGTTGTGTAAATGTTCATGTAGGGAATTTTGTAGCAAACCTGTTACTCATGTTTATTAAGGTAGTGTTTTTTAAAAGTATATTTTATTATTAGTTATGTTTGATAGAAGTGATGTAATTGTCATTGTAAATAAGTATTTATTAGAATTGTTAAAAAAACCTTGTATATAGAATCCTTGAGAATGGTCAACGTAGACCGAAACGTCGGACATGTAATATGAAAAATATAATTAAAGATAAAAAAATCGGTGAGTTAATTTATATGATACCACAGAGATGGAAAGGTAGCATTCGAAACCTTGAAAAGGTATGTAGGAAACATACTAAACTTAATGTTGGCAAGATCTTTAATGAGGTATATATATATATATATATATATATAAATATATATATATACAAACGATAGATATGATATCATTTGTTTTAATGCAGCAGTAATATTCATTTTGTATAACAAATCTGTAAATTTTGGTTAAATTACTATGTTCTCCCCAAGGATTTTTACTAGCATAAATTGCTTATACGGCCTTAGCTAATGTATCTCTTAAATTGTTTTTCGAGTTTCATCTAAAGAGACTCTAACGTTTCTGCATATATATTCAGGGTTTCTACTCAGCATTTTTAATAAATAGGTCTTTGAGACCTGCTTTATTTTTTCTAGTAGAAACCTTTAAGGATTGTTTCATAAGGATTTACACTCATATCTTTCTTCTTTATTCATCTCTTCCAATTCAGAGAGCATGCCTCATGAGTTCAAAGACATTACTATCAAGCATTAGTCTTCTTATAATAATGAAATCATCTATTTGTCCTTGTATAAGAAATCCTTGATTATTTATAATATCTAATCTGTTAACCACAACTGCTCACCACACAGAAAGAATAGTACCCCTCCCTGAAGTTACTTGAGACAATTCTCTTAGTTATGTGGATGGTAGGTAAGCGTTAATCTAATTGAGTGAGCTGTTTCTTTCTTACAAGTAGAAATGAGTTGGAATACTGGCCCCCGCTATACGGTTGATATATGGTCATATACCCCACATACGGTTGAATATACTGACCCCGATTAGGTCATGAAGTTAAACAACGTTGGGCTTGATTGCTCTCTGCATGGGTAACACCACATTTTGGCGCCCATGGTATATAGCTGAGCTCTCCTCTGATTAATGTTGATGTTGTCTATAAAATGATTCGCAGTTCTGTCCTTTGGGTAGAACAGAAGGCTTTGTTTACAAATATATCAAATTTGTTTACGTCCCCGTAGATCATTGGGGTGCAGTGATTTCTTTAAAATAATAATATATATGTGAACTACAAAATGTGAATACATACTCTGTATTCTAACGTAGTCCAAACAGTTATTATGTGGTATTTACTCATTGTAGGGTAAAACGCTAATGATTTTTACATTAATGGTCTTTTATATGTGGAGAGCATTTCATTAGCTTTTTACCCTACAGTGACATACTCTATATATAGTCCGTAAATATTTGATCTAATCTACATATATTATTTATCCTAGTTTTGCTAATAACAAAAAAATTGAATTATAGTTTCTAAGATGGACCAGGTTATTACCGTGGCAATGTGACAGGTACATCCAGGGATCAATACCCATTCTAGTCCATGGTTTACTAACGCGGGAGGTGAATAAATCTAGCACGTCGTCCCTGGGAGAGGACGTTTAATTGTTGGTCCCAAGCCGGTACGACGTCAGCTACTTGTTAAAGATCTCTACTTTACATAAACTTGAGTTCGGCAAAAATGTAATACTCGAATGCAGAATGTTCATTGTGTGATATCACAAAGGCCCAATTTACGGGTTTATGTGTGTTTTCTTGTGGGACTGCTACATCAACCTAACCTAACCAACCCTATAGTTTCTTATATCTAATGTGTGAAATAACTTGCAGGGTAGTCGTTTATTATTTATCATTATCTATTGCTGGATTCTTGGCCTTCATAATAATCTTAGCCCTATTGAGATCATTTCTGTTTGTCATCATATGGCTAGTAACTGCTGGAAATCATCGCTTATGGATTCTTCCTAACCTTACTGAAGATGTTGGCTTCTTAGATTCTTTCTGGCCTTTATATCAAGTAAGTTTGTTAACAGTTATAAATATTTATTACTCATATTACGATTGATGTTGATTATTATAAAAAAAGTTATTAATATATCTTTCCTTTTTCAATTTTAGTATGAGTATAAAGGTGGAAGCTCTAACAGCAAATCAAGTAAAAGTGAAAAAGGTAAGAAGAAATTGAAAGATTCTGATGATGAAAGTACTGCAAGTAAACAGAATAACGAAAATGTAAAGAAAGACGAAGAAGAGAGTGAAAAAGAAGATGCGGAAAGGGTTAGGTATGATTGAATAATATTATTAATTATCTTTGTCATTTAACTAAAGAAAATATTTTTTGTGTTATATTAGTCGTTGATTTTCAATTAATGTAAGAGTCATTTAAAAAAGAAATGCTCCTATGAAAAATTCGTTTTGTTGTATTTATTCATCGTCAACTACAAATCCGTATAAGTATTAAAAAATTGCAAGGATAAGATAAAAGGGAGTAGGTAACGACTATATGCAAGAACAGATAGCTAATATTTAATCTAAGAATTTCAGATATGGGACTAAGATCTGGCAAACGTAACCACCGGTCTTTCTCAGAGTCATAATCGAACTGAAAAAGGTCAGTTGTTTTTGTTGGAAGATATTAGTCACATTTCTAACTCTCTTGCTGTGGTTAAGACGTTATTAAAAAAAAAAAAAGAAAAAAGTAACATGTATAATGTATAATTAGACATAAGATTAAGGTAAACCCGACAACGTCTGACCTAGTTATGTTACATGGGTCCTTCCTTTTGCTCCGGAAATATCATTCGTACCCAGTGTAACCGTTTCGCGATGTAAAATATAGTGTTGTGCGAATAGTATCGAGTTGCCCGCCTCCGCGTGGTCCACCTTGGGCGTCGCCATGTGAACATGGGACGGTTAAAGGGCAAATCGTAAAAAGACAACCTGACTTGATTTAAAAACGATATGGCTTGGTGCGTATAAAGGTCAACACAGGTTAAGACGTTATTTTTATTGCAAGTATTTATTGTGAAATCCTGTTATGCATAGGTATGTTTTATTTAAAATTGCATTTACATGGCTAAAATCAATGGAATAACAGATAATCCTGGGCTTCTTGATTCCTCCAACTGAAAGTATAATTTACTTCAAAAAGTTTTATTGTTTCAGTAATTCTGGTGATAAAGAGGAAAACGCAACAGATTCTGAAGCGAGTAGTTCTCAGAGTCAAACTTCTAAAGAGTATGAAATACTTGATAAAGCGGAGCTTGCTGAACATCAATAACGTCTCACTTATTAGTAAGTTTGTTTCAAGGAAATAATATTATCATTTAGCACTGTCTTAGGTCTGATGTTTTTGTTGTTTTCTTGTTTCGTTATCATCAAAAGAAAACAATTTTAAAACGTAATTTTATATTTACTTTTAGCTAGAAACTTCTGTAATGATGTTTGATTTATTTTTGAAAAAAATAATTCAGTTGTTGCTTATTTCATGTGCAAAATATACAAGATACGAATATTGGTACTGCAACAAGAGTTTTCATGTGGAAAATGGAAAATATATTTGCGCGAACCTAGAAATGGACATAAAGCCTTTATTTTTAGTAATCACAATCTGAGTTTAATGAAGATGCCTAGTCTAATAAACTTAAGTAATATCAAATAAACGATGTCAACAAAAAGTAGTCATAACTCTAGATTAGTGATTTCCAACCGTTTGTTACAAATCATTTGTAATTGATCATTATTAAAAATGAGGCTGCAAGAAATTTGCAGTTGATTGTGACCCAAAATGTGGTCGAAAGATATTTGTATGACTTGAGAGCGAACAAGCAGTTCATCATCAAGGGGAATGTAAAAAGAAGAGAAATAGGATAGGTGTGGTATTTGCAATTTGAAGCTTGAATGAAAATTTTAGGTATGCTATGTCAACTATAGTTGTTGGTATAAAATTATTATAAGGGAAAATGCAATACCAACAGTCATATTAAAATAAAAAGCATAATGAAGTGTTACTTTATATATAATTAAAATAAATTTTCTCACCATTAGTAAAGATAAGTGCTGTCAACATACTTCAGTTTTAAATGCTTGTAAATTTGAATCTTTGCTCTAAGGACTGCCTGGTTGGTTGACCTGTGATTGCACAGTTCGTTGTCTTGACATCACTTGTGAATGGACAGTGTATCCCAGTTAGTGTTTTATTGTGTTTTTATTGTAAATCAATGTAAGGACTATTAATCAATTGTATAGTTTAATAAAAACTAACAATAGTTTATTTGTCCGACTTTCTCTAAAAACTTCCACATCACATGCTCAACAAACATTTTAGTTTCTGCCTACCCGGCCAGTCTTCTCCTGGCTGAAAAATAACAGTAATAATAATTAAAGTGACATTTTTTTTATTATTTATTATACTTTATAATGTGTTATATCATTTTTTTATTGTAGAGTTTCAAAACTGAATTAAATTGGTAGTAATTTGTTAAAATCAAATTATTAATTTAAAACTAATATAATTCATACTAGTATATAAAAGGTTCTCTATGAATGTAAATGTATGTATTAAGGGAAAAAACAATATTTTTAACTCTTGTATTTAATCTAGAATAGCCATAATAGTGAAACACTAAGTGCGGATCATTTCTGTACATATTAATTGCCAAAAATCCAGAATCACGGCAATTTTAATAAAAATCGTTTAGATAGATTTTTTGAAATAAAAAAAATTTGAATTATTTGCGTATAATGTACCCCCTTAAAAGTGTCGGGCTTGCTATTCCTTTCTTTGACATACTTATTTGCGAGACTTATTTTATTAAACTTAGAAGCCTCAAAATTTGTGTTAACTTCTCGGGAAACGATATATCAGGAAATCCATTTTAATACGTTTGCAATGATTCCTCTGTTGAAGTTATTTTCAACAAATCTTAAAGTTTATTTTCCTCAGTAATTTATAAATCTTTATATTCAAATGAAAATTATTATTATTAAAGAAGTAGAAGCATCGTTTTATTTTAATAAATAACAAGCAGAAATACCCGGCGTTGCCCGGGTCTAGAAGTTTTAAGTATAAAATTTGAAATGATCGAAATGAAAATTGGGTTCAATATTATTTTATGCATTTTTGTCTTACGATTCTTCATTCATGATCTACAGTCCCTTGGACGTTTTTTAACATTTTCAGGAGAATAGTGGTACCTAGGCTATGAAAGAAGCATCCTAGAGCAAAAAATCATTATATAACTTTGAGCTCAATTTTTATTTCCAACATTTCATATTTTATGCATTAAGGCCGTAGACGCCATATTTCTTGAGAAAAAATGCAAAAAACTAAAAATTGGCAAATTTTTGAGGTTTTTGGGCCCTAGGGGGCCTGGGTTAGGCTGCCCCCCAGAGTTTAATAGCCTAAAACCTCCCCAAGACCTATAGAAAGTGCCTTGCAAAAGAATTTTTGAAAAAGGTCCATTGTAGGCCGAATGCATAAGGTACAAACATACATACATACATACATACATACATACATACATACAGAGCCACGAAGAAAATTTATATATAGATTCTGAAACTTGTTAAAAAAATGAAGGTCAAATCTACAATTTGTGAATGAAATTTGTTTGAAAGATAATGTGACACTTGGGACAAAAAAATTGATTTTTGAAAATTGTAATGTGAAACTTGTGACAAAATGTTTAATAGTTGAAATTGTTATGTGAAACTTGTGGCAAAAAAATAATTGTTTGGAATTTATAATTTGAAACTATTAAAAAAAATTTAAGAAACTCTTGATAGTAGCTAAAGCTTTGTTAAAGTTAATAAGAAACCCATATAAAAATACAATAATTGTCTTTAATATCAATCTGAAAACAATAATAAAATTTCTGGTACCTGGTTGTTTCCAATTGAACAAAGCGTGTGGAAATATTATCATAAAGATTAACCTACCTGCGGCCGCCATTACCAATTAAAGTCAAAATGTAAACAAACAGGTTATACAGCAAACCTTATCTATTATAATATTTTTGGGATATTACATGAACCACAACTCTGATTTTCGATTTTTATTTCCAACATTTCATATTTTATGCAGTAAGGCCGTAGACGCCATATTTCTTGACAAAAAATGCAAAAACTCAAAATCGGCAAATTTTTGAGGTTTTTGGGCCCTAGGGGGCCGGGGTTAGGATGCCCCAAAGAGTTTAATAGCCTAAAACCACCCCAAGACCTATAGAAAGTGCCTTGCAAAAGAATATTTGAAAAAGGTCCATTGTAGGCCGAATCCATAAGGTACAAACATACATACATACAGAGCCACGAAGAGAATTTATATATAGATATGCTTATTTTAGTTATTTGCAATATAAACATTACCTGTTTAAGGTAATACAATTCTTATTACATCAAAAGATACAAGATTTCTTAAATTATAAATGATTCAATCTTACTTGTTTCAGGAGAGCTCTGGAGAATTATTGGCGTATAAAAGAAAATGAGATCGTTTTGTGCAACTCACTATCTGATGAGCTCTGTGTCTTAAAAGAATTCTATTGAAATAAACATAGCGGTTTTTCTTCCTACTTGTTTTAGCTTATGGGCCTGATATTTATTTACTGGAAAATAATTTAATGAAGTATCCTTAATTGATTGGTGCTATGATTTCAAACGAAGTTTTTACATATATCTTAACTCGAAAGAACACCCTTTTATGGAAATCATTTTTCTTAGCCAAACATTCCCTTTTACTTATTTATAAAATAATTGTTTCAATCATTGCTAAGGAAATAGATATCCAAATACAATACTTACGAGTGACTTTTTTTTTTGTTTATAAAAAAAGGAGGCTGACTAATTTATTTGGTACTTTTGTGTTTTGTTATATTGTTTAAAAAAAAAACTGTTTACTGTTCTATGATATTTATTTTACAAATTTATATTTTAGTGTAAATTTTGATCAATTTACAATTTGAATATTTCGTCATGGTCGACATTATTGTATATTTTAGTGGTGTAATGTTATGAAAAAATCTTCCATGTATGGGAAAATATATTTTATAGGATATATTGACTTTTAATTGCTTTCTAAATTGCATGCATCCCTATTTTCTTTTAAGGTATGTATTTTATTTCATATGTCATTGTCATTTGATATATTTCCAAAATCAGATAGATAAAAGTACATTCTACTTATTTTTTTATAAGTATAATGAAATTATACTTTTCAGTACTTATAAACTTAATATTATTTTTATTATTTGAGGGTGACTATAGCACTGTGTCTTAAAAAAAAAAAAAACTATTGTACTTCCCCTCTTCTGTACTAAAGTACCCCAGCAGTTAGCTACAACGCCTCTAAGAAGCTTAGCACTTTTGCTGTTTCCAGCGGTAAAAGTTTTTCTATGGTTTGTTGAGTGTCCCGAAGCACCTACCTCTGTGCAGTAAAGTTATCTTACAGTCGTTAGCAGGTGCAACGGTGTTTCTTCCTCTTCTTTGCAGAATCTGCACAAACTATCATTAATAATGCCCATTCAGGCTCCCTAAGTTTTGGGAAAAAGCGACTTCCTTTCTTCTTCATCGGGTCCTTAGGTGCACTTGTGGGAGGTTAGCTCCCATTAGTTAGCGCTTTTGTATCCTCTGCGCTTCCGGAGGATAGTCTCCGGACTTCCTTCTCCTTGGTATCATTCAGGGGAAAATCCCTGTATCTCTATCGGTGGTATTTTGTCCGCTCCGGCAGAGCACCGCATACCGGAGTAGGGCTATTTAGTCAAAGGGGGCGCCTGGTACCCTTGAAGAAACTTAATATACTTCTGTTACTTAAAATCAGTAAGTATATTCAGTTAAAATTGACGAGCTATCCAGGTATTTATTGTATGGTGTTTAATTAGAATAGAGAAAGGAACACTAAGTCTCCATACAAAAGATTTTATTCATCATTGACACATTTCGAACACTTAGTGTTCACTGTCAGGTTACATCTACAATATAAAGTATGAAATTGAATAAATACAGGGAAAAGAACCAAAATATTATCTAAAAAATGTTACAGTAATTTGATGTTGAGTGTCCTGTGACTCCATGAATACTCAATATCACTTTACTGAGGCAGATATGTTAAAGGATTTTATATATTCGGTATATTTTGATTGTTTCTCTGTGTTCAATTTCACTTTGTTATTCATACTTTATATTGTAAATGTCATCTGGCGGTGACTAAGTGTTCGAAACTCATCGACATTGGATAAAATCATTTATATGAAGTCATGTTAATTATAAGTAACAATTTTTTTCTACTACTTTCTCGAAACTATATTGCTGTAATTTCGCATACTCATTTGTTGTTTATGACAATGAAGTATTCAAGAATAAATTCGCTCATTATCACGGTTACAGTATTATATATGCTCAGAAATAAATTAGAGGTTTTTACAAAGATAAATTACCTTACTTTAGGTTACAGTAGCCTCCTTGGCTAACCTGTCAGCTATTTCATTACCTTCTATTCCTTTTGAGTGAACTGGGGCGATCTCAGAACCGTAGTGTCGCTTGTCTCTACGAAAACTCCACCCATCTCATCAAATTCATCCTCCACCATAAAATTATGTTCTTAATAACGCAAATACTTCAGATTCTCTTTTATGTATAACTTTATACATTCTTGTGTAAAAAGGAGTCTAATATGTGATCAAGTATATTCAAGTTTTACATTTTATAGAATTTCAAACTAATTTTGAGATGTATACGATTAATACCACATTTTGATGGTGAAGTATTGCTAGTAGGTTTAGCTATTTGGTACTTGGTAAAAACTAAGCACTGAAACCCTTACGAAGAGAGTTTTTGTCGATCCATTCAAAGGTTGTTGTTTTGCCTTCACAGCTTCTGAGGACAGTGACGACATTGATATCTTTCTGGTATTGACCATAGTACATTTACACTAATGCGAGGCACCTAATTCTCTCCATATACCAGTTATACAGTAACAAGGACAACAACTTTTTAAATCCATGCTGAAAAACTGAGCTACCCGACGAATTCGAAAAAGGCGCCTTAGCACTGATAATATAGCAGAGAACTGATTAACATTTTCTCTGATTAGACAAGGTAAAAATGAAAAAAAAAATATTTGAAAATATTTATTTGTAACTTCATAATATTAATACTTTTTTTTTTTTGAAGTATTACTTAAATATTAAACATTTCCATTACTTTATAAAAATATAATAATTGGACGGGCACAAAATGAGGTCCAGTTTTCTTTATATAAGACGATTCATCGGTATAATGAAGTCCATCTTTAAAGAAATGCCAGTGGAAGGGAAGACTCATCATAGAGTGATACCTTAAGCTAGGAAAATTTCTGCCACAATGACGACTTAAACTTAAAGAAAAATTGACTTTGCTTTAATTTCCAAGCAGTAATCAAGAAAACTCCAACAGCGATTCCATATTTCCATTTGAATCTCGATTTAGGCTTCTTAGTTCCAATACTGTAGTAAACAGAAATTAATTCTAATGTGATATTAATTCATTTATACCATTACACATAACATGTATAAAAAAATATTGCACAAATAAATTAGAAATTCAAATGAACTTACACTTGTATTAAACAGAAACTACAGCGGTAATAATAGCATTCTTGATATTAGTACTTAAGGTTCGAAGTTGGAAATTTGCCTATACTTCTAGGTGTTTCTTATAATAGATGCAGGATCTTGTGAAAGTAGTAGTGTTCATTGATAATCAACCTTGTAATATGGTTCAGGTATAACTATATTGGTGTCAGTTAAATGACAAATTTTCTTGCCCTAAAACCTATGAATGTTGGTGTTTTTCATTTGAGAAACATTTCTAGGCATAGAAATTAACTACCCAAATCCTTAATGAATTTAGTATGAGTTCCATACCTTTCCTGCATTCCACTACCTTCAGTGAATGCTAATATTATATATAACAAGATTTCACAATAAACACATGAAATAAAAATGGACGCATCATAAGTAAGAAATCAGGAATGAGACTGAAGCCTTTCAACCATAAGACAGCTTGTTACGGTTGAAAGATCTTAAGTCTTTTTTTCTCGTTTCTTATTGTGGTTTGAATATATATATATATAAAATTAATATATATATTAATTATTATTAAATTAATTAATTAATAATTAACACACACACACACACACACACACATATATATATATATATATATATATATAAAGCTTTCACATAAACACGTGAAATAACAATCAAGATCAACCAGATCAATCAGATCAACCACAATAAGAAATGGGAAAACAAGACTAAGATCTTTCAACCGTAACAAGCGGTCTTCGTCAGAGTCATTTCCCATTTCTTATTGTGGTTGATCATTGATATATATAATTAAAATAAGGAATTAGGTTTCGTTCAGTATTCTAGGCTAAAATCCAAGTCTCAAATACCAACGTGTCGGTTTTCACTTAAAATTTTCTTCATAGGCAGAAGAAAAAAATTTAAAAGGTAATCTATAACTTCACGCATATGAATTCGCTTTTGAACTTAGAATACTAACCGGAATCTGATTGCTTTACTTCTATTCTATCAGACTTCTATTTTACTTCTATTCCATATATATATATAATATTCTCCTGAAGACGAATTGCCCGAAAATTTGAGTTTGTAAGTGTGTTTCTTTACTTTGTGTGCTACCTATCCTCGACTTTGAACTGTTATTGTGTCCAGTTTGGATCACCTTTCCGTTTATTAAGTGAATTTTAGAGCATTACATGTACCATATTTATATATAAAATTATATATCTAAGTTTTTCTACCAAATTTGTAATATGGTCTTCAGTAAGACATGAGAATGCAAAGGGTTAAAATAATTATTTCAATAAAGTATAATGTTACCATATTATATGGCATATGAGGTATTTTTTTTCCAAAATTTTGGCACATAAAATCACTCTGCATCTTACATGCGAAGTTGAGACCTCCCCGATCGATACTTCTACTTAAACTACATGAATCATTATTTTATTGCTTGTATTGTTATTAAAACTATTATTGTCATTACTTTAAAAACTAATCATCGCTTTTATGCTTTGCATGTTTGTAATGTACTGTAAGAGTGATTACAATAATATTTGGTTAAATAGACTAATAACTTTTTTGCCTGAATCTGACTTGCTGAAATAAAGATTATTCATCTTATATACCGTCAAATACAAAAATTTAAATCTCGAAAGTTAATAATGTTTTACATTGTTCAGTGACTGCTCAACGAAACGTACACTATTGAGATAACATGACAAGAAGTTTCCTTAATTTAACTTATACTAACATCTGTGGTACTAATAATATATATACAAATGATATGTCACTGTCACAAGAAAGTTATACTTACTCCATAATCGGTGGAATATCCTTTTCTGTGATCTTTCCCCATTTATCTTTGATTCCGGGAACATGTCCAATACCAACAACACCAACAACAACAATAGGTCTCGGTATTATACCTAAATGACAAAAATAATTATTTACCTTTAAATAATATTTTACAGTTAAAATTTAAAAAAAAAATAAAAACTTTTTTTTGTTATTATTGAAATTAATTTATTAAAAATATAACAGGCTTCGATACTAGCCATCGGGTCCTTTTAGTCTGCAGGATGTAGCAAGTTGAAGGCTATAAGTGAGGAAGACATCTCGTTCTTTAACGAGAACCATTTCCAATTCTGGATACTCTTCGACCATTTCTTTAAGAATTGATTCCAAAAGATCTGCATCTTTAAATTTTTCCATATCTTCTTTACTACAATTGTAATACAAAAAATTAGAATTGGATTATTTAATTTGGAAATATATATATATATATATATCTATATATATATATATATATTCGTATATTTTGGGAGCAGGCCTTCATTGATACATGTTCTATTAAAACCTATGCCTATTTCAATTTTGACGCTCCTTACCTCTGGCTTCCATAAGTTTGGGACAAGATAAATCAGTTCTCCAAAGTTTTTATTCTTGTATATCATCGACATGTTTCGGTCTTCGTCGACCATTATCAAGAAAGTTATCGTAGTTTTTTTTTTCAGTTTAAATTTATATTTGTTTTTTAAGTAAATTGTCAAACTACGATAACTTTCTTGATAATGGTCGACGAAGACCGAAACATGTCGATGATATACAAGAATAAAAACTTTGGAGAACTGATTTATCTTGTCCCAAACTTATGGAAGCCAGAGGTAAGGAAATTTGAAAAATTAATTCGAAAATGCGTCAAAATTGAAATAGGCATAGGTTTTAATAGAACAATATATATATATAGGTGTGTTCTCTAATCGGGGTTCGGTCAATTTTCCAGGATAAAAAATCAAACTCTCGTTGCCAACGTTTCGGTTTTATTTAAAACCTTTTTCATAGGCCTACAAACAAAGGATAATAAGAAATCACATATCAACATCAAACATATACACAATATGAAAATGGATTGTTACAACTCATGAATATTACAAGCAGAAATATTTCAGAGATACATAAAACAATATTACTTACAGAAGTAAGAATTTTTTAACTAAGAAAATGAAATTTACATTATTTAAAGGAACAACAAAGTTAGCCGGACAAAACCTTCGACTAGACTAATAAGATAACATTACAAATAACCTCAACACTGTTCACTCAAGGGAACTAAATAAATCAAATTTCACTAAACCTCAGCACAACACTCCAGAATAAATATTACTTAAATTAGTAATATCACTTCTATGATTAATCGAACTTAGATCCTTTTTAATATATAACATCTCAAGTGTCTTCCTTCTTTGCTCATCTTTTTCTTTTTCTATTATAGTTGTATCTTCAAAATCGAACGTGTGACCCTCGTTTATTGCATGCCCAGCTAAGGCTGTTGCGTTACTTTTATTTGTTCTTATGGAATAATTATGTTGGTACAACCTTTCTTTGAGAAAACGACTAGTTTCACCATAGTAACACTTGTCACAGTCTTTACATTTGATGGCATAAATGAGGTTACTTTGTAACTCCTTCGGTATTTTTTCTTTCAAATTTGAAAATAAAGATTTATTTTTTCTTTTATTATAAAATGCCAGTGTAACTTCAGGTACGTTTCGTTTGAACACTTTTCTAATTGATTGTGATAAGCCCTCAACATAAGGAAATTTGAAATACTTCCTATTTATAACTTCCAGTTCAGCATGATCTTCATTTGAATGTGCTGGTTGCTGTCTTAAATATCTTAACCAATATCGTTCAACTAAGTTCTTCGGATAACAATTTTTCTGTAACAATAATTTCACCCTTTTCTTATTTTCATTTAAAAAACATGGACTACTTATTTCAATAACTTTTTTAACCAAATTTTGGACGCAATTTAATTTTTGGTTTATAGCATGAGAAGAATGGTAGTTCAGGATTCTTGCAGCACTGGTAGGTTTTTTAGATCTAGCATTTGATTTAGTAAATAAACAGTGGAATAAGATTAGTTCACAGGTTGGAATGTCGAAAAAGGTTTTCCTTTCTATACTGGACCTTATATGTGAAGCAAGGTATTTCACCTTTGATGGTACTATTTATAAACAAAAATATGGATTACCAATGGGATCACCAATTTCACCAGTTCTCGCAAATATAGTTATGATTGAACTATTGGAAAACAGTATCAATAAATTAGGTACGAAGGTGAAATTTATTAAATTATATGTGGACGATTTGTTTTTAATTATTGAAAAGGGAGAAGAAGAGAATGTATTAAATGTATTTAATTCTTTTCATAATCGTCTACAATTCACTTGTGAAGTAGAGAAAGATGGAAATCTGCCATTCTTAGATGTGAAAGTTATAAGAGGTGAAAATGGCAATATCTTAACGGATTGGTTTAAAAAACCTACCAGTGCTGCAAGAATCCTGAACTACCATTCTTCTCATGCTATAAACCAAAAATTAAATTGCGTCCAAAATTTGGTTAAAAAAGTTATTGAAATAAGTAGTCCATGTTTTTTAAATGAAAATAAGAAAAAGGGTGAAATTATTGTTACAGAAAAATTGTTATCCGAAGAACTTAGTTGAACGATATTGGTTAAGATATTTAAGACAGCAACCAGCACATTCAAATGAAGATCATGCTGAACTGGAAGTTATAAATAGGAAGTATTTCAAATTTCCTTATGTTGAGGGCTTATCACAATCAATTAGAAAAGTGTTCAAACGAAACGTACCTGAAGTTACACTGGCATTTTATAATAAAAGAAAAAATAAATCTTTATTTTCAAATTTGAAAGAAAAAATACCGAAGGAGTTACAAAGTAACCTCATTTATGCCATCAAATGTAAAGACTGTGACAAGTGTTACTATGGTGAAACTAGTCGTTTTCTCAAAGAAAGGTTGTACCAACATAATTATTCCATAAGAACAAATAAAAGTAACGCAACAGCCTTAGCTGGGCATGCAATAAACGAGGGTCACACGTTCGATTTTGAAGATACAACTATAATAGAAAAAGAAAAAGATGAGCAAAGAAGGAAGACACTTGAGATGTTATATATTAAAAAGGATCTAAGTTCGATTAATCATAGAAGTGATATTACTAATTTAAGTAATATTTATTCTGGAGTGTTGTGCTGAGGTTTAGTGAAATTTGATTTATTTAGTTCCCTTGAGTGAACAGTGTTGAGGTTATTTGTAATGTTATCTTATTAGTCTAGTCGAAGGTTTTGTCCGGCTAACATTGTTGTTCCATTAAATAATGTAAATTTCATTTTCTTAGTTAAAAAATTCTTACTTCTGTAAGTAATATTGTTTTATGTATCTCTGAAATATTTCTGCTTGTAATATTCATGAGTTGTAACAATCCATTTTCATATTGTGTATATGTTTGATGTTGATATGTGATTTCTTATTATCCTTTGTTTGTAGGCCTATGAAAAAGGTTTTTAATAAAACCGAAACGTTGGCAACGAGAGTTTGATTTTTTATCCTGGAAAATTGACCGAACCCCGATTAGAGAACACACCTATTCTATCAAACGGTCGATATATTATTGAATCTGTTATATTATATATATATATATATATATATATATATTTTGATAAAAGTATCGACCATGGAATAGAAACAAAACTATAGTTTATCGGGACTCGGTCAGTTCTTCAGGTTCAAATTAAACTCTCATTGCCAACGTTTCGGTCTTTATTTAAAACCTTTTTCATAGGCAGATGTATAAATTTTGAAACAGAAAAACTAAGTATTACATTACTGACACAGTTCAGTGTCAAGTGTTCATTCAGACTACAGTTGTTAAAATCTACATACTATTTTTCTTTGTAAAATAATTTGTAATGTAATACTTAGTTTTTCTGTTTCAAAATGCATACTTCTGCCTATGAAAAAAGTTTTAAATAAAGACCGAAACGTTGGCAATGAGAGTTTAATTTGAACCTGAAGAACTGACCGAGTCCCGATAAACTATAGTTTTGTATATATATATATTGTTATTCTATAGATATTACCTTATGCTTTGTTTATTGAAAATTAATGAGCAGGCTAACTTAATCTTGTTCCACCAAGAGAGAACCATCATGATTCTTTTAAGAGTAACTTGAATTGGTCGATCTCCAAAACTTAAAATACAAGCCTGGGATTTTTTTCACCTTAAAAAAAGTCGAAATATAGTACATAGCGTAAGAAGGGGCCATAATCGTTTCAAAATTTCTGCCCCTCCATCACTTTCACTTACGACATCTCCGACAGACTTATCACATTTCTTGACGTTGACGTTACTTTAGACAATGGACACTTCTTGACTTCCGTACATATAAAACCCACCAACTCCCAACAGTACCTCCATTACAATAGTTGCCATCCATCCCATGTTAAAAAATCTATACCTCGATCCTTGTCCCTCCGTATTCACAATATCTGCAATAATCTCCAAGACCGCAGACATCACCTTAACCTCTTAAAGGACAAATTTTCTGAACGAGGCTATCCTCGCTCCTTCATTGATAGTCGTGTTTTACCGGCTGACATCTCCCACCAACCCAGACCCAAGAGGGATAGAAGTAACACTTCCTTCTTCCTGACAACCTACTTCCCTGGCGCTTATAACCTTCGTGCTGTTATTAAGGAGTCTTTTGCGATTCTGTCTACTTCTACTTCTTCCATCTTTAATCACCCCCCTTCTATTTCCTACCGTAAACCTGCCAATCTAAAAAGCATTTTCTCTCATATTTCCCCTCAGCCTTCCAATCCTGTTCCTGGAATGAAACAATGTGGACGCCGTGGCTGTCAAACTTGCCTGATTGTAAATCCTAATCCTTCCTTCGATTCCCCTCTCCACCATAGTTCCTACCCGGTTCAGGTCAATTCCTCCTGTACCTCGAGCAACTGTGTTTACCGACTGGATTGCACTCAGTGTGACTCCTTTTACGTTGGCTTAACTTCTAATAAGTTGAGCCTTCGTATGAATGGTCATAGGGCTTCAGTCGGCCAACGCAGTAACTATCCTGTAGCCATCCATGCGAACTCGCATGGACTCAGTTTCAATGACTGTTTCAGGGTTCAGATCCTGAAACAGATCCCCGAATCCAACAATAAAGTTACCCTAAGAGCTTAAGAGGAGGCATACATATGCTTACTTGATGCTCGCTCTTCCCCCGGACTCAACCTCAACCGATAATTTATTTATGATTTATTTATTATTTTTTATTTATTTATTTATTATTTTTTATTTTACTTTTTATTTATTATTTTTATTAATTTTAATTTGATTTATCTACTTTTTTATAATTTTTTATAGTTATAATTTTTACTCGTTCCTTTTACGTCTTAATTTGGCTCTTCATTTCCTTCCCTCCCTTCCCCCGCTTGGTGGTAAGTGGTGGGGTACTGGCTGCGGTTTCCGAGTTCAGTACCGCCCTGTCTTCCTGCGGGACTCTTCGCACCTCCTGATGACGACGATTGTCGAAATATCGATGTGAGTTATGTCTGTGTCTTTCTGTGTGTTTCCTTCGTTTTTTATTTTATTGTAAAAAAATATATATATATATATATATATATATTTTGATAAAAGTATCGACCATGGAATAGAAACAAAACTATAGTTTATCGGGACTCGGTCAGTTCTTCAGGTTCAAATTAAACTCTCATTGCCAACGTTTCGGTCTTTATTTAAAACCTTTTTCATAGGCAGATGTATAAATTTTGAAACAGAAAAACTAAGTATTACATTACTGACACAGTTCAGTGTCAAGTGTTCATTCAGACTACAGTTGTTAAAATCTACATACTATTTTTCTTTGTAAAATAATTTGTAATGTAATACTTAGTTTTTCTGTTTCAAAATGCATACTTCTGCCTATGAAAAAAGTTTTAAATAAAGACCGAAACGTTGGCAATGAGAGTTTAATTTGAACCTGAAGAACTGACCGAGTCCCGATAAACTATAGTTTTGTATATATATATATATTGTTATTCTATAGATATTACCTTATGCTTTGTTTATTGAAAATTAATGAGCAGGCTAACTTAATCTTGTTCCACCAAGAGAGAACCATCATGATTCTTTTAAGAGTAACTTGAATTGGTCGATCTCCAAAACTTAAAATACAGCCTGGGATTTTTTTCACCTTAAAAAAAGTCGAAATATAGTACATAATTATGAATAGAAAAAAAAGCATAATTGAATGAGTTACCTCTTGGAAAGCTCTTCTAAATTCTCCTCCAGGAGCCACGCCAAAATCTTTCATTAATTGAGCAGAAACGTTCAAAAGAAGTAGATACATCAATCCTTGTAACACTCCATTATCTTGAATGGTTTGCAGCATTTTATCTAAATAAAAATTACAAATACCGTTCAATACGTATGAAAATGTCTAACACAAAATATTTAATTTAAACTATATGACTAGTTATAATTAATATATCTACATTTCAAAAAATTTAAGTATTTGCTAATATAATGTTGTTAAAAATTACCAAAAGTCAAATTTTTTGCGTCCTGATGAATGGTTTCTTCATCCATTTGGAGTATGACTGTCCTGCTTTTGCATAACTCCACTACAACAATATTCGGTTTCACAGACTGAATGACCTATTCAACAAATATACAAAAAAAAAACACCTACATTACTAATTGCTCGGTAATATTATTTCCCACAAAATATCACACCTAAATATCCGTTTTATGAGTTACAGGAGAACCATAAGAATGTACACTTACATCAGAACACAATGTAATTAGAAATACTTTGAAGTATATCTTTCACATCTTTAGGCATTTTATCATATGTATATATTCTTTTAATACATTATAACGATGTATGTGAGCTATATTAAAGTTCATTTTGGACCAGACGTCAAAATTCAAACTGTTATTCATAAAGTTATTACAAAAGGCGGCTTTCCCAAAAGACCATAACAAATGTAATTGAAATATATATATATTTCGGTGAAAGTTGATAACAAACTAAGAGTGCCGACCTCTATTTGTATGTAAATGCTTGGAATTCATTATTATGTTTTTCTCAGAATCTCCATACCTCGTCGTATGAATATACAACTATTCTATTTTCCAATAGTTAATGATGTGTTTAATAGTTTGAGATAAATAACGTACCTTGCTCACATCTTCATGGCTTTCAACACTGAAATGTGCTGTTCCTACGAGATACAACTTCGAACCATCTTCCCCATGTAAAAGTGTGACAGTTTTCGGCAAATTTTTATCAAATTCTTTAATTGATTCTAAAATCATTCATAAAATATATGAATATATTAAATGAAAAAAATCTATAGGAAAACAATAAAAACGAAATGTCACCTTCTATGTCAGATGGGGTTTCATCTTGTTCGGTCTTTTGATTTAAATTATCTGAATTAACAGATCCTGCTGAAATTATTTCATCATTCATATTAAATAATTGTTTTCAAAATCACTTAAACTATATAACAAAAAGAGCTAAACATAACACAGAAAGCAATAAACCCATCAACCCTTTTGACAATTAAACAAAACATAATTAAAACCTCTTAGAACCTTCCATCCAACTCACCTGAATGTGCCATATGGCAGCAATGATAAAAGATATGGATGAGGGACTTCAGTAATTTTTTTTTAATTATTCTTGAATATAAATAAAAGTCACATTAAAGTATGAATACTTTAAGAATGATAAACCCAGTATGTCAGAATAAATGAACCGTTCACATAGGCAACATGCAAACTTGAAAATCATTGTACAAATTATTTGCATAATTCGTTTGAATAATTTAATGTATTTCGTGGGTTTAAGCTTTTATTCTGTAGCCCCTTTGAAACTGCTTGAATGGAAATAGCGAACTTGGTACAGAATAAGAGCTTGATGCTGATTTCATTCATGATGGTAAGATTAAGATTTATTGATGGGAAAAATATAGATCAATGTATAATCAGATCATTTTAATAAATGCCATGAATTAGCATTAGCAAGTTTCCAAATGGTTTCTATTTTATAGTGATTTTGGAAAAATCAAACAGCGATTATGGAGACCATCAAAAATTTAGATTGATAAATAAGTCTACATATAGTAATTTTGTAAAAGGATAATTTTTCATATTATTGTTAAAATTTGCACTACAATAGCACTTATAAGGTCACACAACGTTTGACCACGGCTTTTCCCGGAAATATTATGCCAAAAATCATGAGGAAATTAGAAAACAGTTGTAATTAACTAAAAAGTTGTGAGTACTAATATTTATTAACAATTTTAGTCAGTAATTTTGATGACTGGACTATTATGGAGTCACTAGGTAGCGATTTAAGTCTTAATAATAAACAAATTAATCCATACCATAGAAAAGTAATCATCCAAAAAAGATAGTTTTTAGAGCGTTTATATTCTGACGTAGTTTGATATTATTGTAGCGATTTCAAGTATCGATAATTCAATTTCAGGGTCTAACTTATCTCCCATAATCATGATACGTTGAACATTTTTATTTCGAAATTGGTATTTCTAAGATGCATTGTTAAAGAAATTGTTATACATTTTTTATATAGATGACTTCAATAAATATTATTTCGGTTAAAGTAAGAGAATATTAATTGATTAATAATCAGTAAAAACAAAATGTTTTTTTATTTCATTCAGTTATGACTGAATTGTCATTTGGTTGTAGGATACAATTTCTGGGAACCTTTTTTTCTACAAGTTTATCCATTATTTTGCAGGCTGCATCAGTCCTGAGGCTGCCACGCACTTCCGAAAAGTAGAATTCTCTAATATGCCTATATATTCGCTTATCGGACTGTTGCATGCTAGGTCCTTCCCTTTCCAGCATATGTGGTAACAGCATTACCACAGGCGTCAGCTTGGCCACGGCTGAACGTTGAATAAAGCTCCTGTTGATGAGATTGCTTATATTCATTACTGGAAACTTCTTCAAGTTCGTAGAGTTCGTTGCTAGCAATCAAAGATATTTCAGTCTGGGATTCAACAAAGGGTGCAATTTTCCTGAATTCCCAGCGCATTTGTGTAATGTTGGTCAGTGAGTATAGCATGCACTGTCTGAATCAACCTTCCTAACAGGGCTGAAAATCTTGAAAACATACCAGCTCCCCCCATTGAATTTCGACAATCGAGCCGTCTGCATAAATATGAACCCAATCTCTCTCCGGGTACTATGTAGGCAAAGTCTCTAAGAGTTGCTTTGAGCTCTTATATGACCTCTACTGACCTCTCTACTAACCTCTCTTATACCATAAGTTGGTCAGTATGTGAGGGGGGGGGGGGGGTGGTGGTGTAATCTTTTATTTCCTTATCGGCTAGTTCAGGAAACTTTGCAATATATACAGTTTTTCTAACAATTTGCCCTAAAACTTCCAATGCCAAAAAAAAAAAAATGACCAGTATTCGTTTCATGACTTAAGGTACTCAAACCCTGTGAAGGAAGTAAGATTTTTTTTAAAAGAAAACAATTTGTTAATTTCAAAAACAACTGTATTGTTTGAATAAATACGTGACACTGAACTGCAAACAAGCAAGGCAACCAAATTCCACCAGACTGGTTCTCAAATACACCGGTTCTCGTTAGATCACCAAAGTTAAGAACACTATTAAGGTGGTCTGCACTGCGGTTGCTATCTGACTCGATCTTGAACACCTCGGGTATGTGGCTCACCCAAAATTTTGAATCGGTAGAATTCACAAAAAGTGTGGGTCATACTCCTACCTTTTATATGTACGACTTTTTGAACCTTCATATATGTTGCATTTTTTTTATATATTTTATCAGACAAATTTTACTTAGAAAATGAGGGCCTTCCCCTTCAAATTGAGTAACATTACAGTACGGTTATAAAGCAAACCGAAATAGACTCTAACATAGTCGGAGACCTGATTGTTATATTTATAAATTATTAACTATATAAATAGGATAGGTATATTATGCAATCGGTGTTCGGCCAATTTACCTAAGTTCAAAATCAAACTCTCAGTGCCGACGTTTCGGTTTTATTCCAAACTTTTTAATAGGCAAAAGTAAGAATTTTTTTAGATTAAAAAAGGAAACTTACGTTATATAAACGAACTAACAATCTTGACAGGTCAAAACCTTCGACTAGACTCTCAGACTAACCTTCAAAACCTATCAGTCTAGTCAAAGGCTTGACCAGCCAAGTTTGTTAGTTCATTTATATAATGTAAATTTCATTTTTTAATCCAAAAAATTCTTACTACTGCTTATGAAAAAGATTTGGAATAAAACCGAAACTTCAACATTGAGGGTTTAATTTTGAACATACAAAATTGACTGAATCTCGAATGCATAATACACGAGTTCTATCAAACGGTTGATATATTATTGAATTTGTGTAATATAAATAAGCATGTGTATATATACATATTATTGAAAAGGACAGCAAACTTAGCTGATACCTGTTTCTTAACAAGTTTCTCAATTTATCTAAATAACACTCTCGTTATTTCGTTCACACAATAAAGTACAACAGCCTATAGACAACATGTTTCGAATGATCAACATTCATCATCAGGACGTGAATAACTTTTGAGTTACTTGTTAAGAAAGAGGTATCTGCCAAGTTTGGTGTCATTTTCAATAATGTGTGTACCAAGGAAGGACTGCTACCAAAATTTACAAATTTATATGAATGTTTATTCTCTTGAAATAGATTTACTATATCTTGTTAAATTCATATATTTATATCATTAGTTGTGCAATCCGTAATTGTGCGGTATTTACTCATTCTGAGGTAAAATGGATAAACCAACAAAAGTCTCCACACAAATGAAGTTTTATTCAACGCGTTTCGAACACTTTGTGTTCATCATCAGGAGGACACTATAATACAAATTATATCTAATTAGATACAAAAATTAGAGTGAAATAATAAAATTCAATTAAGAGAATTCAAGACATACCCAAGGATGTGGTACTGACGGGTTGGTCCAGCATACCCGAAGCCTTTGTCACCTTATCTCCTAAATGCCTATCCCCACTCTTTCGCAACGGATCTGTTTCCTACTAGTTGTTTTCACTGGACCAACCCGTCAGTACCACATCCTTGGGTATGTCTTAAATTCTCTTAATTTAATTTTATTATTTCACTCTAATTTTTGTAACTAATTAGGTATAATTTGTATTATAGTGTCCTCCTGGTGATGAACACAAAGTGTTCGAAACGCGTTGAATAAAACTTCATTTGTGTGGAGACTTTTGTTGGTTTATCCATTTTACCTCAGAATCATATATTTATGTACATAAAGTTGTCTTCAGTTTTGTTTTGTTATTTAATAATACAACTTTATTTAAAATATACATGATGTTCTTGTCTTTGAAGAATAAAACCTAACAGGTTTTAATTGTAACGATTGGTTTGAACCGCTACTGGAGGTATATTGATGAGGTGTTTAACATCTTCGGAATATTTAGCGTTCTTGGAGACCAGATATTTGACTATAGATAAGTGACCATTGTCTGCTGCGTTGTGAAGAGGAACTTCACCCAACATGTCTTCTAAATTGTAATTAGCAGAATAACTTTCAACTAAAGTTTCAACCAAGTCTTTATATCCTTTTGTAGCAGCAACATGGAGTGCCGTACGTCCTAAAAATCATCAATTAATCAATTAATGTGTGCGATTTACAACAAGTGAAATTATCATTAAAATCTATATAGTACAGTGGCATAGACACTCTTAGCCACCTGGGGCAGTTGTAAGACATGCAGCACCCTCCTTGCTGGCCGTTAACAATTCGTTAATCTCCAGAATTTCAGAGAGTCCTCAAAATATTTATTATCATGGAATTACAATCAAGGATCTGATTTTAGACTGCCTGTTATCAAACCCAGACTTTCATCTTTTTTGCAGTACTAGTAAACATATACAGTTATCATCAAAGCAAAACTTAAAAAAGATGTTTCAAAATAGGAACGTATTATTCAAATTATAAAAAGTAATTGTTAAATCAAATTAACCGGCAACTTAAACAAATATAATAAACTTTCAATCATTTAGAAAAAAATAGTTTTGAAAAACTTAAAAAAAAATTATTTTTAATTTGGAAATATTACAGTTGAAAAATCCGTTTAAAAATTGGTTTAAAAAGAGTGCAAAGTATTTTACAAGGAGGTAAGGCGATGAATGTAAGTTGGACAGCAGCGAGCTGTTGTTCGGCTTGTCATTACCCCATGATTACGAAAGAGCAATCCATCTCCTGATAACGATGATTGTTGAAATATAAAAGTGAGTTGTATCTTTTTCTATCATTGTGTTGTTTTAGTTATAATTTTAATCTAAAGTCCTATCTACCTATTCTTTTAAATATTAAATATTTAAAATTTAAAATTAAATATTAAATATTATATATAGAGGGAGAGAACAAGAGAGAGGGGGAGAGAGAGAGAGAGCGAGCGAGAACACTCAAAATATGTATATTATTTATAGTCTATATGCATACAAAAAAAAAGTTTATCGGACTCGGTCAGTTCTTCAGGTTCAAATTAAACTATCATTGCCAACGTTTCAGTTTTTATTGTAAAACCTTTTTCATAGGCAGAAGTATACAATTTTGAAACAGAAAAACTAAGTATTACATAGAAATTATTTGAACTGTGGGTTTCAACAACAACTGTCTAGTTTGAATGAACACGTGACATTTATATATACTTAAAATATATATATACATATTTTAAATAAAAACCAATTAAAAAGAAAAAGAATAGACAAACAAATAGACAAAGGAATAACTCACTTCTATATTTTGACCATCGTAGTTGTCATCAGAAGGCGAAGAGTCTTACAGAAAGGTAAAGCGGCGACTAAACTTTCATTTTCGCCCTGCTTCCTTGAGGAATACTTAGCCCTCTTATCATGGTGATTGTCGAAGTATAGAAGGATTGCCGCTCAACCTTCCAGCGGGACTCTTCGCCTCCTGATGACGACGATGGCCCAGATATACATGTGAGTTATTCCTTTGTCTATCTGTGTGCTACCTTCTTTTTAATTTGTTTTTTCATTTACAAGTTCGCTAGACCATTTCATTATATATATATATATATAATATAGATAAAAGTATCGACCGTAGAATAGAAACAAAACTATAATTTATCGAGGCTCGGTCAGTTCTTCAGGTTCAAAATCCTGATTTGAATAACAACTGTAATCTGAATGAACACTTGGCACTGAACTGGTTCACTGACACAGTTCAGTGTCAAGTGTTCATTCAGACTACAGTTGTTAAAATCTACATACTATTTTTCTTTGTAAAATAATTTGTAATGTAATACTTAGTTTTTCTGTTTCAAAATGTATACTAATGCCTATGAAAAAGGTTTTAAATAAAGACCGAAACGTTGGCAATGAGAGTTTAATTTGAACTTGAAGAACTGACAGAGTCCCGATAAATTATAGTTTGGTATATATATATATATATATATAACAGTTCAAAATTGAAGATAGGTAGCACAAAAAGTAAAGAAACATACTTACAAACTCAAATTTTCGGGGCAATCCGTCTTCAGGAGAAAAGAGAAAGGGAGACCATGCACGTTGTAGAAGCAACGGCTAGTAACTAGTATATATATATATATATCAGTATATTTAGGAAGCAGTCCTTCATTTATACAGGTTTGATTAAATAATACGCCATATTTACGGTTGACTAGTTTCCTTGTGTATTTCTCAAGGGATCTGAATAATCTTCTTGTACAAACATCTAAATTGAATAGAATTTTTATATATTTAGATGTTTGTACAAGAAGATTATTCAGATCCCTTGAGAAATACACAAGGAAACTAGTCAACCGTAAATATGGCGTATTATTTAATCAAACCTGTATATATATATATATATATATATGGTATATATTTCACTTGATAAACGGAAAGACGATCCAAACTGGACACAATAACAGTTCAAATTGTTATTTCAAACGGCAGTTCAAATTGATTGCTCCCCATCTTCAATTTTGAACTGTTATACTCCTATATATATATTTTTTTTTTCATTTCTTTCATCGATGCTGAATGTTAAATTTACCAAGTTATTTCTTTTATATTTTATCAGACAAATTTTACTTAGAAAATGAGGGCCTTCCCCTTCAAATTGAGTAACATTACAGTACGGTTATAAAGCAAACCGAAATAGACTCTAACATAGTCGGAGACCTGATTGTTATATTTATAAATTATTAACTATATAAATAGGATAGGTATATTATGCAATCGGTGTTCGGCCAATTTACCTAAGTTCAAAATCAAACTCTCAGTGCCGACGTTTCGGTTTTATTCCAAACTTTTTAATAGGCAAAAGTAAGAATTTTTTTAGATTAAAAAAGGAAACTTACGTTATATAAACGAACTAACAATCTTGACAGGTCAAAACCTTCGACTAGACTCTCAGACTAACCTTCAAAACCTATCAGTCTAGTCAAAGGCTTGACCAGCCAAGTTTGTTAGTTAAGACAAGAGGCCTTTTATTAAGAAGGCCTTATTACCTTCCCATCGGCACTCTCGTCTCCACACTACTCAATAATTCGCTGTATGTCACAATTTTATTGAAAAAATATACCATACAAAAAAATACCAAAAAATATAATTAATATAAAATCTACCGAAATTACCATCATTTTCCATGTCCCTTTCGTCGACACTAACTCTTTTTTCATCTAGAAACTTCTTCACAAACTCTTGTGCATTATCTTCAACTGCTTTAAAAAATTGACTTGCTTCAGAGCCGTGTATTCCCTCCCCAATCTGAAATGATTAGATTTAATTTCTATATATATTTATGCACGATCGTAAACATCGTAATTGAGAAATAAAGAAATGGTAATAAGTCTTATAACCAATTACGGTTCTTTTTAGAGTCGCAAATTAAATAAACTACTGACTCTGTTGCTCGTTATCAATTATGTATGACTATGACAAATTCTACCACAATAAGAAATGGGAAAAATGTGGTTTGAACATTGATTGTTTTTTCACGTGTTTGTTGTGAAATCTTGTTTGATGTATTATATATTTCAAAATACCAGAATGGTGGCATATCTAAACCTATAACTATTAAAACAATCATATAGTGGCACACGAGAAGAAAATGTAGTAATCGAAATTTCATAACATATATGTTATCCGGTTAATTTTAAGAGAGACGTCTATGTAAAAAAAGATATTTTCTGAATTATGAGCGAAGAACATGGAATAAATATATATTTTGCCTAATATTTATTTCAAAATACAAAGTATGTACAAAAATAAGAGGCGTTGAACCACCTGCTGAAATTGAGATGGATTGCTCGTGGAGTAGCCAACAGTCATTCCTCGCTACTTCGCGGTTTATTAATCGCGGCTTAAGTATATGCGCGGCATAGAATCGTGGTGCTCGCCTCCGCTAGGTCTACCTAGGACACCCAAAGTTTGCTGGCTAAACTTGGTGGTGACAAAAGGTCGGCCTGATTTGATCTATTAGTGTCATGGCTGAAGAGCTAAGGTGCATAGCGATCAAAAGAGGATGGTGCAAAAATATTCATCAAAGATTCATAATCATGACACGAAAGTTGACTTCACTCTAGCAGAATGCCGGGAGTGTCGATCAGGTAGCTGATGGGCATTTCCACGTGCTTGATTGACATTTATAATGATCAAGTGAAGAGAAGCAATTATCAGAGGTGATCGGGTTACATACCTTGTTATAAAAGAAGAGATGTTATAAGAACAAAGAGAAAGAGTTCTAAAAACATATTTACAGTAGGTACTCTTTAGCTACATCTACGTATGTTACATACACACACACATATCATATTTATATAATTACATACATTATGTATGTTATTCATACTATAAATATTTTATTTACATGTTTGAAAATATTCTTCAATGTTCTAATGATAACTTATCCACTTGTATGGTTTCATACACACTTACTGATATTATACATACACAAAAAATGTATTTATGTTAAAAATGAGAGGGTGACACATTGTGGTTTTTCACTTATTGCGAATGGTTCTGGTGACTATTACGCGCGATAACAGAGAGATCAATGTTATTATAACAGCAACATTAGATATAAGAGTAAGGTTATCAATCTAATAATGTAATAGAAATTATCCTCTAAGTAATAAGAGACTATGTCAATACCATTGTAATTGTAGGTAAATGAAGTATCAATAGATTTGAAGAGTATGATATCTGAAAAATAAAAAAAAAATAAGTCATTAAATTAGTCAAAAGATATCTAATTTAGGTCAACTGTAGTTCGCTTTCTTAAGAGTCAGAGGTTCCAACTCTTTGTTCTTCTATGAACCTCAAGGACAGACAGCTAATATGGTGTATACAGAGGCTTAACACTGTACTAATAATGGTTTTTTTGACTATTCTATAATTTCTAATGATATTTTGGAATACCAAATTTTTGATTCCGTCAAAGACGGGTACGTTTGCTAGTTTAATATATATTGGGTTTATAGATCAATTTTATAATGAACGTATGAAAAAAATCAAATTGAAATTGTACATTACATTTTTAAATTTAACGGTTCATTGTGACAGTTATATATTTAAACAACTGAGAAAAAAGAGTAAAACAAAAAGAGTAAAAACACTTACTATAATCAGTATATTTCAAATCGGAGTTCGTCTTTAAGAAGACACTAGAAGTATTCATTCTAGTAAGTGTTTTCGTTCTTTTTGTGTTGGTATTTTTTTATCAGTTATTCATTTGTCCGGTTTGGACCGTTTCTATATTACAATTATATATATATAATATCGACGTCTAAACTGCAGTTAGGCAACAAGAAAATTGGTTAAAAAGAAATTCGATGTTTGATACAGCGAGGTTGAATTTCATGTTTTAATCTGTTCACTATTTCTACTTTACTCTATTTTTTCCAATGCTGTTAGTTCTTATCATCTGCTGATTTCCAGTCATTCTTCTGGTTCGTTTTATTTTTTGACCAAATTTTAACAATATTTTGGGAGGAATATATTTTATTGGAGATAATTTAATCCTTTTTTAGATTCAAAATATAATTTCTTTCATATTGACAGTAGCATTGTAAAACTCGCAATTCGGATTCTACAACTTGACAATCTCCACTGATTATAAAACTAGATAATAAAATTTTAATGAAACAATAAATAAAAACTGTAGGAGTGAGTTCAGTATAAATTCGGCATCTTCAAAAACCTTCCAACAGTTGTTAAACTCGTGCAGGAGAGTTGTTACACTGTAACCGTACAAATGAGGACATGATGAAACGGTCTCATTAAAAGTTGGAGCCGAAATATCTTTTCAAATTACTATTTTTCATTCACATTGCAAATAGGACAAAGAGAACCGAATCTTACAGCGGTAAGATGCAATTGGTAGTTGAAACAACGGAAAAACAGATCATTTCTTGCGTTCCACCATGTTTTTTTTTTTGGAAAATTAAGTTAAAATAAAATGCATTACAGATTCATAATTACTGTAATGTAATTTTGATTTAATTACAGTAAACTACAAAAAAATAATTATCTATTTCAGAGTTTTTCAAACTTCTTTCGACCCGGAACGCTTTTTGGTTCCAGTAACTTCCCCGGTAACCCCTGATTCTAATGATTTCATACAATCATAATATAATTATTTTCATATGCCTTTTTAACTAGTATGTACGTTTAAAAAGAATTAAAAAAGTAATATTACTGCAATGTGTATTTTTCGAATAAAAATTCAGAACTAAAAGATTTTAATTTTCATATTTTCCACAAGTCCATAACACATAAAACAGAATTACTAGGAATTTTAACACAGAGTTTGTTTTTTAATCTTTTTTGGCTTTATAGTTGAGAGTTTAATTCTCATGTTAGCCCCAGCATGAAGTCTACTTCGGTATTTGGTTTCTATGGCAGTTTAAAAGGAAAATCCAATTTCACATAAGTAGGTAGTGGGAAATGGCAGCAATGTGTGAAGTGCTACTTTTGCAATAGCAGGAAATTCGGGAATCAGATTGTTCCAAAAACTGACTAGTGATTCATCCTAAATATGAATAAAATTTTGACCACTTCTACTTATGGGTACATGTAGACACAAACATTATTCGGTTTCATGATTCACAAGAAATATAGAATAAATTCATATCCACAACAAAATTTTTTAGATAAATTTTTTTACTAAATGTTTTTCACGGAACTCTAGACAGTCCGGTTAAGGAAGCCCTGGATTCCGCGGAACGCACTTTGGGACCTATGATCTATTTCATGCATTTGTGTTACTCCTAAAATAAATATTAAATAGTATCCCTATCTAGCACGCACTGTACTGGAACTAAGGATTTCTATAAAGACAAGGAAGAGATGAATGCATAATACCATAAAATAAAGGGGAGTGATGACAGGTTAGGTTAGGTTGAAGTGGCTGTCCCAGAAGAGAACTCACATAGGGCACAAACTAGCCTCTTGTGATACCACAAAGAAAAGCTAGGGCTATTGTCCACCCTCACTATTCTATAACTTGAACCATCTTGAGAAAACAGTAAACTTGATTACGAGTAGATACCTGATACCAGTGGATGTTAAGTTTTCAAGATTATCAAAGAAGTACTCTCCTAATGTCCTTTTTCCTTCTTTGAGCCAGACGAAGGAATTGACAAAGGAAGTGAAGAACAGATTCCTCCTCTTCTTCACTTTGACATACTAGGTGCCTAAGCAGATACCAGAAGACTATGCAAATCTCCCTTACCTCCAAACTCATACTGGTGACATGCTAGTGTCAAGGATAAATCGCAGTGACATTGGCTACAATGAACTACAAGAAGTTCATTAGTCCTTCTGTAATACTTAGTTTTTCTGTTTCAAAATTTATACTTCTGCCTATGAAAAACGTTTTAAACAAAGACCGAAACGTTGGCAATGAGAGTTTAATTTGAACCTGAAAAACTGACCGAGTCCGATAAACTTTAGTTTTGTATATATATATATATATATATATATATATATATATATATAAAGATTTCGCCTAAAAACGCGAACTAACAATCAATGATCAAACCACGATATGAAATGTAAAAAAAGACTAAGATTTTCAATCACAACAGGCAGTCTTCGTCAGAGTCAAAAACCCAACTGAGTTATTGGGTTTTTGACTCTGACAAAGACCGTTTGTTGTGGTTGAAAGATCTCAGTCTTTTTTTTTGTCATTTCATCTTGTGGTTTGGTCAATGATTATTATTTCATATGTTTATGTGAAACTTGTTATATATATATATATATATATAATCTTTTTAGAAAGATGTTCTATTAAATAATAATTAATATATTATTTAATAATTAATAATTAAATTAATAGATCATTTTTCTAAAAAGATTATTAATGCTAATGAACATTATTCTAAAAAGATTATTAATGCTGAAGTTGCTGTGCTTTTTAACAACACTTGTTTAAAAGAAGACTTGCTGCCAGTATACACCAATATATATATATTGCTTCAGTTCGAACGCCAAGTCAGTCGTTATCAGCCTTTGGAGCGATTCACTTCTTTTCATGAAGACGAGGACATCGAAATATAGTAGTGAGTTCAGTGGTTTCCTTTCTATGTGTTCTTTTTTAAATTCTAGTTTATATATATATATATATATATATATATATATATAACAATTAAAATAAGCAGTGACACATAAACAGAAACACAACAAAGACTCACTTTTCAATATTTCGACCGTAATGGCGGTCGTCCTCAGGAGAAGAAGTGAATTGACGGAGGGACGACAGTCAACTGAAGAACTCACAGGGTGAGGGCTAAAGCAGTGCTGCCGCAAAGGAGACAAATAAAAAAGGAACTAGGAAGTCGAGAGCAAAAATAAAATAAAAAAAAAATAAAAAAAAATGTTTTTGAAAGGTAGAAAAAGATTAAGAAAAGAAAATATATAGAACAATTAAAAATAAAAAAAAAAAATAAAAAATATTAAAAAAAAATAAATAAATAAAAAAAAAGTAAAAAATAAATAAATAAAAAACTAACGATTTAAATTTAAGCCAGGTTTCGAGCGTGCCCCCAGGAGCCAAATGTGGGCTTCCTCAGAAGCTTTTAAAGTAACTTGTCTGTTATCACTGGGGACTTGTTTAAGAACTTGGACTGTGAAACAATCATTGAAACTGAGATGGTGGGAATTAGCGTGAGTGGCGACAGGGAGACTGCTGCGTTTACCAACCGAAAGCCTGTGATTATTCATCCGAAGGTTCAGCATAATCACAGGCTTTCGGTTGGTAAACGCAGCAGTCTCCCTGTCGCCACTCACGCTAATTCCCACCATCTCAGTTTCAATGATTGTTTCACAGTCCAAGTTCTTAAACAAGTCCCCAGTGATAACAGACAAGTTACTTTAAAAGCTTCTGAGGAAGCCCACATTTGGCTCCTGGGGGCACGCTCGAAACCTGGCTTAAATTTAAATCGTTAGTTTTTTATTTATTTATTTTTTACTTTTTTTTTATTTATTTATTTTTTTTAATATTTTTTTATTTTTTTTTTATTTTTAATTGTTCTATATATTTTCTTTTCTTAATCTTTTTCTACCTTTCAAAAACATTTTTTTTTATTTTTTTTTATTTTTTTTATTTTATTTTTGCTCTCGACTTCCTAGTTCCTTTTTTATTTGTCTCCTTTGCGGCAGCACTGCTTTAGCCCTCACCCTGTGAGTTCTTCAGTTGACTGTCGTCCCTCCGTCAATTCACTTCTTCTCCTGAGGACGACCGCCATTACGGTCGAAATATTGAAAAGTGAGTCTTTGTTGTGTTTCTGTTTATGTGTCACTGCTTATTTTAATTGTTATTTGTCCTGCCGGACCGTTTTTCGTTTATCATGGTATATATATATATATATATATATATATATATATATATATATGAGTGTAAGTTGGCAGTAAATTTTCTTTTAGACAAATTGTATTAAATTTTGCAGTAGCTTCTGTATTGACTAACCTCTTGCTGGTAGTCTCCAATTTGCATACTAGCTTACGCTGGGTTAGCTCTAATGTCCATATTAAATTAGCGAGAGATATTCACATCACAGTATCACTGAACATTTCATTATAATCAAAAGGTGGGGGGGTTGATTATGACTAGAATTACCGGGTAGAATACTTTGTAATTTGATATCCATTTAAGGGAATAGGTGATAAATAAACTCCCTGATTTGGGGGTTTCTCAAATCAATTGTTATTACTATTATTACTTAAGTGAACAGCAGTCCCAGCATTCACATAAATTACTATGTAAAATTCTAAAATGGAACTAAACCTTTCGACCAGTAACACTTCTTGTCAGATTCATATCCAGTAATCCAAATGAAGATTGTTTACAAGTTCAAAAATTTCAGCTCCATTTAGGAATTTCTAAATAATTGTTGATTTAAATTTTAAATGTTTTTTATGAAATAATTTTGTATATAAATCAATATCTAAAACAGTAAGAAGTGCAGAAATAAGACTAAGATTAGTGGACCAAGTATCGGTCCTCGTTACAATCATAAGTTAGAATGACGCAAATTATAACTCTTGACGAAAATGACTGTTACTTGATCAAAAGATTTTACTAATATTTCTTTCTTACTCGTACTTATGTGGTCTTTTGAAAATTCTAGTTTATATATATAAATAAACTAGAATTTTCAAAAGAACACACAGAAAAGAAATCACTGAACTCACTACTATATTTTGATGTCCTCGTCGTCAGGAATAGACTTTTCTATTCCTGACGACGAGGACATCGAAATATAGTAGTTAGTTCAGTGATTTCTTTTCTGTGTGTTCTTTTGAAAATTCTAGTTTATTCAGTTCGAAGAATCGTTTCATCTAATTGATTATATATATATATATATATATATATATATACAAAAAAGTATAAAGAAGCAACGGCCGTTACTTCTACAACGTGCTTGGTCTCCCTTTCTTCTTTCTCCTGAAGATTGATTACCCGAAAATTTGAGTCTTTAAGTGTGTTTCCTTACTCTGTGTGTTACTCTTCTTGAATTTCGAACTCGTATTGTGTCCAGTTTGGATCGTGTTTCGTTTAATTAAGTGAAATATATATATATATATATATATATATATATATATTGATAAAAGTATCGATCGTGGAATAAAAACAATGGGATGTTTGGGGAAACAAAGGAGTACAGTAAGAAAAAGTAAAAAACTATCCGCTAGCTGTCAACCCTCAGCTAGGATAGGAGCTAAATTTATTACCTATGAAAAATCAATGTTGTTAAGAAATATTATTGAATCGTCTCTAATTAAATTTAATAGATCTAATATTATAAACATTAGTAATGGTCTCTTCAAACTTGATACTTTCGTCACGAGGGCAATAGCCTCTTCAAAGAGGGTTGACAGCTAGCGGATAGTTTTTTACTTTTTCTTACTGTACTCCTTTGTTTCCCCAAACATCCCTTTCTGGATATTAGTCCTTTCCTGTGCTTTCACCCTTTTAAAATACCACTCTTCCCTCCCACTCTTCTCAACTCCTTACCAGATGTTTTCTGCATCTAGTGTTCAGTTGGGTTTTTGACTCTGACGAAGACCGCTTGTTACGGTTGAAAGATCTTAGTCTTGTTTTCCCATTCCTTATTGTGGTTTGATCATTGATATATATATCAATGATCAAACCACATTAAGTGTTTTCTAATCGTAATAACGTGGGTAATATGTTAATAAAAAACTCTCCCAGCGAATTGGAGTCCGCTGGTATTTATAAAATTCCGTGCAAAAATTGCCATAAAATTTATATTGGTCAAACTGGTAAATCATTAAAAACACGTGTAAAACAACACCAATATAACGAAAGTAGACAGGAAAAAATTAGTGCCTTATTCTTGCATATAAAAAATGAAAATCATCATATTGATTGAACAGGAGCTAAATTTATTACCTATGAAAAATCAATGTTGTTAAGAAATATTATTGAATCGTCTCTAATTAAATTTAATAGATCAAATATTATAAACATTAGTAACGGTCTCTTCAAACTTGATACTTTCGTCACGAGGGCAATAGCCTCTTTAAAGAGTGTTGACAGGTAGCGGATAGTTTTTTTTACTTTTTCTTACTGTACTCCTTTGTTTCCCCAAACATCCCTTTCTGGACATTAGTCCTTTCCTGCGCTTTCACCCTTTTAAAATACCACTCTTCCCTCCCACTCTTCTCAACTCCTCACCAGATGTTTTCTGCATCTAGTGTTCAGTTGGGTTTTTGACTCTGACGAAGACCGCTTGTTACGGTTGAAAGATCTTCGTCTTGTTTTCCCATTTCTTATTGTGGTTTGATTATTGATTGTTATTTCACGTGTTTATGTGAAATCGTTATATATATATATATAATTAAAATCTTGTTGAATCCTTGTTTTTGTCAATTTCTCGTTAACTTTTCAATTTTTCTAATAAGTGTTTTGAAGTTTTCTAGTAATTTAGATTGTTATTCGTTCAATTGTTATTCCTAAATTAATTACGCATAGTTAATATAGATTCATTAATTGTTTATATTTCTAGCATAGTAAGTAAAAATACTGTGAAGATAGTCAAAGGTGACTGAAACGTCGGAGAATTGTAAAAAGTGATTATTGTTAATAATGATGAGTATTCAAGATAAAACATTTGGACAATTGTTATTTGATTTACCAGAAAACTTCAAACCTCTTATTAGAAAATTGGAAAAGTTATCGAGAAAATGACAAAACAAGGATTCAACAAAATTTTAATGGAATGTGTGTCAACGAAAATCTGCTCCCTAATTACACAAATATATATATATATATATATATATATGTATGTATGAAATACAGTACATGTAATCTATTCAACTTAATTAGAAATATGTTGAGAAACCAGTTGCAGCATAAAACCCAACTCTCAGATTTTTCAATGGACTTTACTTGGACATTGGATAACATGTAAAGATTTGGACATCAGCGTTTGGGTCATTTTGTTTGTCTTTGTGATGCTGGAGAATTATGGTCACTCTTCTGGCCTTCATAGGCCCACGAAACATTACTCCTTCTGCCCATTCTCCCATTTGAACTTCAAAATCCAAAGGGCACCTAATTGCAACTCTTGTGCAACCTGTATTAAGTTCTTCCATTGCGTTTTGAGCTTCTTGAAGAATGAGAAGTTGATGTATGGTTTTATCTTGATCAGTTCTGGAAAGCCATCCAGATTTGGGAAAGGAAGTGGTAGAACTGACACTGTATGCTTCAACGCTGTCAGTGGAGGACGGGTTGGAGGAATGGGATCGTGGATGGGCTTTGGCTACGTGTGCGTGCCCGACTGTGTTCTGCGAGTCATCAAGTAGACGTGCGGCGTCCCTAGGTCCACTGCCTTGGTACCGTGCACCGCCCACTAACAAGCTCCCAGTCTCCCACAACCATCCATCTCCTGACAGCTGCGCTGCTGTCATTCTCCGCAAGTCCCCTGCTCTAAACCCACACAATGCTCCAACTACATTGAACAGACAGTCATTCTGGCCATACCCCTCTACTTCTTCTCCTCCTTTCATAGTCCAGTGTCCTTTCTTCCAGTACATAACCTCTATATTATCTTTATAATTTCCAAAGGTTCTTACCATTTTCTCTTTTGAATCGATGACTATCAAATTTTTCTTGATGACATCACACAGTGCCTTCATATGGAGGCTGCAGGTTTGCCCTCCTTGCATCAATATTTCAGAAAGAACTTTTCTATTCCCGACTACTAAATCATCTTCTAATCCTTTTTTCTCATAAGCTCTTATGTTACATTGGAGTAACCAATAGCCTCCCACTTTTTTCAGCAACCACCAATTTCCCATCATTCAATGGCTTTACCATTGGAAACTTTCTGTTGGCAGTGAAATCTTGGCTAGAATATTCGATACGCATGAGGTAGTATCATTTTATGGTCTCCTCTTGAAATAATAAACTTCTTGTTCTGGAAAACAAAACAATAACATCACCAGTTTCTTCTGGGCAGAGAACCTTTTTCTTATATTTTTATTTATTATAACATTGAATGAAACCAGACAAATATCATTTCAAAAACTGTGCTTCCTTTCTCAGAATAACAAAATTTTGTTGAAATTTAATTTCAGTATACAATCCAGAAATTTCAAAATTCCAAAATGAATGCTACTGATGACTTCCACATAAATAATAGTTAGATTCAGTATAAATCTCTTGAATATATTTCAATCATTTTAAATGTTTCATAAAAGACACATTGAAACTCAGTGTAATTTCAAACAATACGGGACTTGACAATACATAAACAAGGTGATTATCCTTATTATTTATTTGAAACGGATAAAATTTTGCTAGGGTTCTTCGAATTATTAATTAAACATAAAAATACTAATACTGTTTTATTCATGAAACATTATAATGAATCATATCAACATTATAAAAATAGTGAATATATTAATATTTAAGTTAGTCAAAATTGTTGAGGGTCCGTTATCAAATAATTTAACGAAAGGAGATTCTTGATGTCAGCTTTTATTTTACACAGTTCACAACAACACATTCAAAGCTACACATTTTGTCAATGTATACAGAAACACATGGTTCATTTTCAGGTTGTGCAACACTGGTTCATTACAGGTTGTGCAGTCCCCTCAGGCATGTTTTTAAATGTCCCACAACACTCTCCCTCATTTAACAACATAAAAAAAAACTGAAAAACAAACAATGATTTACATATCTACAAGTCCCAATCGGGAACACAAATCAGAATGTCGGGGCCTAGGCAGAGCTTTAGTTAAAATATCGGCAAGTTGGGCGGTTGATGGTACCTTTTGTACCTCCACTTCTCCATCCAGGACTTGCTCACGCACAAAGAAGTGTCTTAATTGTACATGCTTAGTACGCTTGTGATATTCTGGATTCTGAGCAAGTCTTAGTGCGGCTTCATTGTCAATGTGGAGTTTAGGAGTATTGATATGAGTCACCTCAAGCAACAGTCTCTTCACCCAGACCATTTCTTTGACAGCTTCACTCGCAGCCACTACCTCTGCTTCAGTAGTAGAGATTGCAACTGATGACTGTCTTTGACTGGCCCATGAGATAGCACCACCAGAATACAGACAGAGTATACCAGATGTAGACCTGCCTGTCTTGCTGTCTCCTCCATGGTCAGCATCACTGAAGCACTCAAGATTCCCATTATTATATTCAGACTTATAAAGAATACCATAGTCCACAGTTCCCTTAATGTAGCGAAGAATCCTTTTGATTTTTGACCAATCATGCGCGGTAGGATTCTCCAAAGATCTAGATGCAACTCCAACTGCATACGAGATGTCAGGTCGAGTACCAGTCATCAAATATATGAGTGACCCAACGGCTTGTCGGTAAGATGAAGCCCCAAGTTTACTGCTTGCACACGAGTCTTTGACAGGTTCCGAAGGGCAGTTGATAATGGGAGTTGAAATAGGGTTGCACTGGTCCATTCCAAGCTTTACGAGAATCCGTTTGGTATACGTGGACTGACTGATCTTCACAGATCCATCATCAGTCTGGTTTATTTCGAAACCAAGGTAGTATGAGGCAGGTTTGTAGGAAATTTTAAATTGTTCCTTCAAATTACAAATGAATTTGTTGAGCATGACATTGTTACTGGATGCAACCAAACCGTCATCAACATAGAGAGCCACCAACAGTTTATCAGACCCCTTTATTTGAATAAAAAGGCAAGGGTCAGCTGAGCTTTGTTTGAAGCCCAAGTTTAACATGAAGGTACCAAACCTCTTATTCCAGCAACGTGGTGCCTGTTTTAACCCATATAAACTTTTGTTTAATCGACAGACACGGGAGGAACCATCTTGATAGCCTTCAGGTTGTTGAATGTAGATCTCCTCATCCAGACTTCCATATAAGAAGGCGGTTGAAACGTCAAATTGTGTTAGACTTAGTTTTTCACTTGCTGCAACGCTGAGAATTGTTCTAATTGTACTAGCTTTAGCAACAGGACTGAAAGTTTGCTCATAATCAGTCCCTTTCTTTTGAACAAATCCTCTAACCACAAGTCTAGATTTGTAGCGCTCAATAGTGCCATCAGAATGATATTTTAATTTATAAATCCATTTACAAGGAATGGCTTTCTTACCCGCAGGTAGTTCTTGCAAGTCCCAGGTGTTGTTGTCTTGCAAGGAGCGAATCTCAGAGTCCATTGCCTGTCTCCAAAGCTTTGACTGACGACTCTCAATAGCTTCCTCGTATGAAGTAGGTTCTTCAACATCTGAAATGTTTTCATTAATCATGACAAAATCCGAATATCTTGCCGGCTTTTTCAGTACGTTGCGATCCCGAAGAGCAGTACTATTTTCGACAGATTCGTCTTCTGAAACGTGCTTCTCAAAAGCACGTTTTGGAGATGTTTCAGAAGGCTCGTTAGGTGTCTTGTCACATTCCTCTTTAGGTATATTATCACGTTGAACTCGAAGGGGAGTCTCTTCAAATGTAACGTCACGAGATCGTATAAGCTTGTTAGTGCTTTTACACCAAATCCGATACCCATCCGCTTCATATCCAATCAAAACACCTTTGACAGCCTTAGGATCCAACTTGTTACGTTTTTCTTTAGGAACATGAGCGTAACATTTTGATCCGATTATTCTTAGGTGTTTCAGGCTAAGTTTTCGTCCTTCCCAAAGCTCAAATGGGGAGATACGCGGTTGACTGGAGGTACCGGTCAGGTTCAATACGTACACAGCAGAATTTATCAGCTCTGCCCAGAGTGCTTGAGGCAATTCTTCATGAGCGTGCATCATCGCTCTTGCAGTCTCCACTACTGTCCGGTTGTCCCTCTCTACGCAGCCGTGTTGTTCAGGGGTGTAGGAGTAGTAGAAGAGTATAAGTTCTGGGGGGCACGCCCACTTTACCCCCACTCCCGACCCTTCACAGGCGTGGCCACGCCCCCTTTCCCTCCACCCCCGACCATGCTCAGCCAATATTGAAGACCCCCTCCCCCCACCCCACCCCTCATCAGCCAATCACCTTCTTCCCCAACCACCACCTCTCTCCTCACTCCGCCTCTGGTCCCACCCGACATGCGCAGACTGATCTACCTCAAGGTTTGTTATGTTATGATAGGGGGGTCACCCACCTTACACTTCCTTGTTTATGTTTTGATCCCACACTGACCTACTTTCAAGGTCATCGGCAAGGTCGACTGGAAGTTGTGGTTGTACCCACCAGGTGGCAGCACCCGACAGAGTCAATAGATGCCCCACCCTGGGATTACTCATCCTGCCAAGGTGTCGCCATCTTAGCCTTCTTCTAAGCCTGTCCAGACTTGCCAACACAGCCGAGTCTACCACAGTTTATTAACCCGCATGCCAGCTCAAAGTTTCCTTCCCCGTTCGAATCGGTTGTTGACGAATGAACCCAGCCAGCTGGTCAACTGCCGCTTCAACCTCATTACTATACGAACACGGGGCACAATCATTCCCGTTAGAACCAAGACGTACTTCCCCCACAATCTTGTGTATCCTACTAACCGCACCCACCCTCCTCACCCACATGTACCACCCGACTCCCTCACCTTCCTGTTTCAGTCAGTCGCCCGCTCATTAGTATTCACCCCTTCTATACAGAGTTTATTTGATCATGTCATTTCGCTTTGAGCCCCTTCGAAGGGATCATAAGGGCTGAGTGTAGGTACATTGAGTTTGGTATCATTTCACTCAGCGTGGGAAAATAATTTGGCTCGGATGGCACTTCGTGCTTTCCGAAATTTCATTATTTTTTCGATATCTCTTACCGTTTACGAGTTACAAACCTTTTTTAGCCCTTAAAGCTATATTGTCAATAATGGGATGATATAGTAAAGTTTATTGATCATTACCTTGTTGTAAATAACGAGAAAAGAGAAATTTGTATTGATTTTAGAGTTTATTTCCTCATGTCATTTCGCTTTGAGTCCCTTCGAAGGGATCATAAGGGCTGAGTGTAGGTACATTGAGTTTGGTATCATTTCACTCAGCGTTGGAAAATAATTTGGCTCGGATGGCACTTCGTGCTTTCCGAAATTTCATTATTTTTTCGATATCTCTTACCGTTTACGAGTTACAGACCTTTTTTAGCCCTTAAAGCTATATTGTCAATAATGGGATGATATAGTAGAGTTTATTGATCATTACCTTGTTGTAAATAACGAGAAAAGAGAAATTTGTATTGATTTTAGAGTTTATTTCCTCATGTCATTTCGCATTGAGTCCCTTCGAAGGGATCATAAGGGCTGAGTGTAGGTATATTGAGTTTGGTATCATTTCACTCAGCGTTGGAAAATAATTTGGCTCGGATGCCACTTCGTGCTTTCCGAAATTTCATTATTTTTTCGATATCTCTTACCGTTTACGAGTTACAGACCTTTTTTAGCCCTTAAAGCTATATTGTCAATAATGGGATGATATAGTAAAGTTTATTGATCATTACCTTGTTGTAAATAACGAGAAAAGAGAAATTTGTATTGATTTTAGAATTTATTTCCTCATGTCATTTCGCTTTGAGTCCCTTCGAAGGGATCATAAGGGCTGAGTGTAGGTACATTGAGTTTGGTATCATTTCACTCAGCGTGGGAAAATAATTTGGCTCGGATGGCACTTCGTGCTTTCCGAAATTTCATTATTTTTTCGTTATCTCTTACCGTTTACGAGTTACAGCCCTTTTTTAGCCCTCAAAGCTATAATGTCAAGAATGGGTGTATATAGTAGAGTTTATTGATCATTACCTTGTCGTAAATAACGAGGAAAGAGAAATCTGTATTGATTTTAGAATTTATTTGCTCATGTCATTTCGCTTTTCGTCCCTTCGAAGGGATCATAAGGGCTGAGTGTAGGTCCATTGAGGTTGGTATCATTTCACTCAGCGTTGGAAAATAAGCTGGCTCGGATGGCACTTCGCGCATTATTTCATTATTTTTTCGATATTTCTTACCCTTTACGAGTTAGAACCCTTTTTTAGCCCTTAATGCTATGTTTTTACCAGTGGTAGTTTTTAGTTGTCTTTTATCATTAATAATGATAAGGAGTAATTTTTAATCAGTTTGGATTATTTGATGTTCATCTGATGGGAATATCAGTTCTTTACAAGGGCTCGGAAGGGTCGAGAGATTGTTATGGGTATGGATTTTGAAATAACTTAACACCATCTGTAAATTTTATAAGGAATGCTTTATGCTTTTTACGTCAGCTGTCTACGGACTGTCCTACTGTTGACCATAACTAGCTTGACGCTAGAGTGTTGACTTCATCTGAGAACAAGCCAGAGCAATATTCACACATCATATATGGTCCCACACTTATATCAAACGTCTTCACCTCCATATGCAAACTCTCACCATCTTTTCCTCTTCCTCAATGTTTTGATTCACAAGTGGACTAATAACTGAGTCATATCTAACTCATGGTTAATACCTAATGACATTACTGTACCAAGTTAATGTTATAATGCACACAATGAAAAAAAAAAACTCATTGTTTTTGGTCTGGAGCTCAGTTGGACATGTTCACTTGTAGTTCAACATGTCTCGCAGACTCTTGTTAGTTTACACACTCGCTGTACACAGACATCAATATCCAGATGGTCAAATCCTAATTTATTATTGAATTTATGTTGATTTTTTTTTTAACACAACATTACTCATTAAATTGAGTAAGTTCAAAGGGGGTGGGTGAGGGAGGAGTGAATTGGATGCCAGCTCCTAACATGTCCATTATTATTGTAAATAAAATTAGCGTTAATGACATGGATAATCGTCCCGATAAAGGCTCGCTCCACCTGTCCAGACACTACATGCTGGCTCCAGATGGAGGGGTCTGCGTGGAAAGAATAATTACAAGAGAGTGTTATTCAAGCATTACTCATCCGCCCAAGGTGAGCCGACCTTAGCCTATCCAGCTACATCTCCTAAACCTGTCGAAACATGCTCAAGGTTACCACCCGAGTCTACTGCAGTACATTAACCTTCTACATTAACGCTTGGACATGTCGCGTTGTATTTTTTCACATACACTCATAGTCAATGCAGTCCAATATCCACCTGTTTCATATTACTGTTAATACTAATTTGAGCAAAGTATGCGTAAAAGAGACAATTATGAGGGAGCAGATAGGCAATATGAGATAAAATCACGTGTTTATGAGAGTGTATATTTAGATAAACACCACCTAGTATATGGTAGCTGTTATAATGGAGATAAAATTATCTCATGCGACAAGTGTCACTATGTGAGCGATATTGAGACAGATTAATATAAATAATTTTAATTTGAGTATGCTAGTCAGACATGACTATCAAATGTGAGGGGTCATTGACCTTAGCCCATGCAGGCTCAGGTGGGACTGTGTGGACTGAATAATTACACAAGAGTGTTAGTCAGGGATGATTCATCCAACCTTGGTGAGGAGGGCCTGTCCTCCTAAGCCTATCCTAGCAGGTATGTTTGAGTACATTATTAACCGTCTCCATTGCAAGTCGAGACAAGTGATGATGAGACAAGGTGAGTGAATCATTAGGAGTGTTCTGGTCCGATTGCAAGTGAGTAGTTCAAGGTCACACGACTGAACGATTGGAAATACATAATCTACATTATACCCTGCTTAGTCTTGAACACTACATTGTAGGAGAAGGACATGATGTTTTACATTTTGTTAGTCTCTATGTCAGTCATTCACTTATGCAGAGGAGTAGACTACATCGGGTACTTGAAAACATATGGCTATTTGGAGGACGCAAGTAAAGAAGAAGGTGTTGCTTCAATATATAGCAACGGTGTTGTTAAAAATGCCATTCGTTTATTTCAAAATAATTTCAATATTGATACTAGTGGAGAATTAACGTCCGAGACTTTACATTTGATGGAAAGCCCAAGATGTGGGGTAAAAGATGATGTTTTATCTAGATATTCTACAAAAGGAACATTGGAAAATCTAAAATGGAAAGTAAACACGATAAAATGGTACACATACGACAGTGAAATACCTCACGATATTGTTGAAAAAGCCTTATTTCTTTGGGAAGAGCATGCTAACATAAGTTTTATTAAAAGCAAAGACAAACCAAACATCGTCATGAAATTCTCCGACGCAAATCATACAATGATTCAAAACAATGCCACATTATGTCAACCATTTGAGAAAGTCACGATAGCTCATGCATATTCTCCAAAAACTGGACTTTATGATGACACGCTTGAAATGCATTTTAACAATGAACATTATAACTGGGAAATGACAATGAAATTGCCTGAAGACGGAGACATATCATTTTTTCATACACTTGTACATGAAATTGGTCATACTTTGGGTTTGAACCATAATACAGTCAATAGAAACTCTATTATGCATCCAATTTATAGAATACCAGATGGTATACGAAACATGAGCGAGCTTGCTTTAGATCCCACCGACATTTCATCAATTGTAAAGTTATATGGGAAAAAACCTGTGAAATCAGCTGATACAACTTCTACTAATTCATTACCAGGAATGGAAGAAATGAACTACGTCACAGATCTTTGCTCCTACAGATATAAAATTGATCATGTTCTAATCACTCAAAAATCAGTTTATTTCTTTTACAAGAAATATGCATGGAGAGTGAGTTTAGTGGAGTCATTAAGAAGTAAATACCAAATGTCAGCTGCATATAGAATAAATCAATGGTTGGGCTTTTTTCTAAGAAACTTTAACGGAATAGATTCAATTTACCAAAATCGTAATTGAAACCTTGTAATGTTTGTTAATAATACAGTTTACACTGTTGATTTTCCCCGTCTCCGTTTGGTTAAGAAAGAACCATTGATGAATATTGTTCATCACGGAATGATGAAGACTATAACAGGATCATATGTTGACTACTTGGGAAGAGTTTATTTAATTGCAGACCACTATTACCTACTAGAAGCGCTCGAAAATGAATTTGTTATAAAAGGTACATTGGAAGATCTATATCATGGCTTAAATGCAAGAAGTATTACATCAGTGTTTCGTCATATGAACGGTAAATTATATTTCAATTACAAAAAAGAAGGCTATTTTGTGGAATATGATGAATATTTACAAAGTGTTACAGGAAACATTGTAAATGTCTTAGAACTGTTTAACATAACCTGTGTAGAAGACAGTATCCTTAACGATATTCACGACCTAACTAACCAATTGATTCACTTACAACGAGAGAAAAAAATGTTGATATAATAACAAAATTCGATGCATACAACATTTCACTGGCTTGTCACATCGGCTACAGTCAGTAGCCAATGACAATGATTTGTCAGGAATAGACAAAGGACAGGAATTGGTTCCTCTGTGCTACATGATCGATCAGTCAATCAGATCTGTTATTAGAAAATGTGTTAATATTCAAAGACATGTACACAATTAGTCAAAGTAATAAATATTTTGATTGAATTTTTGTTTTTTTCCACCCCCCAGCTGTCATGTATTTATTGTAATTGAGTTAATAAAGAGACAAGATAGATCAATTGTTTAAAAATCAATGCTACTTTATATAAATATTATATTCAGCCTATAGGAACAATAGGATGTAATTCTTTCATCAATTGTTATTGTATAACTGCGTAAATAGTATACTCTGGTCAGTCTTGAACACTAGGTTCAGTCGTGTGACCTTGAACTACTCACTTGCGATCGGACCAGAACACTCTTAATGTTTCACATGCCTTGTCTCATCATTACTTGTCTCGACTTGCAATGGAGACGGTTAATAATGTACTCAAACATACCTGCCAGGATAGGCTTAGGAGGACAGGCCCTCCTCACCAAGGTTGGATGAATCATCCCTGACTAACACTCTTGTGTAATTATTCAGTCCACACAGTCCCACCTGAGCCTGCATGGGCTAAGGTCAATGACCCCATCACATTTGATAGTCATGTCTGACTAGCATTCTCAAATTAAAATTATTTATATTAATCTGTCTCAATATCACTCACATAGTGATACTTGTCGCATGAGATAATTTTATCTCCATTATTACATTTATATTAAAGTAAAATAAGTCACTTCATCATCTCAAGAATAAAACGCCTCGATCATCCATATCATTAGAGCCAATACTCTCTCTCTCTCTCTCTCACTCTCTCTCTCTCTCTCTCTCTCTCTCTCTATCCAGAATATTTACATCTTTATACCATCAAACTAATAACATCTAGCAAACCAATTAAGTTGGATAGGTTCATAATGATTTAAAGAAAAAAAAATATGGATATTGATGTGATTTTGAAGTAATTTTAGTATCACCTGTGCTTTTTTTTTTTTTTTTTTTTTAACATCATTTCCATACACTTTATAACTACATGCTGTAAAAATATCACTAAGTCCACCAAAATAATAATAAGGAGTGTTTATCTAAATATACACTCTCCGTAAACATCTGACTATATTTCATAGTGTGTCTCTCTACACCTCATGATTGACTCTTTTACACAGACTTTGCTCAAATTATCATTAATAGTGATATGAAACAGGTGGATATTGGAATGATTTGGCTTGATTTAGTTGAATGACAGAGAGAGAGAGAGAGAGAGAGAGCACACTTGCTAGTCTTTTGAACTAGCATATTATATCTTGTAGTAGATATAATAGGAGAGAGCTGTCACAGGGCTACTGAGCAGTTCAAGGTCACACGAAGGGACCATTAGGGACCAATTAGAGTAAGAACTATAATACATTTACCAAAACTATCTACAACTCACATAGAAAACTAACACAAATTATTGAGACCAACAGATACTTAAAAAAAGATTATTTTATAATCAGAGTTCTTAAGTACACATCTATTTCAAAGTAACAAACAAAAGGAAATTAGTTTTACCTTGGAAAGTGTGCTAAGGGTTATTTAAGTTACATGATAACCATTACATGATAAGTTACATAATAACCCTTAGCACACTTTCCAAGGTAAAACTAATTTCCTTTTGTTTGTTACTTTGAAATAGATGTGTACTTAAGAACTCTGATTATAAAATAATCTTTTTTTAAGTATCTGTTGGTCTCAATAATTTGTGTTAGTTTTCTATGTGAGTTGTAGATAGTTTTGGTAAATGTATTATAGTTCTTACTCTAATTGGTCCCTAATGGTCCCTTCGTGTGACCTTGAACTGCTCAGTAGCCCTGTGACAGCTCTCTCCTATTATATCTACTACAAGATATAATATGCTAGTTCAAAAGACTAGCAAGTGTGCTCTCTCTCTCTCTCTCTCTCTCTGTCATTCAACTAAATCAAGCCAAATCATTCCAATATCCACCTGTTTCATATCACTATTAATGATAATTTGAGCAAAGTCTGTGTAAAAGAGTCAATCATGAGGTGTAGAGAGACACACTATGAAATATAGTCAGATGTTTACGGAGAGTGTATATTTAGATAAACACTCCTTATTATTATTTTGGTGGACTTAGTGATATTTTTACAGCATGTAGTTATAAAGTGTATGGAAATGATGTTAAAAAAAAAAAAAAAAAAAAGCACAGGTGATACTAAAATTACTTCAAAATCACATCAATATCCATATTTTTTTTTTCTTTAAATCATTATGAACCTATCCAACTTAATTGGTTTGCTAGATGTTATTAGTTTGATGGTATAAAGATGTAAATATTCTGGATAGAGAGAGAGAGAGAGAGAGAGAGAGAGAGAGAGAGAGAGGAGAGAGAGAGAGAGAGAGTATTGGCTCTAATGATATGGATGATCGAGGCGTTTTATTCTTGAGATGATGAAGTGACTTATTTTACTTTAATATAAATGTAATAATGGAGATAAAATTATCTCATGCGACAAGTATCACTATGTGAGTGATATTGAGACAGATTAATATAAATAATTTTAATTTGAGAATGCTAGTCAGACATGACTATCAAATGTGATGGGGTCATTGACCTTAGCCCATGCAGGCTCAGGTGGGACTGTGTGGACTGAATAATTACACAAGAGTGTTAGTCAGGGATGATTCATCCAACCTTGGTGAGGAGGGCCTGTCCTCCTAAGCCTATCCTGGCAGGTATGTTTGAGTACATTATTAACCGTCTCCATTGCAAGTCGAGACAAGTAATGATGAGACAAGGCATGTGAAACATTAAGAGTGTTCTGGTCCGATCGCAAGTGAGTAGTTCAAGGTCACACGACTGAACCTAGTGTTCAAGACTGACCAGAGTATACTATTTACGCAGTTATACAATAACAATTGATGAAAGAATTACATCCTATTGTTCCTATAGGCTGAATATAATATTTATATAAAGTAGCATTGATTTTTAAACAATTGATCTATCTTGTCTCTTTATTAACTCAATTACAATAAATACATGACAGCTGGGGGGTGGAAAAAAAACAAAAATTCAATCAAAATATTTATTACTTTGACTAATTGTGTACATGTCTTTGAATATTAACACATTTTCTAATAACAGATCTGATTGACTGATCGATCATGTAGCACAGAGGAACCAATTCCTGTCCTTTGTCTATTCCTGACAAATCATTGTCATTGGCTACTGACTGTAGCCGATGTGACAAGCCAGTGAAATGTTGTATGCATCGAATTTTGTTATTATATCAACATTTTTTTCTCTCGTTGTAAGTGAATCAATTGGTTAGTTAGGTCGTGAATATCGTTAAGGATACTGTCTTCTACACAGGTTATGTTAAACAGTTCTAAGACATTTACAATGTTTCCTGTAACACTTTGTAAATATTCATCATATTCCACAAAATAGCCTTCTTTTTTGTAATTGAAATATAATTTACCGTTCATATGACGAAACACTGATGTAATACTTCTTGCATTTAAGCCATGATATAGATCTTCCAATGTACCTTTTATAACAAATTCATTTTCGAGCGCTTCTAGTAGGTAATAGTGGTCTGCAATTAAATAAACTCTTCCCAAGTAGTCAACATATGATCCTGTTATAGTCTTCATCATTCCGTGATGAACAATATTCATCAATGGTTCTTTCTTAACCAAACGGAGACGGGGAAAATCAACAGTGTAAACTGTATTATTAACAAACATTACAAGGTTTCAATTACGATTTTGGTAAATTGAATCTATTCCGTTAAAGTTTCTTAGAAAAAAGCCCAACCATTGATTTATTCTATATGCAGCTGACATTTGGTATTTACTTCTTAATGACTCCACTAAACTCACTCTCCATGCATATTTCTTGTAAAAGAAATAAACTGATTTTTGAGTGATTAGAACATGATCAATTTTATATCTGTAGGAGCAAAGATCTGTGACGTAGTTCATTTCTTCCATTCCTGGTAATGAATTAGTAGAAGTTGTATCAGCTGATTTCACAGGTTTTTTCCCATATAACTTTACAATTGATGAAATGTCGGTGGGATCTAAAGCAAGCTCGCTCATGTTTCGTATACCATCTGGTATTCTATAAATTGGATGCATAATAGAGTTTCTATTGACTGTATTATGGTTCAAACCCAAAGTATGACCAATTTCATGTACAAGTGTATGAAAAAATGATATGTCTCCGTCTTCAGGCAATTTCATTGTCATTTCCCAGTTATAATGTTCATTGTTAAAATGCATTTCAAGCGTGTCATCATAAAGTCCAGTTTTTGGAGAATATGCATGAGCTATCGTGACTTTCTCAAATGGTTGACATAATGTGGCATTGTTTTGAATCATTGTATGATTTGCGTCGGAGAATTTCATGACGATGTTTGGTTTGTCTTTGCTTTTAATAAAACTTATGTTAGCATGCTCTTCCCAAAGAAATAAGGCTTTTTCAACAATATCGTGAGGTATTTCACTGTCGTATGTGTACCATTTTATCGTGTTTACTTTCCATTTTAGATTTTCCAATGTTCCTTTTGTAGAATATCTAGATAAAACATCATCTTTTACCCCACATCTTGGGCTTTCCATCAAATGTAAAGTCTCGGACGTTAATTCTCCACTAGTATCAATATTGAAATTATTTTGAAATAAACGAATGGCATTTTTAACAACACCGTTGCTATATATTGAAGCAACACCTTCTTCTTTACTTGCGTCCTCCAAATAGCCATATGTTTTCAAGTACCCGATGTAGTCTACTCCTCTGCATAAGTGAATGACTGACATAGAGACTAACAAAATGTAAAACATCATGTCCTTCTCCTACAATGTAGTGTTCAAGACTAAGCAGGGTATAATGTAGATTATGTATTTCCAATCGTTCAGTCGTGTGACCTTGAACTACTCACTTGCAATCGGACCAGAACACTCCTAATGATTCACTCACCTTGTCTCATCATCACTTGTCTCGACTTGCAATGGAGACGGTTAATAATGTACTCAAACATACCTGCTAGGATAGGCTTAGGAGGACAGGCCCTCCTCACCAAGGTTGGATGAATCATCCCTGACTAACACTCTTGTGTAATTATTCAGTCCACACAGTCCCACCTGAGCCTGCATGGGCTAAGGTCAATGACCCCTCACATTTGATAGTCATGTCTGACTAGCATACTCAAATTAAAATTATTTATATTAATCTGTCTCAATATCGCTCACATAGTGACACTTGTCGCATGAGATAATTTTATCTCCATTATAACAGCTACCATATACTAGGTGGTGTTTATCTAAATATACACTCTCATAAACACGTGATTTTATCTCATATTGCCTATCTGCTCCCTCATAATTGTCTCTTTTACGCATACTTTGCTCAAATTAGTATTAACAGTAATATGAAACAGGTGGATATTGGACTGCATTGACTATGAGTGTATGTGAAAAAATACAACGCGACATGTCCAAGCGTTAATGTAGAAGGTTAATGTACTGCAGTAGACTCGGGTGGTAACCTTGAGCATGTTTCGACAGGTTTAGGAGATGTAGCTGGATAGGCTAAGGTCGGCTCACCTTGGGCGGATGAGTCAATGCTTGAATAACACTCTCTTGTAATTATTCTTTCCACGCAGACCCCTCCATCTGGAGCCAGCATGTAGTGTCTGGACAGGTGGAGCGAGCCTTTATCGGGACGATTATCCATGTCATTAACGCTAATTTTATTTACAATAATAATGGACATGTTAGGAGCTGGCATCCAATTCACTCCTCCCTCACCCACCCCCTTTGAACTTACTCAATTTAATGAGTAATGTTGTGTTAAAAAAAAAATCAACATAAATTCAATAATAAATTAGGATTTGACCATCTGGATATTGATGTCTGTGTACAGCGAGTGTGTAAACTAACAAGAGTCTGCGAGACATGTTGAACTACAAGTGAACATGTCCAACTGAGCTCCAGACCAAAAACAATGAGTTTTTTTTTTCATTGTGTGCATTATAACATTAACTTGGTACAGTAATGTCATTAGGTATTAACCATGAGTTAGATATGACTCAGTTATTAGTCCACTTGTGAATCAAAACATTGAGGAAGAGGAAAAGATGGTGAGAGTTTGCATATGGAGGTGAAGACGTTTGATATAAGTGTGGGACCATATATGATGTGTGAATATTGCTCTGGCTTGTTCTCAGATGAAGTCAACACTCTAGCGTCAAGCTAGTTATGGTCAACAGTAGGACAGTCCGTAGACAGCTGACGTAAAAAGCATAAAGCATTCCTTATAAAATTTACAGATGGTGTTAAGTTATTTCAAAATCCATACCCATAACAATCTCTCGACCCTTCCGAGCCCTTGTAAAGAACTGATATTCCCATCAGATGAACATCAAATAATCCAAACTGATTAAAAATTACTCCTTATCATTATTAATGATAAAAGACAACTAAAAACTACCACTGGTAAAAACATAGCATTAAGGGCTAAAAAAGGGTTCTAACTCGTAAAGGGTAAGAAATATCGAAAAAATAATGAAATAATGCGCGAAGTGCCATCCGAGCCAGCTTATTTTCCAACGCTGAGTGAAATGATACCAACCTCAATGGACCTACACTCAGCCCTTATGATCCCTTCGAAGGGACGAAAAGCGAAATGACATGAGCAAATAAATTCTAAAATCAATACAGATTTCTCTTTCCTCGTTATTTACGACAAGGTAATGATCAATAAACTCTACTATATACACCCATTCTTGACATTATAGCTTTGAGGGCTAAAAAAGGGCTGTAACTCGTAAACGGTAAGAGATAACGAAAAAATAATGAAATTTCGGAAAGCACGAAGTGCCATCCGAGCCAAATTATTTTCCCACGCTGAGTGAAATGATACCAAACTCAATGTACCTACACTCAGCCCTTATGATCCCTTCGAAGGGACTCAAAGCGAAATGACATGAGGAAATAAATTCTAAAATCAATACAAATTTCTCTTTTCTCGTTATTTACAACAAGGTAATGATCAATAAACTTTACTATATCATCCCATTATTGACAATATAGCTTTAAGGGCTAAAAAAGGTCTGTAACTCGTAAACGGTAAGAGATATCGAAAAAATAATGAAATTTCGGAAAGCACGAAGTGGCATCCGAGCCAAATTATTTTCCAACGCTGAGTGAAATGATACCAAACTCAATATACCTACACTCAGCCCTTATGATCCCTTCGAAGGGACTCAATGCGAAATGACATGAGGAAATAAACTCTAAAATCAATACAAATTTCTCTTTTCTCGTTATTTACAACAAGGTAATGATCAATAAACTCTACTATATCATCCCATTATTGACAATATAGCTTTAAGGGCTAAAAAAGGTCTGTAACTCGTAAACGGTAAGAGATATCGAAAAAATAATGAAATTTCGGAAAGCACGAAGTGCCATCCGAGCCAAATTATTTTCCAACGCTGAGTGAAATGATACCAAACTCAATGTACCTACACTCAGCCCTTATGATCCCTTCGAAGGGACTCAAAGCGAAATGACATGAGGAAATAAACTCTAAAATCAATACAAATTTCTCTTTTCTCGTTATTTACAACAAGGTAATGATCAATAAACTTTACTATATCATCCCATTATTGACAATATAGCTTTAAGGGCTAAAAAAGGTTTGTAACTCGTAAACGGTAAGAGATATCGAAAAAATAATGAAATTTCGGAAGACGCACGAAGTGCCATCCGAGCCAAATTATTTTCCCACGCTGAGTGAAATGATACCAAACTCAATGTACCTACACTCAGCCCTTATGATCCCTTCGAAGGGGCTCAAAGCGAAATGACATGATCAAATAAACTCTGTATAGAAGGGGTGAATACTAATGAGCGGGCGACTGACTGAAACAGGAAGGTGAGGGAGTCGGGTGGTACATGTGGGTGAGGAGGGTGGGTGCGGTTAGTAGGATACACAAGATTGTGGGGGAAGTACGTCTTGGTTCTAACGGGAATGATTGTGCCCCGTGTTCGTATAGTAATGAGGTTGAAGCGGCAGTTGACCAGCTGGCTGGGTTCATTCGTCAACAACCGATTCGAACGGGGAAGGAAACTTTGAGCTGGCATGTGCGGGTTAATAAACTGTGGTAGACTCGGCTGTGTTGGCAAGTCTGGACAGGCTTAGAAGAAGGCTAAGATGGCGACACCTTGGCAGGATGAGTAATCCCAGGTGGGGCATCTATTGACTCTGTCGGGTGCTGCCACCTGGTGGGTACAACCACAACTTCCAGTCGACCTTGCCGATGACCTTGAAAGTAGGTCAGTGTGGGATCAAAAACATAAACAAGGAAGTGTAAGGTGGGTGACCCCCCTATCATAACATAACAAACCTTGAGGTAGATCAGTCTGCGCATGTCGGGTGGGACCAGAGGCAGGAGTGAGGAGAGAGGTGGTGGTTGGGGAAGAAGGTGATTGGCTGATGAGGGGTGGGTTGGGGGAGGGGGTCTTCAATATTGGCTGAGCATGGTCGGGGGTGGAGGGAAAGGGGGCGTGGCCACGCCTGTGAAGGGTCGGGAGTGGGGGTAAAGTGGGCGTGGTCCCCCAGAACTTATACTCTTCTACTACTTGTAGGGCATAGTGAGCCTCTGTTTTACTCCATGTTTTTGTAAAATCTTCTTTACAGCGAGGTTATTGAATTCCCCTCCGTTATCGGAAAGAAGCTCTCTCACAGTGTACCCAGCAGTTTTTATTTCAGCTAAAACAGTTTTCAAAGTATTGATCACTCAGATTTATGTTTATGAAATAGACAAAGCGAAAACGTGTATAGTCGTCCTTGAAAAGAACGAAGTATTTGTATCCTGAATAAGAAGGTACAAATGGTCCACAGACATCCGCATGTAACAGGTCACCCTGTTTACAGGATCTAACCCTTGTTCCAAAGGATTTTCTATGTGCCTTACCGTAGATACAGCCTTCACACAGTTCACTGTCAAGTGGAAGGTCTATACCAAGCTCTCTCTTAACCGTTTCCCTTACATGGCGTTTATTCTGATGTCCCATACGTTCATGATGAAGTTGAAGCAGGTTTTCATGACAAGTAGAATAGAGCGCGGGTGGTTGAGTTGTGACAATGTGAAGCTTATAAAGGCCTCCAAATCTATTTCTGGAACCAACCAGTTTGGTCTCACCATCAATGGTCAAGCAGCATTTCTCTCCCGTTGACTCGAACTTGCTACTCAGAATTTTATCTTGAATAGACAAAACAGAGAATAAGTTTTTCTTTACATCAGGTACATACCACACATCACTCAATGTGATATTTTCTTGTCGCCCATCCACTAGAGCAACGATGTCCACTGAGCCCTTCCCAAAGGCTCTCATCAACTCTCCATTCGATATTGTCACCATGTGATCCGTCGAGAATGGTTTGAAATCACGTATCATATCTTTCCAGCGGCAGACGTGGTTCGTGGCTCCGTTATCAACAAACCAGTCTTGTTGATTGCACTCAGCTGACAGTTTGCAGGAGGTGGTGGCCAGCAACATCATGTTAACTCCCTTTCCATGAGATTTTTGGGTAGATTTCTCTGTTTTTGGTGGTCTTCCATCAGAAATCCACTTTTTACAAAATATTATTTTATGTCCAGGAAGCTTGCAGTAGTTGCACACTATCTTCTTGGATGGATGCTTTAGAGAACTGTTAATACTTTTCGATGACTTTGAATACTCAGTTACCAATAATTCATTGGCATTACTGCTCTCTGCTTTTCCAGACAGGGCCCTTTCATATGTGCATAGCTGAGTGGTCAAGTTTGCCAAGGACCTCTCAGACTTGGCTATCAGAGTCCAGCTAGACTTGAATGAAAAATAAGACTCAGGCAGAGTCTCTAAAATTTTGCACATAAGGAGCAAATCAGGGAGTTCTCCATTATTCTCCTTCGACAACTCAATATTCAAAGCATTCCAAATATTTTTCAGTTTGGACGTGTGTCCCATTATGTTATCAGAAGGATCCATTTTATAGCAAAAAAATTGAATACACAAGTCAAATGCTTTGTCCTCCCTGCAGCCATCAAATAACCTGTGTAATTCCAGCCAAACATCCCTAGAATTAGAAAAGCGCATCACCAACTTCAAAGTGTCCTCCGTCATGTTAGTAGTAATAATCAATAGAGCAATACTATCTAACTTGGTAAAAGTTTCATAATTTTTTTCAAATGCCTTTACCACTGATGGACTTGCATCCTTTGAAGGATCTTCAGGTGCAACCACTCTCCCTTCCACAATATCCAGTGCACCAGGAGTACTTTTCAATAAAATTGTTACTTTATATTTCCAGGTAGACCAGTTTTTCTTTCCTTCAAGAAGGCCAATGTTTACTTTTGTCGCTTCCATTGTTCAAAAATACAAACAAAACAAATTGCAACACGAGTCCAAGTTCAAACACACAACTTTGCTCAATTAACAATATTTAACGGCCTGGGCCCATAACCTGTTGAGGGTCCGTTATCAAATAATTTAACGAAAGGAGATTCTTGATGTCAGCTTTTATTTTACACAGTTCACAACAACACATTCAAAGCTACACATTTTGTCAATGTATACAGAAACACATGGTTCATTTTCAGGTTGTGCAACACTGGTTCATTACAGGTTGTGCAGTCCCCTCAGGCATGTTTTTAAATGTCCCACAACAAAAATAACAAACTTTTATTTTCTATATACATATATATAGAACATACACTTATAACTTATAATAATTATATATACTTATAATGCCAAACAACTTTTGGTGAAATGTCGGTATATAATCAAGAGTTGGAGTTTTATGACCAAAATCCTCAAGAACCCCGTCTGTGAACTTGAAAAATCAGTGGTTGAGAAGCTATATCAATATACTTATAACTTGCTTTTTTTATTTTTGTATTTGTAACCAGCATCTCTTGGTTGGCATTGACCCTTTGTGATACCACACAATGAAGATCGATTCTACAGTGGGAGTCCTAAATTTTGCTTAACTCAAGTGTATTTAGAGTAGAGATCTTTAACAAGTACTTGACATCCTACAGGCTCGAGACCGACGGTTTAACATCCTCCGGGGAACGACGTGCTCAGATTTATTCATCTCCAGCATGAATAAATTGAGGACCAGGTGGGGATCGAACCGCAGTCCTATCAGTTCAGAGGCGAGTACATTAACCACTGAGCTAACCTGACCTCTAGCAGATAATGTAAGACTATTATTAAATTAGAGAAAAGTTACGATCAGAAAGTTTATTTTTTAATTGGTTAATTTTTAATTGTTACTGCTATAATTAAAAAAGCTACAATTCTGAAGGAATCGTATTAACATGGAAATAGTCATTAAACTGAGTTGGTTAGAATTGTCATGAATGGCATCGGGATGATCAGTGCGCTTACCAAGGGAAGAACTGTGAGTATTCATGAGCAAGATTAGCTTTATAAAAGTCAAACCCATATAAGAAGTATCCCATTTGGTGCAGTCTAATTGATAAAGGCAGTTACAAGAAGTCTTATGAGGTTCAGGGTAGGTGTGATGGCTAAAGAAGAAAGTAAAGGAAGGAACAGGGTTAATGATAATTGAAGTAACACAGCCTTGACTTTCACATTGAACCATACTATTGGGTATGACATTGGCTAACTATTGGGGGGCTTTGGAGAAGAGAAATGTGAAAGACAGACAGACCGATGATAAGCGAGTTAGAGGTAGGGGATGGAAGGCACCTGTCTGATGATAAAGATGTGCAGTAGGGCAAGCATAAGTATAACGAAAAACGGAATACGAGGTTATAATCGTGGGCTTCAACTAAACAGAGCAGGAGTATGAATTGCCATAGAGACTCCGTACATTTTCTTTTAACGCTTTTGATTTTCTTTCATGTTTTCATTTCTTGAAATTCTGTAATGTAATTCACAATTTTATGCAATGTAATTCTTGAAATTACACAGAGAAAAAAACACATAAAAATATCTGAAACAACTATAAGAAAGATTTACATGAATTATTTAAGGATTAATTAGCTCAGTTATTAAGATGTTCTTCCCTATTCTCTTTTCTTTCTCTCGTAGTTCCTCTACTTTAATCAGTCTCCGTTTATTTTTACCAACAATCTTCCAATCTGAAAGATATCTTCTGCCACATCTCTCAGAAGTCTCACAATACTGTTGCGAAAAAGGAACGATGTGAACGCCACTGCGTCAAACTTGTGCTATTATTACTCCAGACTTTCCTTCACTTTTTAAAGCATTTTCTAACTCATCAATATTGATATATCCTGTATCTTCTGCAACGCCGTCTATAGACTGGATTGCATTCCGTGATGCTTTTTACGTCTAGTGGGCTTCAACTAAACAGAGTAGGTGCATGGATTGCCATAGAGACTCCGTTCATCAACGCATTTTCTTTTAACGCTTTTGATTAGCATGGCTGGGTGATGTCCAGTATGACCAGAAGAGGCGTGTTGTCTGAAAGCCATACTTATTACTGCGGTAATTAATGTTTTAATCAAGCTGGACAAATTGAAACAAACACGAGATTCAGACCCACGAGGAAGCTATTAACTAATTATTGCTTTCATTATTAAGAAGGCCGCGCCAAGAGGCGACGCAAGGCCTGACAAGGAATGCAAATCATATAGAGTAGAAATATGATTGTTCAATCTTTATTAATTAAATATTTATAACTTTAAATTATTTTATACTAATAAGTTAATTTTTAAGTTAGATTTTTTATATAATTTTTGTATAAGAAATTTTGGATACATTTTCTTTTGCTTGTTCAGAATTATTCATGTTATTCTTCCTAATATAGTATTTGTTTTGAATTACATAAAAAAAGATGATACAAATTTATAAGTATTATTATGGAAAATATTAAATTTAGGTTGAAATAAATAAGTCATCAGTTATTAAGGAGGAGGAGAGTTTTCCCTTAATATCCGTAAGTTAATGTTGAATATCTTTGTTCTAAGTGAAATAAAATATGTTTCATGTTTTACAAATCTATTACTTCAGTTTATAATACCATTAAGAAAAAACTAGTTGTACACAGTAAGTTTTGTAATTTAGATTCACTGAATGGCGGGTCATTATCTGTTGCTTTTTACGCGTTATTTAAACATAGCTAGTTGTTTAAATGAAGAAATCATTAATTCAACATGCCTGAGAAGATTACATCTTAGTTTTTATTAACTACTCTGAAGGAAAATCCAAGATCATTGATTTTCAATTTACCTCTGAATAAAACAAATTATTTGAATGTTCTACTAATATTATATATTCCAGTCTATAACAAAATGCATTGTATTTTTTGCTTAATATCGAAAAAAAAGAACTATGTCAGTTCACTAGGTGCCAATAAAGCCTGGGTACATAGAGGTTTATGTTTGTTTCTTTATATTACATCGCCTCCACCGAACGAGGATGACATTATCTAAAAAGGAATCTATTTGGTTCTCTGAAGTGTACATAAAGGGTGGGCTTATTTCAAAATTTCGGAAGAATTTTACCTTCAACAGCTTTATGGCAACCTGTTTAATTATCGTTAGGGTATTGACCAAGAAGTTTAAAAAAAACTGGCAGTATCTTGGAGAAAGATAGGGTAAACCCCTATTTACCCAGACTTGGACATCAAACTATTTTGATGGATACTGGTAGGTTATCCATCGTTAGATTTGTCAATCAACATAAATTCGGCAATATCATGGCTGCTGTGGTTGCCACATTGTGCTTAGTCAAATGATCGTTGTTCAGGTTTGGACGTTTTTATTTGATATTTCAAATTTTTTTCCTTTACTGATAATTTACAAAAGTCTAAACCAGTATCAGTCAATTTTTCATAATTATTATCTCATTCAATGTAATATCATTTTTTAGGCAATAAAACACTGAAATACTAAACTGAAGTAAATAAAAAGAATAGCGAATAGTGTACTTACCAAAATGACTGACCCTGATTTCTAAAGTAAGTACTTGGTTGTTAACAAATAATTTTTTTTTTTTTGTTTATGAATACAACAACCTTGTATTCTAAACAAGTGTAAAACCTTTCTTTTTAAACCGAAATATATGTATACACAATTGATTGACTTTTATATGCAGTAAATATCTAAATAATAGCCAAAAAAGTAAATAAACCAATAATGAATCAAGGTAACCCATTTTCATTTTGCTATAAATAAAGTACAATATTCATGGAAAAAATACGATGAAGTCGTATTCTTCTCTTCTCTCTATGTGTATGTATCTCATGCTTAATGAACGAGTGACACGTCATAACAGTTAATGAAATTAAACTGATTTAACAATAGTGGACACCTACACTGCAGGACCCAATTTTTTGTAAAATATGGACTTGATCCGTGAAATGGTACGACTTGTAGCGTCCCCACTAACTTCTGGATACAAACCCACCTGCCCATAGACATCACCCAAAAAAAAAATTGGATACCTCAAAAATGTAAATCAATAAAAATATCAAGATAGAATTTTTTAATGATTACTATACTTTACTTATAGTAAAGTAATAAGATCTAGTAGAATTAATGTTTTTCAGATTTTATATTTCCTGTATGTAATTTAGCTCTACATAATCTAGTGCTCGCTAATCATTTTTACTGACATTGCCCTTAAAAATGACTTCATACCCTTTGAAAGTTAATAATTTATCTATCATTTTTTAAAAATAAGTTGAACTGATACTAAATTATATGAAACAATTTTTTTTAAAAAAAAATATAAACAAGAAACGAAAATGAGGCCGACAGACTGAAAAACAAAGATAATATGAACATGAAAATTTTAATTAACTGTGCAAAAAATAATAATTAAATTATGTTTTTTAAACTAAAATTATAAACTTATTTAAAAGTGTCTGGAATAAAGTCTGGGCACTAGTGTCTTCTGACAGCTACCATACTTCCATTTGTCTTTGACTGTGGTGAGATTTACGACTGAGGAGGAAGTCACTCTTTTTAAGTCAGATAAACATTAAATGAAATGAAGGTTTTGACTTAAGCACATTTAAAATGCAGAAGTTAACTGTATCTTTTGCATCTTATGTAAATTAAAATTGAATTTCTTACCTCCCATTTCGAAAGTTAAGTGGGACAAAACGGGAAATAGAAGGTCACTGAACTTTTTTTTCATATTCAACGTCATAAAATACTAAAGAGTATATCTACCTTGTTATTACATTTTATTTTGAGCCTTACAATATCAACAAATAAGAAGCAGTAATCTCAAAATGACTGTCGGATTATAGTTTTGTGGATATTTACTATCTCTATATTTATAATAGTTACAGCAACTGCATTACATCGTAACAGGATACACATTCCATAAACAGTTCACAAAACACTGCTAGATCTGGCCAGATCGTTTCGTCGGGGGCGAAGCTAAGTAGATGGAGAATCACAAGGCATGGCGAGTTGATCGAGTAACAGGGAGAGAACGATTTCAAACAGGTAAAGATGGCGAATTCATGGAGTGAAGAAGAGACGCTTCCAACCAGGTCAAGATGGCGAAAACAACTGGTTCTTACTAACAGCTGGTTCTTAAGAACAGCTGGTTCTAAAGAACAGCTGGTTCTTAAGAACAGTGTTCTTACAGACTTGCGTTAGTGTTGCCGCTACATCACACCTCCCCCAGCGGAGAAGTTAACCTTCGAAGCGTCAAAACGAATGATCCGTCCGGAGCGAGTAACTCGAGGTGGTGGATCGTCCGTTGGCTTCATCGAGGCGTTGGTTGAATTATCAGGTGTTCGATGGGCCTGGAGGCGAGTTACCAGGTGTTGAGTTGACCTGGAGGCGAGTTACCAGGCGTTGAGTTGACCTGGAGGCGAGTTACCAGGCGTTGAGTTGACCTGGAGGCGAGTTACCAGGTGTTGAGTTGACCTGGAGGCGAGTTACCAGGTGTTGAGTTGACCTGGAGGCGAGTTACCAGGCGTTGAGTTGACCTGGAGGCGAGTTACCAGGCGTTGAGTTGACCTGGAGGCGAGTTACCAGACGTTTAGTTGACCTGGAGGCGAGTTACCAGGCGTTTAGTTGACCTGGAGGCGTTGGATAAGTGATCGTAATTAGTTGCCCAGTTCGATTTGTCGGAAACACCAATTATGTGGGCGGAAACACCAATTTGGAAGGATATTTTCGGGCGGAAACACCAATTTAGTGGGTTTACCCACCAATTATGTGGGGCGCACTGATAACTGTTTATTGTGTTTAGTGTACATGTTGACAATAGAACACTTTAATATACATCACTACATGGGTCCCCACATAATACACATAGTCTCTGTCTATTGCTAATTTCCGGTCAGATCCTCCGTACTGATGAGCAGATGGCAAGGCGTGCGATGAAGTGTAGAATGGAACCAAGAAGCAACACAAAGCCTGACGAGCCGAACAGCGCAACAGGGAGAGAACGACCTCAAAAGGCAAAGATGGCGACAAAAAGCAAGTTCTTCAGAACAGCTGGTCCTTTTAACTTACTTGCTCAGTGTTCCACTACATCACACCTCCCCCAGCGGAGAAGTTAACCTTTGACGCGTGAAAAACGAACGTGCCGTCCAGAGCGAGTAATTCGAGGTGGTGGATCGTCTGTTGGCTGCATCGTGTTGTTGGTTGGATTATCAGTTGTTATCTTGTTTCTCTCAGCTGCTCTGCTAACATCTTCACTATTGTTCAAGGAGTATGCGGGTTTCAGCCTGTCAATGGTTATGCGACGGCGGGTACCTTTGACTAACAGGTCAAAATATTTCTTGTATCTTTTTTTTACGAGGAAAGGTCCTTCGTAAGGTGGCTGAAGTGGTTTAAGTACGTGGTCCACCCGTACGAAGACATGTGTGCACTGGTTTAGATCCGAGGGCATGTAAATTTTACCAGGTGTCTTATGGTGTCTCGGTGTTGTTTGTGCAAGTTGGCTCATCTTCTCTCTAAGGCGCCTCACATATTCCGGTTCGGCAATTTTTTCTAAGGTCACCGGTTTGTTGAAGAAATCACCTGGCACCCTCAACGAAGTGCCATACACGAGGTCTGCTGTAGTTGCCTGAAGATCGTCTCTATATACAGTGCGCAAACCCAGCAGTACGATTGGTAAAGCGTCAACCCAGTCACTATTACAAATTACATGGCATTTAAGCGCAGCTTTAAGAACCCGGTGGAATCGCTCTACCATCCCATTAGCTTGAGGATGGTAGGCGGTAGTATTGGCAGTCTTTATTCCAAAACACGATTTGAATGACCTGAATAGGTCACTTTCGAATTGTCTTCCGCAGTCCGTCGTGATCACATGAGGGACACCAAAACGCGAAATCCAGCGATCCAATATGGTACGTGCGGCGGTTTCTGCAGTTTGGTCTGCGGTTGGGTATGCTTCAGGCCAACGAGTAAAACGATCGACCACCGTCAACAGGTATCTAAAAGTACGGCACGGAGGTAAGGGTCCCACAAAATCGACGTGAATATGGCTGAACCTTCCACTCGACGGTCCAAAATCCATAAGGGGCGCTCGCGTGTGACGATGAATCTTGGACTTTTGACACGCAAGACATCCACGTGTCCAGTCACGAACATCCCGACGCATATTGGGCCAAAAAAAATTCTTTGCAACTAACTGTTGTGTTGCCCGAATACCGGGGTGAGCAAGGTTATGCAAGATGCAGTAAATGGACTTACGTAACACTTGCGGCACATATGGTCTTGCTACGGAAGTAGACATTTCACAAAATATCTCATTACTGGAATGAAGCAAAGGCGTTTTCTGTAACTTAAAAGAGGGTGTATTTAAGCACTCTTGGAATTGTTCATCATTCTGGAGAGAAGAAAGTGTGTCGAAGTCAATTTCGGAAGGAAAGCGAAATGCTTCTATCCGTGAAAGTGCATCAGCCACCACATTCTTATCACCAGAGATGTGTTGTATATTAGTTGTAAATTCCGATATAAAGGCGAGATAACGAGTTTGTCGAGGAGATGCTTTGTCCATGCGTTGCTGGAAAGCAAATGTCAACGGTCGATGATCTGTGTACACTACGAAAGTCCTGCCTTCGAGCATAAAACGGAAATGCTTAATAGCTGCATACACTGCAAAGCGTTCCCGGTCGTAAGCACTGTATCGGTTTTGGCAGGGATTCAACCGACGAGAGAAAAAACCCAGTGGTTGAAGTTCACCATTAATTTCCTGCTGCAGAACCGCACCTAAACTTTTGTCTGAAGCATCCGTATGTAGTGATAGAACTGCACCGCTGACTGGATGAGCAATAACTAGTTCGTGAGTTAGTGCATCTTTTATCTGTTGGAAAGCTGCCGTCATTTCATCGTTCCAGTCGAGCAACGTGTTACTACTCTTACCTTTACCGGAAATGGCGTTTAACAACGGAATTTGGATGGCAGCTGCACCTTTAATGAAACGATGATAGAAATTTACCATTCCTAAAAACCTGCGCACGCCTTTGACGGTGGTTGGTCGAGCGTAGTTATTAATTGTTTCAAGTTTGCTCGGTAATGGCTTTAGTCCGACAGGGGTTATTTTGAAACCTAAAAATTCCACCGTTTCTTGCCCTAACACACATTTAGCTGGGTTAAGGGTAATTCGAGCATCTGATAATCTCTGAAAGACTATTCTGAGATGTTTCTCGTGTTCTTCGAACGTGGTGGATGCGATTAAAATATCGTCGATGTACGCGAAACAAAAGTCAAGTCCCTGAAGTATTTCGTCGAGAAACCTTTGAAAGGTCTGTGCCGCGTTCCTGAGTCCAAATGTCATAAACGGAAATTCAAATGCACCAAATGGGGTACTAATCGCAGTCTTTGGAATATCATCTTCGTGGACGGGTATTTGATGGTATGCCCTAAGGATGTCAAGCGTAGAAAAAACGGTTTTTCCGTGAAGCATATGAGAAACATCTTGAAGGAATGGCACGGGGTATCGGTCGGGTTTCGTAACTGCATTCAAACGACGGTAGTCTCCGCAAGGCCTCCAGTCACCATTCTTTTTTGGGACTAGGTGAAGAGGACTTGCCCACGGGCTCCTAGAAGGACGGCATAAACCTTTCTGCATCATAAACGAAAATTCGCGTTTAGCGATAGCTAACTTTTCTGGTGCTAACCTACGAGGTCGTGAAAACACGGGAGGACCACTGGTTTCAATAAAATGTTTGACTGAATGTTCAGTCTCTACAGAATTAAAATCCGGGCGCAAAAGGGTAGGATATTGACTGAGCAAACTGTAGTACTGACTGTTTTGTGAAAGTACTAATAGTGTGAATGGTTGACCGGGAGACGGCGTGAGTGGTACGCGACACAGCGTAGTGCCGTCTTGTAAACGCTGGCGTTTGAGATCCACCAACAGATCGAAATGTGATAAAAAATCTGCGCCGATAATAGGGTTTTCTACAGCGGCTACTATAAAAGGCCAACTAAAACGGCGACGCAGACCAAGATTTAATTCTACTAACTTTCGACCGTAAGTGTATATGGGTGCCCCCGTTGCTGTAACCAATGTGAACTTGTCCGGTCCTCGTCTCTTGTCATCCACAGAAGCCGGTAAAACTGAGACATCCGCGCCTGAATCAATCAGATATTGTATTTTTGAGGTGATGTCAGTTATTAACAGGCGGTGAGTTTTACCCCGCACACACTCCGCCACTCGTGGGCGGGGATTTAGTTTGACGCTGTCGGTTTTCCATTTATGCATTGCGAACAAGGTGCGCGACATTTAGTAGCCTTGTCCCCGTAAGTCTGATGATACCAACATATTTCTGAAGCAGGAAACCGCGTATCTCGCGATTTCTCCGCTCGAGACTGCCGTGAAGCGCTACGGCCACGTCTTTCAATACGCGCTAATCTGCCCTCTATGACCTCCAATCTCTTTATAACTGTCTCCAACGTGGTTTCTTCGTTTTTACAATGCGTTGGTTTTGTACTGCTAACCACACTCAATGACTGACCGTAGTGTGGTTGTACTTCCAATATACTGTCGGCCATAATTGCCAACTGAGCTACTTTCTCGTTACTCGCGGCCAAAATAGTTTGCGCGTGGTGAGGCAAACGCTGAAGCCATAAAGATTTTAAAAAATCCTCATCGAGTTGGCTTCCTGCCAAATGTCGCATTTCACGTAGCAGTTGCGATGGCTTACGGTCGCCTAGAGTCAAGTCAGTTAGTAACTTTCTTATCCGTTGGCGCTCAGTGTCAGCAAAAGCTGCTATTAAATGTGATTTTAACGCTTCGTAGCGATTTGTTTCCGGCGGGTCCGCGAGGATGTCCCCCACCTGATCAAACACAGACTCGTCGAGAACACTTATTACATAATTATATTTCGTAATATCAGCAGTAATACCTGCCAACTGAAAATTGGCCTCAGCCTGCAAGAACCAAAACTGGGGGCGACTTTTCCAGAACTGCGGCAGTTTGACGCCCAACCTACCGACTGCTGGAGGAACCGAAGTTCCTGTACAAGTTGAATCTGAATTTTCATTCATACAAAGCATGGCAAAGTTATAAAATGAGATAATGAGTCGTTAATTACTTACAAGTGATCGTAATTAGTTCCCCGGGCGGAAACACCAATTTGGTGGATATTTACCCACCAATTATGTGGGGCGCACTGATAACTGTTTATTGTGTTTAGTGTACATGTTGACAATAGAACACTTTAATATACATCACTACATGGGTCCCCACATAATACACATAGTCTCTGTCTATTGCTAATTTCCGGTCAGATCCTCCGTACTGATGAGCAGATGGCAAGGCGTGCGATGAAGTGTAGAATGGAACCAAGAAGCAACACAAAGCCTGACGAGCCGAACAGCGCAACAGGGAGAGAACGACCTCAAAAGGCAAAGATGGCGACAAAAAGCAAGTTCTTCAGAACAGCTGGTCCTTTTAACTTACTTGCTCAGTGTTCCACTACAATAGCACTATTCAACTTCAATTTGTTTAGTTTGAACAGGTTATTTAACAATTTTATACTCTCGCTTGCCATTGGCAATGAAGTATACATAATAAAATGATTCAAAACATTTTATTTGGATGTAAAGAGGGATATCATTACCCTCTGATAGTATGCAGGCTAAGATGTTGGGGTCCTTTGTAATACTACTACTGGAATGTATCTAGTAAGAGTAGTCTCTTTGTTAGTACAACACAAAAAAAAACTACTGCAAAGAAACGTTATCAGAATGAGAAAGGAAATCTTAATAGTTATTAAATAAATTTTATTTTTATGAAGACCGTTGAGCCTTCTACGACTTCAGGTCTTTCACTTAAATCCTAAATATATTATACTATCACAGCACATGACAATGTTTTACTATAATTAATTACTATAATTATAATAATAATTATAATGTGACTGCAAGAAAATTTACACTTTGAGAATAAAATACATGAATGTTATAATAATTAATGTAATAAAAACTGTACAAAATACAACTTGAGTTTATAACACATATTTTATCGTGTTTTCTTTTAAATCTCAAGAGCACGATATTTTAAAATTAATGTTGATACAACACATTTTCTTTATGGGAATTTCATTAAATTCCCATTCAAGAACTGTTTAGTAATACTTCCATTATTGGAGACGTCTTCAGATGGATAATTTTCACATTTTACACCATTTTCAACCCTGAAACAACAACAAAATTAATTTTAAACTTATGCCAAAACTGATGTCAGTACATGAAATACATTACACAGTATTGAATTCATTGCCAGTAATAATTTTTCCCAACAACATATTACCATATAACTATTGCGTTTAGTAATTAATTATAGTAAATATTAATATTTACAACGCCAAAATTACTGAAAGAAAAAAAATTTACAATTATCCTCTAATTTCCATCTCTTAAATATTACATTTAACCCCGCAATAAATAAATAAATTAAGTATTTTGTTTAAATATATAACATTTACTATAATATGACTAATTCTATTAGAAGTAATGAAACTATTTAATTAAAAAAATGAAACTACATTATTAAAACGAATACTACTGTCGAAAAAAAATTGAATTATTGATTACATATTTACTAATCAGAACTAATGAGCATCATTATAAATAATACATATGAATGCTTATAAAAAAAAACTGTGAATTATTTGTAGCAGGAAGAGCTATCTGTTTCTAGTGAAGAGAGAGATTATTTATTCAATTTTCGGAAGGATACAAAGATGAATGTATTTGTAAATGTTTTTAAATAGTATTTTTTAAATACTAGAAAAAAAAGAACAGTCCGTAAATTTCCTTCTCAAATATACTGAAAAAATATCATACAAGTTGAAATACTATTAGAAAAGGTTGCAGTAGGTTCCCTTTGAAAATCATGAACTGTTAAGTATACATGCTAAATAATTTAAATTCATAAAAACAGAATGGTTTAAAGGGAAAGTACTAGTTGAATTTAAAGTAATCCAACATATAATTCTATAATTCATTGACAAAAATCCTTATACCAAACAATACTCTACTTTATAAATATACATGAAAAATACTTTAACACAGGATATTTTAGCTGTTACGTTTTCTTTTAATAGCCATTCTGAATAAATTGATTCGAAATTGATAATCTAGTCGTCCAAACCTCAGGAATAAGAGATATGAGCCTTTTTTTTTTTTTTTGGAAATGGTGTAAGTCTATTTTAACAAAAAATTAGGTAACGATAAAATTCTCAAAATGAAGACAATTTGGTATGAACTTTTTATTTGTAAGAATACAGCTCATATAAAGAAATACAATACCGACCTGGAGTGGTGTTTGCCAATCTTCTCATTCTTCTCGTATTCCTATCCTGATCTCTTATTTTCTTTTCCATTTCAGCATCTGTTAATGTTTCCAAGAAAGGAGACCACTGATCAGCTTCTGAAGCAGGCCTATAGGGGTTCTCTACAACTGGGAGAGGGGCTTCACTAAAAGCATAAGTTTTTTGGTGCCAGCTCAACTGTCCTCTTATAGAATATGCAATAGCAGTTACGAATTCACCACCTAAACCCAGTTCAGAACAAAGTTTTATCGCAAACTGCTCGGGATTGTTTTCTTTTTCACCCATGTCCCATTCCACCTGATCAACTAGGGACGTATTGCCAACATGAATATTCAATTTTACTATGACTCTTTGGTCTGTCTGTTCTTCCAATAAATTATCAGTAGGAAAAGCTTCAATCTGCTGTCTTATTGACTGAGCAATAGCAGGTACGAAACTTAATGGGTTCAAATCCAGATCATCACACAAAATTTCTGCAAACTGTTCTGGTGTAATTAAACTCTCATTTTTATTCCACGTGAATGTATCACGTAATTTCTGTCCTTCTATTTCCATGTCTAACCTTATAGGAACTAAAACTTCATTCTGAGATGCGTTTTCAAGGATAGATGATGGATCTGTGTCATCATAACAAAGGGGAAAACTACGTACTTTCTTATTAATAACTCTATTCCGATTAATCGGAGTGGCTTGTGGAACAGCGTCCAAATGTGAACTATTAGGTAATGAGGGAACCCACGGAACAGTTTTCTTTGGTTTACTAGCACTTGATATAGGGGTATCCGATGAGTGAACTGAAACTGCCTTATATTTTCCATCATTACCTTCTAAAATATCTTCCACTTCTGATGCTTTCAAAAGAGAAATACTCGATGCTAAGCAGTGAGAGCTCAAACCAATATCAATTAATCGTTTTCTTTCGTCGTTTGTTAAGGTTCTTCTATACATACCCGGATACCTTTTATAGAGAGAGCCTCGAAACATTCGTAAATAATTTCCAACTTCGGATCCAATGCAATAATATTCCCCATTTTCTTCCACTTGAAAGCTTATGGGCTTATCTCCGTAGGTTCTAATAGACATAGTGAATACAGTGAATGATAAATGATCACAAAACAGTCAAATGAATGTCCACACTACCCAAACAAACAACAGCCTACCTATAGCAGTGTTACCTAAAATCTTCGTTGGCTAACTTGCTTTGCTCATGTCAGAGGGTAACAGTATTGTAACCTGTGATAAACAAAATTATATATTATGCGTGAGTGTCCCATTTAGTCGTTTATAAAATGTATCAAACCGAGAATCTCAGAAAAATATAGATAAAATACAAAAAAATTTGTGGCAGTAAATACTTATTAGTTACATGAAGTTCATAAGTTTTAATTCTTTCTCCATTGGAGTCCATGACTGTAACCTATGAATTTAGGCATATTCAATAGAGTAAATTCTAAGGTGTTGTACTTATTTATTTTTCATTTTTTTAAAAAGTATAAGTTATGTTTCTTGTTAAATTCATTCAGTGAATTTAAATAACACATACTAAGTTGTAATGTTTAAACGATAGGAGAGTGATCGAGGCGGAATGTACTCAGAGTGGGCCTCATTATCTCGTCTTGTTCGAAGCGAGAGTGTGGAAAGTGATAGTGTCCTATCAAAATTTCCTCCTGAGGTTGGCCGTGATGTTGCTGTTTCAGTTGTTAGACAGCTTGCATCTAACATTGGAATCACTCAGTCTCCAGGACCAAGTCCCTTGACAGATGACAGTCATGTCCAATGGGCAATGGAAGTCAGTACTTTAAAGTCACTTTTTGATGCACTATTTACTTCTCTTTTGACTGATGTTATTATTCCCAGGTTATATGCTACGGACTCAGTCTGCCCTTAAGTGAGCATGATGCCTTAAGAGATTGTGTAAACATTTACTGTGATTGGCTTTCTGTTCTACAAAGTAGACAAAATATAAGTGTACCACAACCAATTCTTGCAGATCCAAATATTTATGCAAAAAAAATTATTCGCCACCTTCATAATCTCTTCATCCCTAGGAAAGGAGAAAGTATGATTCTTATATTAGCATTACATTTAGCTAAGTTAATAGAAAATAATTTTCACCTTTAACATGAATTGGTTTCCATTAGATATGTGAGAAGTGCTAAGTTAACTAACTTTTTAAATTAGTTGAAGTTAAGAATTAAGATGTATAACGAAATTAATTAATTAACTTATTTTAGATATTTGTATCTCCTATATTTACTTAGTTTAGCCGTATTATTTTTTTTTGTTTAAATAATAAAGTTAATCATTATTTGTTAAAAGCTGTCTACGAACTGTGAAGTTCATTATTTGAGATATAATTTATGCTTTGAACCACAAATAATCATTGTTATTGCAATAGGATGTAAAAAATAGGAAGTAAAATTGATGAATTAAAATTATCCGCTTACGTTCTTTATATTATAGGAAATATAGAGAGTTATAAGATATTTATGTGTATAAATTATTGACTCTAATGTTATTAATATAATGGACATTTATTTCAAGTCTGGCCGTTCCTGTATTTGGATTTAGGTTTGTAAAACTGTTATTTGTATTTTCTTTACTTGATAAAAGAGCATTAGCACTCGTCAGAATCTTAATTTGTGAATTTCGAATTTGGCTTTGTTTAAGTATTTATGCGGTTTTAATTACAATTTTTTTTAAAGATTCATGTTTTTATCGTTCATCAAATATTCTTTTAATACACACCGTCCAAATAGTTTACTTCTCTTGATTGTATAAAAATTACGTAAATTGAAATGTAAATAGGGATACATATGTGAAATATAAATCTAATTGATTCTCCATTATCTAATACAATTATAGATTAATTGTACTATCTACTTAGATGTATAATAAAAAAAGATCGCAAAATGGATATTTGATATACAAGAAAAACAATTAGGTATAAGGAAACCGAATTATTTTTCGATGTTATTTTTGCTTACTGATGAAATGTCAATCGTCCTGTACGTTTTATACGACATGGTAGAGCTCATCCACATCATTGATATACAGATGAAAAGGTTGTTTTACCTAAATATCCTAGATTATGTAGGAATTAATCGAGATCTTGAGAGCATGAATCTGGATCTGTTTGCTTAAGTTGAAGGCTGTAGGGTGGTGATATTCAACAATTTTTTTTAACTCGGTCTTTAGGAATTTTATATCGTTTTAACTTATAGCGCTCCAAAATTGTCACATTAATTTTAAATAGTTTCGTTCCTTCTTAAAACACTTTGGAAAGCTGTACAGTGGAGAGTTGTAAACGCTTAAATTAGTCGTACTGTGGGGAGGTATTTTAAACTATCTTTAAATTATTAATGTATGTTAAACTTCCCTCAACAGTTAAATATTTGACTGAACGGAAATTTTTTTCTCAATGTTTGTAGATTGATTATTCTATTTAAGCAAAAAAGAATAATAGTTAATTATAAAAACATTATTCTAGCATATTCTAAATCTAAAACTACTTTTATGTGTTCGTGTGTTACAGTTTTTGTAGAATGACTTACTAATGTTTATGGTAGAGGACACATTTAGATGTTTAATTCTTTGTCAATAATCTACTTTCATGTGGATTATTTTTTTATCTATCCTTAAAGAGATCAAGTCTTCTTGATAGTCGGCGAAAGTGTGGGTTCTTTTCGTTTTGTGACTATTTAAACTATTAGAGCCACCAACAATAGTGATATAAATCAGCCAAATACTATCCATGCCCAATGTAGTTTAACTTTGGTAATCTAAGATAGACCATTATATTCAATGCAGCTATAATGCCAACATCTGAATCACGATGTAATCTCTAATCGAATTTAGCAGCTAAAACAGAGTAGAAATTTATTAACTGGTTTAAAGAATGCCCAAAGGTTTTAATCTTCACCGATAAACAATTTCATTGTTCCTTTCTGTGACACATTATTCTCTTTTAGATTAGAGTTAACAGTACTAATTGATTGAATTTCTTTGAAGCCTGTTTGCAGTCTATTAAGTATATTTACGTTCATATATTTAAATAGAAACGCATTTGTAACCTTTTTTTGAGCAAATGTTAATTTGAGGTTACAAATTTTGTTAATGTGAGTGAGACAATCTCTGAATCTATATTAACGAATCGAATTAGTTCTCCCATTATTTTGATGTATTCTTGAGAAATAGACACCGTCTTCATGTTTACTTATAGTATTGTTATTTTCTTCTTTAAAATTATTACATTATCTAGTCGTCATATCTATTCATTTTTACAACCGAGTCGTGACGGATTCCACAATTTTAGGTTTAAGCTTAAAACAATGCAAATTGTGTTTTATAAAATAGCTAAATTTCATTCTTTGACTTGGCACTGGGAAGCTTCTTTAGGTGCGTGGAATTCAAAAACATCTTTTAATAAGTCCTCATAGCATTTCATATATTCAAATGAAAGTTCAAAATATTAAAAAAAAAATTAAAGTTTTAAAATGATGATTTATCTTTTTAAGATCAATACTAAACTGTAATAATGATCATATATTTTTTGTGTTAACTAAGTATGCCATGCGAATCATTGCTATCATTTTACAAATATTGAGACACGTTATATATTATTCATCTATAAAATGCTTGCTATTAAATAAATAGACACGAATCTGCTTTGAAATGAAATCTACTACTAACTGTTTAGGGTAAACAAGTTGTGAATAATATTAGTCATGTGATATTAAATTTAAATTTAATGGAAAAAAGAACAAGTGAATATGATTTGTGGCAAAAGAAATACAGAATTAATTGTAAAACGAAGACAAAGCGAAAGAATATTGAAGTTTTTAAGAGATTTAAAAATGTTTATTTAATTCAATTTTTGGAATTATGGAACGGTTTATTTGCAGTGTTGTTCCGATGAGAGAACACACTCAGGTCAAAGATTGGCCCTTTGTGATACCACAGTGAACATTACATATTGAGAGTCCTAAATTTGACCTAACAAGTGTATTTAGGGTAGTGATCTTGTACCAGACATCGTACAGGCGGCTTAACGTCTGCTTTCAAGGGACGACGTGTTGATTAGGATTTCGTTGTTATGTAATAAGAAAGATTAAAGGATTTAAAATTTTTCCATTCATCGCAAGTAAAGTTTCATTCATACTTTGGACATTTCTGTAAAAGTTTATCGTTGAGATTCCTTTTGGAACAGAGAGAGTTAAGGAAACCCAGAGTTGACAAATCAACAATGGCCAAAATGTTTATAAAACTAATTTGTTTTAATAATTTCAAAATGCAAAACATGGATGGATTTTGTTGTAATTGATAATTTCAGGTAAATAATGTCTATTTATTAGACTCAAAGAAGTGTTTGGTCTTCTCCCAAACCAGGAATATAGGAAGAACTAATTGAACTTATATTGATTCAATAAACCTATATTGAAATAAACTTTACTGCAATATAAGTATCAGTTGCCATTTAAGAAAAAGAAATTACTCCGAAATCATTACTGGAGAGTAGGGAAACCCTTATAACCTTTGTGTAAAGGTCCGTCTCTGTAAACGCTGGGGCTCCTAAAGTACACTCTAGCCTTGCTTTTTGGATTCAAACTGATATTTATAATTTTCGAGTTCAACTTAAGGTTTTTTTTTTTTAATTATTTTCCTATTTTCAAAAATATTCAGTTTGATTTTATTCTATTATGGTTTAGAATAATATGTACCGTTTTTAAAATTTTCTCGTTTATCAATTCCTCAGCTCTGGTTTACTTATAATAGAGATGTTATGCCACTTCATATTTTACAAAAACTCAAAGAACCCTGTCTGTCTTTGAGTCTCTGATTAATTTATAGGAATTAACACCAATCCAGAGAAAAGAACAAGAAGCTAGTGAATACAGAAGCTCCTTAACAGTTTATTCTGAATAAATATTTGAACGAACACTATTTAAATATATTTAGAGAATTGTTCAAATGGATTTAAGAACTGAGGTTTTCAAATAGTAACAAGTTTAACGCCATATAACAGAATCAGTCAAATTAAAACTAGAGGTTTTGTAAGGATTGCTTCTAATACCTTGATACTATGTACCTTTTTTCTGATAGCTTTATATAGAAGGGTGCTTGGATCGTGTTTACGTTTAAATTTTAAGAGGATCTAAAAAATTGTTATCAGAAAATTCAGATCGAAATATTTTCCAGATCCCGAAACATTTTGTTCATTATAAATTTGATTACCTCCAAATTTCTTCAAAGCATTTTTCTCTCTGGCTTTATTTAATCTCTTAAAATTTTAAAAAGGAAAACCTAAAATTCCGTTTTTCCGGGATCATGTAAATAAAATCTAAAGATATAATCTATACCTGGGTCTCTAATTGTGTTTGCGGAACTCCAGTATTGTATATAAAAAAATCAGAAGTTGCGCGTACTTATTTCGAGTATCAACATAACCCTTTCTTTGCCCTCTGAAAAGCCTAGGTAAGCTGATGAGATTAGTTATAATAGTTGCATTATGGAATATATTTTTAAGCTAAATTTCTTCTCTTAGTAAAGTTGAAATTTTAAGTTGAAAGTGAAAATGACGATGAATATATTATTCTAAAAATTATAAACCGAAATACATTTCGTTATGTGTCAATTTTTGCGAAATGTTTCTTATAAATGTAAGGGTATTTTGGGTGGCAAAAAAATAATATTTGTTTTAAATTTTAGTTATTTTATACTTTGGACATCAGATTCTGCGTCTAGTGCTCAGAGACACTGATGTAAGGGTTTATATTTGTGCTCTGTAGTGGGAGGAGGACATTAGATAGTGGAATTATATATGTGATCAAACGTGTTTTATTTATTTATAAAATTTCATTAATTTATAGTAAATTTGAAATTTTAGTCTTTCGTCAGCAGTTTCTGAATAAAATTTGAATAAATAATATATTATATTCTTTTTATTTATGATCTCTAAATCAAAGAAAACTAATTATTTTTAATTAATTAGTAAGAAAAGTTTATTAATATAGTAAAATATTAGTAAAGCATACATTTTTTAAATCATTTTTGTAATTTATGTATGTATTTTGTTTTTGATTAGCACCTGATACAATTAAACGGCAGGCAGTACTTTGCCACAGAGTGTTACGAACATTACAGCAGATTTCACAAAATCCTGAAAATTTAAGTCCAGAAACGTGGGAAGCTGTTCTTATATTTCTTCTAGCAATAAATGAAACACTTCTTGCTGCACCAACCGTTAAAGGTGAGTTAATTCATTTTTGTTATGTTAGAGAGGAATTTCTGTTTTTAAAGCTTAGTCGAGAAATTGTACTTTGTAATTGGTATAAACATATTGTACTTATTTTACTGAAGACAAACAAATAGAATAGTTGGTCTCCTTAAAAAGTTGGATTCATCGATGGATTATCGGTTGCCTGCCTTGGGAAGAGAAGCTTGTTTCGTTCCCTTAAACCTTGCTTGTTTGTGTTGACCACAAATAAAAGACTCGGCCAATAGCTTTAATAACTGGTAATGGTCCCATGGTATAACTTGAAGAGACAAGAAAGATACAATAAAAGGATTTCATTTCCTCAAATACCCAATTTTTTTATCAGTATATTTCAGTCACCTTCAGACTATAAAATAAACAGTTCAACACCTAACTATAAATATATTTTAGTTCAAAATTAATAATAATACTTATTTGTTTATAAAGTTTTGTGTCTTAATGACAGCTGAAATTTATGGCTCGAAAAGGAATTTGGGTATTTCAGCTGCCAAAGTTTTCTTTTTTTATCTTTAATTTTTTTTTGTTATTTTAACTGTAGTTGACAAAAAGTTGGTGCCTTATTAACTAAACCTCCCTACAATGATAAACTGTGGTTTTCACTAAACTCTGATGAAGTGCATTCATAATTCAAATCATTAGTTGTGCAATCCGTAATTGTGTGGTATTTACTCATTGTGAGGTAAAATGGATAAACCAACAAAATGTAATGGATAAAACCAACAATGTTCACTGGACCAACCCGTCAGTACCATATCCTTGGGTATGTCTTGAATTCTCTTAATTTAATTTTATTATTTTACTCTAATTTTTGTAACTAATTAGATATAATTTGTATTATAGTGTCTTCCTGATGATGAACACAAAGTGTTCGAAACGCGTTGAATAAAACTTCATTTGTGTGGAGACTTTTGTTGGTTTATCCATTTTACCTCAGAATGATTCATAATTCATTAAAAATATTTTTAATGACACATAGAAATAAAGTAAAAAATTAATAATGCTAATTTTTTTTTATAACTTGTTTAATGCTGTAGTGAAAGTTTTTTTTTTTCTCTAAGTATAATTTCTATCTGCGTCAAGTCACCATAAATAATGAAATTTTCAATGATTTATTTTAGACGATGTGGGAGATCAGTTGTGTGAGAGAGTTTTATCTGTTTTACTGGAAGTGTGGCTTATTTCCTGTACTTGTTGGTTTCCTCCGCCTCCTCTCTGGAGGACTCTTCGTGAAATGGCCTCCACCTGGAGACATAGACTTCCTCTAATTCACCATTGGAATGTCATCAATCTTGCCTTGACGCATAAACTTTTGTTGTTTCTCTGTGGATCTGATTTTCCCATCCATTCTTATTGTAAGTATTTTCTTTTTGAGTATAATTCACATCATGTTTACCTTTAATTTTAGCTTTTTTTTTCTTAGTAGCCATAATTTATTGAAATGTATATATCTTAAATTAGATATTTATGTACACGTTTTTATTAAATATACACACATTTTTATTATTATGGGTATAAAGCAGGGTTCCCTAGTCGGATTGTAAAAGGTCCGACTCCGACTCCATAAATTTAAAATTTTCTTAACAGTTTCTGTTAGTACCTATATTCAATGTATGCTTAAAATAGTATGTATTATTATATTTGGCATTTATAATAATTTCTAGCATAATTCTAGAATATAATGATGTATCTAGGGAATTTTTTTTCGATTGTGTTGATAAATCATTTTCAGTTAGGTTTTTTAACTTTTGTTGTAAATTAAAACAAATACAGTAATAACATCCTGTTATTCTATTGAACTTTTTGTTTATTCCATTAGCTTCAGTTTTAGTGTGTTAATTTATTTATAATAAAATAAAAAAGGACAAGTCTTATGGGATTACAATGTTAAAAAAAAACACTTTTTATGTTCGAAGTTATAATAATCTTTATTCACTCAAAAAAAAACTGTTTTTATCAGTATCCCTAAAGTTTTCTACTGCTAGACCTAGTGGGAACAATATTTTAATTTTATTTGAGTTAGTAAGTGTTTCTTTACTCTGTGAGTTACTCTTCTTCGATTTTGAACTTATATATAAACAAATTATCTTTTTTTCCTTGTTTATTGTAGAATATCTGAAGATTCTGTGGGAATGAAATTATAAAGAAACGGGTGTTATTTCTTATTGTGGTTTTAAGTTTTAATTTTACTTAATTAATTCATTTGATCCATCATTAACTTAAAATCTATATAACAAACAATGGTAATAGTAAAGAAACTACCATACTATAAAAGCTCAATACTAAAAGTATTGGGGGATTCCAAAAATTACGTCTCCATACAAACAAGTTTAGTGTAAACTTAGTGTTCTTCTTCAAGTTTACTTCTAAAAAATATACAGCAAACAATTAAAAAAATAAGAAATATTCATATCTGTGAGCTTTAAGATTTAATGTAAATCGGAAATTTGTTATCGAATAGCAATTTAAATGTGCCATAGTATGTATTTCCTTTTTCGGTTCTGGTCTAAATATATTGTTAATCTTATTCTGTTTATATTATGCCTTTTAAACATAGAGTCGTTATATAATAGATTCAAAGTGATATTTTACTACGTAAATAAAATTAGTGGGAAATATTGTGTTTTAGTAATTACTTATGAAAAAAAGTTTCAGAAGTTGCAATATGTTTTTTCTTTTGTTATTCACCTAAGTATCGGTTCCTTAATGTCAGTAAATATTATAGCAATTAATATATAATGTTTATGTTTGCCTATGTGATTATCTAACAACCTTGATTTCGAATAATCTTCCTTTCGTGTTAACGGAACATGGCCATCTGTTTTGTTTTAGACGATAAGCAGTCTGATATTTAGTTACATCTGTGTGAACATTCAATTCGTTTTAAATGCCATACTTATATGTCTACCCTAACATTTGTTACAGATTCATTATTAATGTTATGTTTTTATTTACTGCCTTTCTAAAAATATGGTATGTTTTATTGTATATATGTTTTGTTTGTGTATTAAATTGTATATCTTTTATTTTTTGTTATTTTTTAAAATAATTTTTTTTTGTTTTTTAGCTGATGAATTTGATCAAGCTGTACCTAATGATTTATCTAGATGTGCAATCGCTCAAGCATGGTTTAGGTAAATCAACTTTCTAATTAATAATTGTTCATTTAACATTTAACCTGATAATTTAAATATTATAGTTTATAAAAACTCTACAACAGAATCTTTTACTTAATTTTATTGCTTTTAAAGTCTTATATTAACATTTTATTTGTTAAGGTTTGTACACACACTAGGATCACCAATAGACCTGGTCAGACCCCAAGTTATCTCACAGACTCCGAAATTCCTTCAGTACGCCATGACATCCGAGGTTGGAGTTGATCCTTCTAGTCATCCATGTTTGGCTATTTTGCCTACTAACTTTCTCAGAGCAATTAAAGGAATATCTATGCAAGTAGATGCTTTCTTAGGTAAGATAAATTCTTTTATTTGTTTTTTTTCTCATAGTTTTAACTTATGATTTTAAAAATATTATTTAATATTTTGTATTCTTATATTTATAAACTAGATTTACAGAAAGAACACACATAAAAGTAATCAGATTAACTCACTACTAGTGATAAGTGAGTTAAACACTACTGAGAGTTAAAAAATGTTGCACATATTGTGTAAGTAATTTGTCAATGTCGTACCATATTGCTTTAGTCAATTTTATGAACCACACATTGTTTGAGAGAACTGTTTAAAGAAGTTCTGATATTTCTTCTGTGAAACAAGAGTCACTGATCTCTTTGGCATCAGCTGCATATTTTCTCTATCATGAAGTCAGTGTCACGTGACATTTGTACGTCAAGAAGAAATCTGGCAAAACTGCTTTTACTTTACTATAAGTATACTAGTCATGAAAAAGTTTGATCTCAAGTTGTTAATGCATTTACATGTTTTGGAAGTCTCAAAAAGTCGTTTTTTGACTTTTTTTTTCAATGATATCTGAGTGTATTTGTGCATGTGTAGTATTCAAATGGTTGTTGGTATGATATAGGCTACACTGTTTGATAGATCAAATTCATTTTTACCAAAAACTGGTTCCTACAGTGTATATGTGCTGTATTGTTTTTGATAAAAGTTACGTTTCTAGCCAAAATTTGATTTCAGACAACATTTTTTATCCTCTGACCTGATAAATTAAAAAACATGTTTCAACCGCGTCGTCATGACGTAGAGAGATAAAAAAGTGAGTCGCTCCTCAGGAGACAGGCAACACTCCTGAGTAACCTCATTTATTCAGAATAAAAAAACTCATTTACTCAGTTTCATTGTTTTATTTAATTGATATATATATCAAATAGCAGTAAAAATGGGAAAAAAATCACTTATACTGTGTATAATATATGAAATTTTAAATAAAAACCGAAATATTGGCAATGAGAGTTTTATTTTGAACCTAAAAAACTGACCGAGTCCCGATAAACTTTAGTTTTGGTTCTATCCACGGACGATACTTTTATCAATATTTATAATAATATATATATTATTATATGTTATATTATACTAGTACTATATAATATAATAGAATATATAATTAATACTATATATTATATATATTAAATCATTAGTTGTGCAATCCGTAATTGTGTGGTATTTACTCATTCTGAGGTAAAATGGATAAACCATTGTGTGGAGACTTTTATTGGTTTATCCATTTTACCTCAGATGAATTATATATATTATTATATTTTGACTGAAGGCAAAATTCTACTGAGTTATCATTAGTTCTGTTGTCGACGAATCTCGAAATATAGAACTCAGTTTTATTATTATTTTTTTTATTTAGTTTATTGTCCTTACTTGTCATTTTATTTTCATTTTAAATATATATAACTATAGTGTATCGAAAAACAAATCGAACAAAACACTTACTGAAAACAATATTTTGAAGAAGGATTTCACACTTGGTGAAGAGTTAGTTAATCTTTTCAACGGAGGAATATTAAAGTTCTCTTTTTTGTTGAAACAAAGATTTCTTTAGAGAAAGACTAACTAGCTCTACATGATCTCATCTATCTACTTATTCTCTTCTTCTGAATTCCTCCCTGACGACGACATGCCTGTTCGGTATATTGGTATTAGTAAGAGTTTTGCTGTGCTCTTTATTGTATATATTTTAGTTTTGCTGAAGTCCAGTTGGACTGCTTTTCAAGTTTTTTAAGTATATATTGAATTTCAAAAATAGATAGTCTGATTGGACTGTAAACATTTTGAATGTAAAGAAAAACACCGCAAGTTGCCTACATTCAAGATAAGCTTGAACGAAACTCCGTGAGTCAGTCAGTGCTATTGAAGCTGAGGATTTCATTTACCTGAAGACGAAAGTGTCGAAATATTGTATTCAGTCTTGACTGTAACTTACCGTGTTCTCTTCTTTATGTCTAATGTGTTTATATATATATATATAATATATATATATATATATATATCTACTTTAACACAGAGAAAAGAACACACTTCGATATTTAGACAGCCGTCGTCATCGGGAAGAAGTGCGAAGTACTCGCGTTATATATATATATATATACGCTACTGTTTTCTTGACCACAAATTACTACAATATATATATATACAAAACTGAAGATTAGCGGGACTCGGTCAGTTCTTCAGGTTCAAATTAAACTCTCATTTCCAATGTTTCGGTTTTAATTTAAAACCTTTTTCATAGGCAGAAGTATAAATTTTGAAACAGAACAACTAAATATTACATTACAAATTATTTAACAAAGAAAAATAGTATGTAGATTTTAACAACTGTAGTCCGAATGAACACTTGACACTGAACTGTGTCAGTGAACCAGTTCAGTGTCAAGTGTTCATTCAGACTACAGTTGTTGAAATCCACATACTATTTTTCTTTGTAAAATAATTTGTAATGTAATACTTAGTTTTTCTGTTTCAAAATTTATACTTCTGCCTATGAAAAAGGTTTTAAATAAAAACCGAAACGTTGGCAATGTGAGTTTAATTTGAACCTGATGAACAGACCGAGTCCCGATAAACTTTAGTTTTGTTTCTATTCCACGGTCGATACGTTTATCTATATATATAAAATAAATTCAAAACGAAGGAAACACACAGAAAGACACAGACATAACTCACATCGATATTTCGACCATCGTCGTCATCAGGAGGTGTGAAGAGCGAAGAGCGAAGAGTCCCGCAGGAAGACAGGGCGGTACCGCCTTGTCTTCCTGCGGGACTCTTCGCTCTTCGCTCTTCACACCTCCTGATGACGACGATGGTCGAAATATCGATGTGAGTTATGTCTGTGTCTTTCTGTGTGTTTCCTTCGTTTTGAATTTATTTTATTTTAAAAAAGTCTGCTGGACCTTTTCTTTTAATTATATTATATATTATATATTCGCGCTCCGTTCTTCGACGTGGGGAGATCTCTCTCACTTCGTCCTCTCTTCTAGTCTACTCCTGATGACGAACAACAGTTCGAAATATTGAATTCTGTAAGTGTTCTTTTTATTCTTTTTTCTGTGTCGTGCTTTGTGTAGTTTAAAGTTATATATATACATATATATATAACAAGATTTACAATTAACGCCCAAAATAAAAATCAAACTCTAAATCACATTAAGAAATCGGGGAAATGACTAAAATCTTTCAACCAATACTAGTGGTCTTTGTCAGAGTCCAACTGATACTGAAACAAGTGATTTAAAGCATCTGGTGTTGGATTGTGAAAGATGGGAGTAAAGAGAGGTATTTTAGAGAGCGTAAAGAGCGGGAATAAGATCAAAGGTCTGGGAAGTCAGGGTAAACAGAGGAGTTCAGGAAGAAATAAGTAACAAACTGTACTAGCTGTGAACCCTCTCAGATAAAGCTATTGCCCTGGTCAGAACTCAATTGAGTTTGAATAAACCATTACTAATGTTTATGGTATTTGATCTATTAAATTTAATCAGAGAGGATTCTACAATATTTCTTAAAGCCACCGATTTCTGATATATAATCATTTAGACTTCTGTTCAATTTATATTATGATTCTCATTATTTGTATGCAAAAATACGGTGATACTTTGTGTTCCTCTAGTTACGTTGTTTTGAAGTTGACACCCTTTTAATGATTTTCCAGTTTAACCAATATAAATTTTGTCAAAATATTTATATGGGATTTTATAAATACAAACATCCCCTATTTTTGTTAGTTAACATATTGGATACGTTATTACTATTAAAAAAAGACTATATTATAATAAAGATTTCAAGCAAGGCTAGGAAGAGGTCCATTGACTCATGATATGCTATAAGTATGACATTTAATATTGAACAAATTCTTTTGAATCATTGATGGATGTTTTTTTAGCACACTTTAAAGCTTTATCGATTTAAGATTAAAGTTATGTTAATAATAGCGCAATAGAAGTAATTATTTAATCTCATCTTTAGGGAATTCAGAATAATTTTATTTTTCTGATTTCTTACCGTGATTTAGGTGTTAAGTAAGATATAAGTAGTAGTTATAATAAGTGGTAGTCGAGATATAGACGTAAAATGGTTTATATACAAAAGATAGGTCATACTTTAGCGAGACGTCTTGCTTAGGGTATGTGGGGTTGGGGGCCCCGACCCACTAAAAAACCACATCCTATTTCCTGGGAATACCCGACACGGAAACCGTTTGCACATTACTTCATGCCGGTGCCTCAGTCCTCCTGAATAGGATTCACCTTCTTGTCCCCATTCGTTCACCTATGAATTATCATTGCCCTTGCCTCACACCACTTTCGTTCTTCTTATGACGGAGAACCGCCTCTACAAAGTTTACAGCTGTTGACCAATTATCTTCATTTTGGAGCATCTTTTGAACTATGGTCTCTGGAGTGACCTCACCCAGTGATGCTATTAATTCCTGGCGCAGCACTCCCCATTTAGCACAGAAGAAGAAGTTATGCTCTGCATCGTCGTTTTCCCCGAGCTACAGTGCTTACATTGAGGGCTATCAACTTTACCCATCCTGTGTAAATAATGATTTAGATGTTAAGTAAGATATAAGTAGTAATCATAATAAGTGGCAGTCAAGATATAGATGTAAAATGGTTTATATACAAAAGTTGGAATGGAATATTTTACTAATGTAATGAAGAACATTGGAGAAATATGTAAAATTTTAATTTTTCAAAATAGGTTTGATGAGTGATCCAATGGTCCTAAGTGATGATGATATTAAAAAGGAAACTCCAACTCCTCCGCCTCATAGAAGACCTGCTGCCAAGAGTTTCAGTGTCGGCACAACCATTCAAAAAGGTTTTCGTTTATGTTTACTTTATGCATTTCGGATGTAGGGTTATAACTAACAATTTGAAAAGTTATCTAGATTAATCCTCACAGTTTGTTTCCTGATCGTAGAATTATTTGACTAATTTTCCTGTAAAAATTTTCTAAACTGTTTTTTTTTTACTTTTATTTAATAATTCACTCTCTTTGCTCAAATAATTTACTCACAAAAATAATATTTTTTTGCTTTTATTTACTCTCAGGACCCTCTGAAAGTGAAGTGACCTTTTTTTTTTTTTTATCTGTAGGACTCCTGTGACCTATAAATCTAATTACGTAGACGTACATTTTAAAGCAAAGTATTCGTTTCTCGGTTAAATGAAAAATAAATGAAACCATTGCATGATGTTTATAACAAGTGTTTCCAGCAAAATCTATTATAAAGTACAAAAACTAACCATTTATAAATGTTATACAAATAAATTTGTAGAAAACATCAGATTTCAGTACATTATAAAAATGTGCAATATGTCATTATAAAATATTTTGCTAAACTAAGAAGATTTAATATTAATATTTGAATATTCTAACATTCAAGATTACGCTATGATATATATTTTATGCTGATATAGTGATATATAAAAATGTTGTGTAGTCTATTTACTTTGAACCAGAGATTCTCAGATTTTTGTGGACTTCTGGAGGTCCATATGAACACATTCAATATCTTAATGTATACATTTTCTTTAAAATCTACAACTTCTATAATGAATAAAAGATTTTTCGTGTGGAATATTTTTTGCACTGTTCATATTCATGAATGATCCGTAAAGTCTTCCGATCTGTCATCCACTTTGTGGTCAATCAGTTCTTAAGCCATATGGGCTAAAAACTTGAATCGACTGACGATTAATGAAATTGTTTAGTTTTTTTTTTGTTTCCTTATGAGCTAATATTTTCTTTATGCGCAATAGAAGGTTTTATTTAAATTCAAAATAAAATACTCAGTGTTTTGTTGTTGTTGAATTGGAATTTATTTCAGGGTGAAATTCCTTGCATTGATTTAATTTGAAGAGTGAAATATATTAATAAAAGTAGTATTCGTTTTAACTCGTTTCGAGCCTTGTAGGACACTTTATTATTTTTAGAAGCATTCCAAAATAGTTCATGTGAATTACTTAGTGAAATATTCAATGAATTTATTCAAGTTTCTTTTTAAGGATTGGGATAGTTGAACCATTTTTTTTTAAATAAAATGGTGTAATTCTGTTTGTAAGTTTATGCATTATTATTGAAGGCAAGATGAAGGAACACTATATCTTCGTATATATCCATATATACTCTACATATACAAAGATAAAAAAAAATCTTTTTTTTTAATGTTTCAATGTTTTATATCCAAGAAAACATCAATGTATTATTCCTTTCCTTCTACTATTCACTGTCTAGAAGATAATACTATAATAATACTATAATTGAGATAAACATGATCTTTTTTAAGGGCCTTTTTGTATAAATGAAAAAAATCCTAAACCAAGATAAACGTTTTTTTTCTTTGAAGATAAATAAATACGAATAATAACTTAATATATAAAATAATATATAATTTATTATTATATTATAAAGTATAATCATTTAATATGCTGCATTATAACAATACAAATAAATATAAATAATAGTTTATTCTCAATAAGAGTTAAAGATAAAATCTATGTCCCAACAGTCTAATATAATCAGTGATATATTTCGCCATTCATTTTCAGGCTACAAACTTTAATATAAAATCTTTAGATAAGTTTAAAACCCAGTTTAAATTATTAAGAGTTATACTTTGAAAATGGTTTCATGGATATGTCAAATATATTGCTAATTGTATAAATCTTTAATAGCTAATGGCTTTTTCTTCAACTTTTATATAATGGAGTTATATGAAATTGGAGTAGTACTAATTGGTTCGTAGAATGATTTTACTAACAATTATTAAGTTACATTTTTGAATTGGTTTTTATTGTTTTTTCGTTGTTACTAATTGTTGTGTGTATTTTGTGGCACTATTTAAAATCAGGTGCATCAAAAGCAGCACTTATAGGTTTGACAACTAGAGCCATGAGCACTGCAGCTCCTTCAAGCAGTTCAACTTCATTGAGTGAGTGATTTTTTTTTATTTTTCCTCACTCTATCAATATTCAACCTCATATTTTTTTGAATGGTTTGTAAATTTTTTTTGAAACAAATCAAATTATGTCAAAGTTTTATTTTAAAAAAAAATTTTTTTTTACTGTTAAAATTATCGAAAAAAACATGAAAGACCTGAATTTTTATATATTTAAAATCTTTTAAATTTTAATGAAGTAATTTATATGAATTAATTTGAAGAAATTTTCCACACTAAAACTTGACCGGGGGTGATTCGCAAGAAAATCAGACCGTATTTTTTTTTTTTTTTTTTGATTGGATGTTATTTTGGTATTTCTGTCATGAGGATGAAAACGGAGAAAACAAAACAGTTTTATGTTTATTGAAAAAGAAAATTTTTTATGAACAATCAATCAACATTTTTTTATAAAAACAATAATGCTACACTTTTACTTAAAGAAAACATATAGGTGATGTTTATTTAATGTTTTGTACAGATAGCTTAAGTGGATCATGGGAGATACGGAGTTCACAGTCTCTAGCTCCTGCGAGACCAAAATGCAATAGTCTTCTCCATCTCTTCGGTGAATGGTTGTTTGAAGCGGCTCAAGTTGGTACCAGACTTCATTCACCGATTCCTTTTTCCAGTCAGTCTTTTAGTCTTCTTTTAAGTTTAATACTAATTGTATTAAAAAAACTTTTTGTTAATACAATGAAAAGATTTCAGTTTCTTTTGCCTGCCTATGGCTGGCATATCGGTCGACCACGGCCAAGAGCTTACCGCTACTTTGTCCATAGTTCTGTAAATCACCTAACTATTGCTTGTGTAAACCATCTAGCATTTTAATAATTGACAGGACCTGCAATAATCTTATGGATTTCTAAATCACATAGTGCGACAAGGCCGCATGTTTCTATCTCCTGAATTTCGGCTCTCATTCAATGCATTTTCTGTGATATATTCCCACGACTGCACAACTCTTCCAAATTATCTTTCAACCATTCATATTTCACAACATCGATCTGCTATTCTTCCGTTTATCATTTGAAATCGACTCTTATTTTCTTATTTCTATTTTTGTGACTGTTAATTTAAAAGAGACCAATTTATTTAAAAAATAAATAAAAAAATTTGTATTTTTACAAAATTAGACTTCTACTTTTTCTCAACATAATCCTTACCAATATTAAAACACTTGTGAAAACGAAACACCAGCTTTTTTATATGTGATGCGAAGTCTTTTGCCTTGTTTTTCAGGAATTTTTGTACAAATTCTTTTATCCCCCAGTTCAGGAGTGGGCAAATTACGTTCCGCGGGCCACATCTGGCCCTTTGGTATTTGAATCCGGCCTACCGAAGATTGGTAGATGATTAAGGTTTTATTAGGTTAATTTTATTTTGACTCGCAATGAAGTGCATTTCAACATCATGGTTGCAGTATCACATTTTGAGCTTTCCTTCTTCTTTTGGTGGTCAGATTATTTAAGTGTGATAAATATGAGCATTAACAAAAAACCTAAAGATCCCAGTTGGATGATGAATATCTCAGATATGTTCTGAGAATTTCCCCAGACTTCCATGCTATATTGAAAATTTTTGATCAACAACACTGTTCTCATTAAATAGTATGTTTATACTTCAATGACTTTTTTTGTTTTTGTTTAATATGTACTGTTAACTAATGCTGTTTTTTATATTGTATCTTGCGCTGAAATGGCCCACCTGTAAGATTTTGAAATCAATGTGACCCACCTTTCAAATTTTGAAGTTAAAAAATAATTGCCCTCCCCTGCCCTAGTTGATACTTAAATTTTTCCACGCAATGACTCCTGAAGTAAACAAAACAAGTAAAAATCCGAGGGAGTGAAATTTGGGCTATAGGAATGATTAGATGGGTCTCCCAAGTCATTTTTAAAAGGTCTTTTTTTGGGGCCAGATGGGTGATATGTGGAAGAGCATTGTGTTTTCGTTAGGGATACTACTTTTTTCTTCGATATCCGCGATGTTTTCTCTCATTTCTTGCTTTACTTTGTCAACATGCCTCAGTAGTAAGTACTGTTTATTGTTTGCTGATCTTCCAAATAAGAACAAAATATGCCACCATAGATATACCAAAACGTGGTTTACCTGACAGTTCCAACCGATACTTTCATTCTGAAATTTTTTTAGGCAAATAAGCTAGGTTTAATTCCATTAATTTAATTCCATTCTATTTGGATTAGAAATAGTGAACCCAAAGTTTATTAAACATTAAAATTTTTGTTACCTTCCCTTTCATAGCGTTTTTGCAATTTTCTACACACTATGAGTCTTGTTTTCTTGTGTTGTTGCACTAACTCTTTTAACAGCCTCCTTGCACTTGTTTGACTGTACTTGACCCTGTTGCTGATAGCGTATTGAACTGTGCCAACACTGACAGCAAATGATTTTGCTATGATTTACTGTAACAGTTCGGTCTTTATGAATATCAATGTGGGCTTCAAGTGAAGAAGTTGACACTTTACCTGAATTTCTGAATTTACACTTTACTTCATTCTGAATTTGTTTAGGCAAATAAGGTGGTGTGCTTCCATTACATTCTATTTTGATTCGAAATAGTGAACCCAAATTTTATCAAACAGTAAAATCTTGTTTAGGAAAGTGTCACCTTCCCTTTTATAGCGTTCTTGGAAGTTTCTACACACTATGAGTCTTGTTTCCTTGTGCTGTTGCACTAACTCTTTTAACAGCCTCCTTGCAGTTGTTTGACTGTACTTGACCCTGTTGCTGATAGCGTTTTGAACTGTGCCAACACTGACAGCAAATGATTTTGCTATGATTTACTGTAACAGTTCGGTCTTTATGAATATCAATGTGGGCTTCAAGTGAAGAAGTTGAATTTACACTTTACTTCATTGTGAATTTTTTTAGGCAAATAAGGAGGCGTGATTTACTACATTCTGAACTTGTTTAGGCAAATAAGGTGGTGTGCTTCCATTCCATTCTATTTTGATTCGAAATAGTGAACCCTAATTTTATCAAACAGTAAAATCTTGTTTAGGAAAGTGTCACCTTCCCTTTCATAGCGTTCTTGGAAGTTTCTACACACTATGAGTCTTGTTTTCTTGTGCTGTTGCACTAACTCTTTTAACAGCCTCCTTGCACTTGTTTGACTGTACTTGACTCTGTTGCTGATAGCGTTTTGAACTGTGTCAACATTTACTGCAAATGATTTTGCTATGATTTACTGTTCGCTCTTTATGAATATCAATGTGGGCTTCAAGTAAAAAAGTTGATACTTTACCTGATCGACCAGAATGTAGCTCTTCAGTTATTAAAGTTCGACCATTTTTAACTTTTCTATCCACAAATAAAAATAGCGGTGGTTATTTTTAATATAACTTTCATTAGAGAAAATACTTTAACCTGTTTATCACCATCAGAAAACAAAAAACGTATCAACTTAACGTTTTTCTAACGAACAGACCATCATTAAATGTAATATTGAAGTTATAAAAGAACTAATTTTCATACAGCAGCTTTCCGCACAAACCAGTGGAGACATCCTAAAGTCAAAAAGTACAAAACTCCTACAAAACTTATTCTTTCCTACATCTATTATTGTCTCTTTCTTTATTGAATATCCCTGGTATTTCTGGTTCTTCTATTGTAAAATAATGTCATTTTAATGAGTCAAATAAATTTTTCATACTATCTCCTTATTACCCATTTTAGTTAAATGTTATACAGAGTTCGATTTATTTGCTGTTATTTTATTTTTTATGAATGTTTTAATGTGTTTTTTAAAGGTTTGTTCTATTTTCCCCTTTATGTGTTTACAATTCTTTTATTTTAATTAATATAGTCAGCTTTATTGATTTTATATTCAACAAAATTGATTTTTACTTTACTATAAGTAAAGTATAGTGATCGTGAAAAAATTCGATCTCGAGATTTTGACGGAATTACATGTTTTGAGGTCCCAGAAGTCGTTTTATGACGTTTTTACGATGATGTCTTTGTGTGTGTGGGTGGGTGGGTGGGTGAGTGTGTTAGCATTGCTTGTTACCACGCTACGGTCCAGAATCTTTGATGGATCAAGTTGATATTTTACACAAAAATGGGCCCCATAAAGACGAAGATCCCTATTGTTTGGGAAGAATTATGCATCATGGGAAAGTCACTTTTTTTGCCAAAAACCGTTTTTTTTTAAAACATTTATTTCTCCTAAACTGATAACCCTAGAGTTTTGAAATTTTGACATTATCTTTGAGGTTTCAAATGCAACAAACGAAAAATATATTCAGAATTTTAAAACAACAGGAAATATTTTTTTTTCAATAAAATATAAAAATTTTGACTTATAATTCAATCTCAAACCTTGTGAGAGCGATACAAGCCATACTGTTTGATGGATCAAAATTAAACTATGCTTAAAAATAGAACATTATGTGGAGAATGAGTTGAGATATTTTTTTCTAAAATTACATTCACTAAAGGGGCGTTACAGTACGATTTGTGTTTTCAGAAAATGTTTTTTTGACGCTAAACGGCTCGTTAAAAATAATGAAAATTTGACCAAAAATGGAACAAAAAATTAGCAATTCATAAAAAAAAAATCATGAAGTTTCAATTACGGGAAAGAGCAATAACGATATAAAAACTGTTTGTTTATTCTAGACTAAGAGATCACCTGCTATACTTGTCGAATTTTTTGTATTTTTTTACATTGTTTACATTGACTTAGAAATTTTTTGAGCGAATCCACTGAGATAAAATTGATGTTTCTAATGGAAAAATGAAAATATATTATTGACTTATAAGAGATGTAAGAGGAATAATATTGTGCAGGTAAATGATAATACTCATTAAAAAAAAATTCGTATATATGTTATTTGACAAAGGGGAAGGAAAATGATCTTATTAAATACTAAGAAGCCATAAAATTCCCAGTATAATAATTCTGTTAAAAACCAAAAATGTAAAAGATAATTCAAAAATATAAATCTTTCGTTTAGAGATTAATAACTGTAATTATCGTACATGTTTAATTAACAAATCAGCTTAAAAACATTTTCTTCGCTGTTTAAGATGTTTTTCAGAGAAAAAAAGGTATTTTACTGTTTCAAATTTGAAAATTTTACATTAATATTCAATGTAGAAGGATGTAAAGTAAACGATGTAAGAAATCTACTGGCTATTGAACAATAGCCATGTTCTCTTGTAGGATAATATTTCGTTTCAAGAAATGTTCACATTGGTTTTTCAAAAATGTTATTACTGCTGTAGTTATACTAATGAAATTATTTGCAAATAATAAATTATTTGTGATGTACAAAAATAAGCTTATAAATTGATATGTCCTTCAATCACTATCTGTACTACCTCACGAATGCAATGCTAATAATTATATCCCATTTAGATATTTATGTTATGCTTAAATGATACGTTATGTTTTATATACTCAAGAAATTTGACAGTGAGTTACTTATAGTAAAGTAGAGTGTAGGCCACTCCAGATTTTTTATTTTGTTTTAATACTAAAGATGGCTTTTAAAGTTGATAATCGAATAAAATAAATAAGAAAAACAATTTAGCTTTATAACTACGGAGAAGTAATAAAATAATTAAATTATATGATGAAATGAAACAAATACAAATGCAAATATAATTTATAATGGTAATGTGAAATAAAGTCTATACAGCAGTTGTTAGAGACTGTATAAACCAATATTTTGAACGATTTGGAGATGGACAACATTTGAAACTAGTCCACGGACTCGTATATTAAGTATCATGGTTTATCCATTTCTCAATTTAACTTAAAATCAATGATCAAACCACAAATGATGACGAAGACCGCTTGTTACGGTTGAAAGATCTTAGTCTTTTTTTCCCTATTTTCATATTGTGGTTTGATCATAGATTGTTATTTCACGTGTTTATGTGAATTTTTTTTAACTTAAAATATGAATGTTGTTGAAAGGAATTATCTTAAATCTTGATTAAGTACATTCAGTGAAACATAAATCTTTTTTGACGAATTGATTATCTTTTATTAATCTACTTTCCTTAGGAGAAGGGAGTGGAAGAAGGCCTTCGTCACTGAGCAGTACATCCTCTGATGTTTCAGAAGAACCAAATTTCAGGTATAATCCTTTAGTAGTATATGCCTTCAATACTAAAAAAATAAATTCTGTTCAATAAATACATTTTTATATATTGTTTATAGATAAATTTATTCTTCAGTCAATTTTATTTCATTGATGCTAGATTCAACATTTGTGATGACAAATCATACCATTTCAGTAATTCGGTACCTGGTAATTTGATGGTAATTTTTAAAAGGTGTCAAAGAAAGTTGCTTATGTATCTAATTATATATGTTATACATCTAGTTTTAAGTCTTCTTCTAAAATTGGATTAAAATTCAACAAGTTATTGCTTTAGAAACTTGAGGAATTCTTTATTTTTATTTATTACTGTCTTTTATACACCTTTTAAAAAAAAAATTGTTCCAAAAATCTTAATTTTTAAGACAGGAATATTCTTTAAAATAGTAACTTATTCCGTCTAAAGAGAGTGAAGAATTTAAATTACAAATGCTAGCAAAGTTTTAGATGATGCGACCATTTAATATGTATTATTTTTTTTTGCTTTATTTTTATGATTCCATCTAGGTACCAAGCAGGAAGAGCTATGGCTTTAGCGACTCTTTGCAAAATCTTTTGCTCAAAGAAAACTGGCGAGCAGATCTTGCCTCTATATTATGCAAGATTCTATCTTGTACTTCTTCAGGGTCTTCGATTTAATGAGGTAATTTAATTATAATTTATTTTTGTTAGTTGTTTTCTAAAATTATAATACATTTTTGCTGTTATAATCACTATAAAAATTGTACATTACTTTTAAAGTTTAAGAGTTTATTTTTAATTATTCAAATAATATTCTACAACAATATATTTTGTTACCTGTATACTACTCCTTACTACACAATAAAATTAACAGAAAAATTAAAAAGTACCGTCGAAAAATGCCTTATTATGCTATTAAATTGTAAACAAACAATGAAAGTTACAAAAAATTTCAATAAAAATAACAATTGTTAGTTACAAAAAATTACAATAAAAGTAACAATTATAAGTTACAATAATTATAATGACAGTAACAATTATTACTTACAATGCAATTTAAACAATTATTATTAATATTAAACAAATAATATACCGTCTTACCTCGTACATTACTGCCGTAGCTCTCGGACCGGTTTCGGGTGTCACCCATCTTTAACACGATGAAATGCATGAATTAAACAATTACCATGGAAAAATTATTTTTAATGAAAATGCATATGTAAATAAATGTTTGTTTCAGAAAAGGGAGGTCGAGGAGCCTCTGATCAGCGTACTTATGAATTGTTCAGATTTGTTAAGACTTGATTTGGATGGAATCCAAATATTAATACCAAATTTATTGGATGCTATTGAATTTGTTTTATCTGTTAAAGACCTTCAATTGAGGTATCTATCTACTTTTTATTTATCAGTTTCATTTTTTTTTTAAAATATGGATTATAACACTCAAAATAAGAACTTTTATTTAAGAAATTTCTGTGTTACAGACCACCTGTTTCTCAAATTGAACTTAGACGAGCCTCCATTAACATCCTGCTTTCAATGCTCGTGCTTCCGCTTCATTTCCCTGTAAGTTTGATTATCAGATATAACCTTTTTATATTAGAATTAGTAATAATACAATCCGTCATACCTCGTAAAGTTTCAGAAAAGCTCGACCGGTTTCGGGTCCGTCTGGAGCCCGATAATGTATGCATTAAAAAAATAAAAAAAACAAAATACAAAAAACCAACGCAATAGCAACCAAAGCTGATAAAGGCAACACAATTGTTATAATAAATAAATCCGACTATATCAAAAAAACAAAAGAATTTATCGAGAATGGGATCCAGACGGACCCGAAACCGGTCGAGCTTTTCTGAAACTTTACGAGGTATGACGGATTGTATTATTACTAATTCTAATATTTCTAACCTCAGTGGAACTAATCCATTAACTTTTTATTTTGTCCCTAACGTTTAATGTCTTTCGGCCTGTTCAAGGGGCGAATAGTTCTTGTTTTTATTTTGTATTCGATACAAATGAAATATGGACTATTTACATTACTGGTGGTGCCAACATTCCTAGTGTCTCTATCAAACTACTAACCTGGCTTAGTGTTGCCTAACTTCGGCATCTAACTTAAATTGCTGTTTAAAACTACTAACTATGTACATTTTTTTGTTTACTATCATGAGATTGAAAGTTCAGTATCATCAAAAGTAATGAACACATCTGTAATATGTATATTTTAATTTTTTGTGCAAATACAATTTGCATTTAAATTTCATGTAAATTTGCAGTTATATAAAAATTATGACAATGTAATTTTTATCTGGCATTAACTCCAGACTGCTTCGTCCAGTCATCCATACACGCACGCATTCTATTTTATCGTATTTGATGATATATTATGACACTTGTTTACACTAACTTTAATCTCAGTTGTTATGTTCCCATTTCCTTATATCTTACATCGAATGAAACCATTTATTTCTTAAGTGAGTTTGTTTTATTTATTTATTATTATAGAGGATTGTGGCCTACACAAGTTATTTTCACTTAACGGTTCCACCTTTTTTATTTTTTCTATTGGGGCTAGTTTAAAAGAAAATGTTATCGCATTAGGTCTTAAACTTTCAAAAAGCTGAAGAGTCACATATTAGAGGAAATTAATGACATCAATCAAGACCAGAGTTTTCCAAACTGGGAGGCGCGGACTATTCTAAAGGAAGCCACGAAAATTAGTCACAGTGAACAATTTTCCAAATTACTGCTAAAGTTTTCTATGTAAAAAATGATTTTCTGTCTTTGCTGCAATGAAATTTAAATATCGAGCTTGTTTAGTTGTAGAAAATGAGCTACGAGTAGCTATATCGTCACAAACACCAAGATTTGATAAACTTTGTGCTAATAGACAAGCTCATTCATAAACAATAATAAAATAACGTTTTCCATTAGTTTGTATGAATAAATTGTATAAGAGTAAAAATTTTGGTGTTTTTATGAAATTTTCAGGGGGGGGGGGGTGCACCAAATGATTAAATATTTTTAAGGGAGGCGTAGTAACATCAAGTTTGGAAACCACTGATCTATACCAATATTCCCCAGAGTAGTCGGTATCAACCCTTTCTGGTCGTCGAGAGTTCTGTAGGTATCAATGATATATTACTGTGGTTGATTAGCACTAAGGAGGGCAAATTAAAAAACTTTCTTTAGTAGAAAATGGAAATATTTTAATGCATATTTTCTAAACGAATGTGATGAATTACAGCCTTCCATGTTTCATGTACGTTTAATCTGACCATGTTTCATTGTAAGTTTGTATCAATGAAAATGCATAAATATGTTGGTACATATACACCAACGTCTAAACCACATTCAGAAATGAGATTAAGATCTTTTAAATGTACTGGTTCTACTTGGATCGGTCATACTACGAAATGGATTGGTTGAGGAAAAAGTCAACACATGGTATGGAGTATTATGCTTTCATAATATGGTAAGCTTTCTTCTCCACGTTCCTTTAGGTTTTGTGACTCCGATGAGGACTGTCGAAAGATCATAATCTTTTAATGGACTAAGTATAATCAGGTTAATTGGTAATTAATGTGGCCTCAAACATGAAGATCTTTTACCATGTTTGAGGCTACATTTTGAGGCCTTTTATCATGTTTAGGGCCACACATGTATGAAGATCTTCATACATGCCTTACGAAACGCGGCAGTCATTTTGAGCATATTCTCTATAAAAATAAGAAGCTAATTTGTACATATTGATCCCATATTACAAATATGGTATTTTTCACATCTTTACTTTTCGATCGCATCTTACCAACATCGAAGTACTCTACCAACATTTATGTTCATAAAGTTTGGGATATTTGTGTGTTATAAAATTTGAGCTTCTTTTCTTCAATTAACCTAGTTTCAAGGTTTCTATAAAGTTTCAAGCTTGCTAGTAAGATTAATTAATTTGTGTTAATTTGTGTTACCTAAAATAAAATAAAAAGTTACTAAGTAACTTACTAAGTATTTTTCTGTGACATAAAGAAATGCATTTTGTGTTCAAAAACCGTTGTTTCCATAAAACATCTGTTATTTTCTATCAGCTTTTCATAATTATTGTGTTTACAAAAAGTTAAAAATGCTATAAAATTAATAAGTGTTATAAGTATAAATTTTTAAGAATTAAGAATTTATTTATTAATTGGAGAATTATCGGCTAAAATAATTTATTGTAGGGTAAAAAGTTAATGAAATGGTCTCCACATATAAAAATTTAATGGTATAAACAACGCGTTTCGAGCACGTAGTGTTCTTCCTCAGGGATTAACTAAGGGTGAGTGTCGGTGGTACAACTCTCAAGAGCTCAAGAACCCCTTTCTCTTAGTGGTGTATATAAATTATCGAGCGCTAATTGCCCTTCTCATTATATAGGCATGACTCTAAGATCGTTTGACAAAAGAATAAAAGAACATGAAGAAGTTAGACAGAAAACCCAATCCCCCAACAATAATCAATTCATGTCCCATTTTGCCAAACATTTAGTCACCAATGACCACAAATTTTTCCCAGACTTAAATATACAAATATTACACGAAACACTAAATTCTGTGAAATAATTGTTTTAGAAGGCTATGAAATTAAAAAAATAGTGCGCAATAATTCTTCTACTTGCCTCAATGACAAATCCCCAAGTGTACAACTTTTCTTAATTTATTTATTTTTTTTAAAGAAAAGTTCTATTTTCTCCGTATTTCTATATTTGTTTATATTTCGTTATAGTTCTCTGTGTTATATTATCAATATGTTTCCTACACTTAGTCCTAGAGCAAATACAAAGGCTCAGCCTAACTTTAGAAAAAAAAAAATAACAATGAAATGTACCTTCCCTCTAATATGAAACAGATGTACCTCATACCTCATAGGAAGAACACTACGTGTTCGAAACGCGTTGTTTATACTAGTAAGTTTTTATATGTGGAGACCATTTCATTAACTTTTTACCCTACAATGAGTAAATACCACATAATAAGTGATTGCACTACGTTAGAATTAAAAAAAATTAATTATTTTAGTATGAATTTAACTCATCCTATGCGAATCAGATTTTATTTTTATAATTAAATTGCAAATAATCCTGTACATTTAATTTAACGAATATGATAAAAATGCTGATAATCTATAAATCAGTAATTATTTTCATTATCTTCTTTACTAAACATTCTTGATTTGTTGATGATATTATAAACTACTTAATTTGTTATTTGCAGGAACTTGTGATAAAAGAGTTGGTTCCCAGCTGGTCAATGGAGAAGAATGTTATTTGTTTTTCCCAGTTGAAGGCTCGTATAATGAATCTACTGTTTAATGCCTTGCAAGTTGAAACAGATGCCAACAACACACATCTACTTCTAGGTAAGATTTATTTATCAATATTTTTTAAAATTTTATTTTATTTTGCAAATAATTTTTATTTTGTTTAAATGTTTATTGATAAAGATATTCGATTATTTTTATTCCAATCCATTTAATCAAAAGATTTATAAAAATTTTACTCAATGAATTTTTAACAAGTACCCCAATTTATAGTTGTTTATAAGGAACTAGTAAGGAACTGATCTGGTTTCTCCTGAGTGAACAAAAAATGGTAATAAAAATTATTTTAAAGTTTTTTTTTTATTTTAAATACTAATATTAATATTTTTGGCATTTTGGTATCGTAAAGTAATGGCTCAAATTTCAATTGAATTGTTATTTGTTGGAATTAAACTATTAAATAAGAATGAATATAATTCGTAATAATAGATAAAAAAAATTTAAAAAAGAATAAGTTTTAACAATTACTATTATTAATTAGCACGCATTTCTCAATTGGAGCAATTGAATGAAGTGCAAATAAATGAAATATTATCAGACCAAAAATAAGATAAACCAGATCAGCATACGAGTAATGAGCAGGTTTTTCTAATTATCAAGAATATTAAACACCTGGGCAGGTTTTTAATATTCTTGATAATTTAAATGTAAATGCAAACACCAGATAAATAGTTTTTTTTAAGATTTTGATTGAGGATTTAAATGACGACTTAGAGAAAAATAATTGATTAAGCATTTTCAGTTTTCTTTAAAGTTATTTATATGTTTAAAATGTTTTTAATAAACAATATTCATGAAATAGTTAATAATAATAATTTAATTCATTTATAAAGTATTCACAAGGTTCATTAACGCGATCGAAAAAGTGTACCAAAACGTGACTTCTTATTTATTAAAACTTTCTTAAATTATTGTTTTGTGATTTTTATTTTAGAATACTTTTCAGGAGAAATATTTAAGAAAATGATACCCCTTCCATTCAAATTATATATCATTTGGTCATTTCTGTGGTGTGGCCAAATTATTCACCTACAAACTGAAACTTGATTGATAATCTATGGTCATAGATAATATTGTAGTGAAAAAAAACTTCAACAAGCCTAAATTTTATGAACGTACATGGTTTATTATTTTACAGTCGAAGTCTATTATGTTGGTTGGTTAACTAATTGCAGTAATTATGATTTGAGTATTTTTATTTTATAAATAATCTTATTCATAATATTATTTTTCTTTATTATGGAGGTTTGGTCTAGCTTCAATAATGCAACACCTTTAAGCCGACGTTTCGTCTATATTTGTAGACATCTTCAGGACTACAATACAGAGTTTAGTTACTATAACATTAAACATAATTATATTACATTATTTAATTAATATACATAATGTAATATAATTATGTTTAATGTTATAGCAACTAAACTCTGTATTGATGTAGCCTTGAAGATGTCTACAAATATAGACGAAACGTCGGCTTAAAGGTGTTGCATTATTGAAGCTAGACCAAACCTCGATAAGAAAAGAAAATAGTGTTAAATATATTTGGTCGAGATTGGAAAACATTCGATTATTCATAATATAGATTAGATTATTTATGAAGGCTGTAAGGAACCCATAGTACAATTTAGATTTAACTAATGAAGTAAAAAAAAAATTAAATTATTTAAATTGTTGTTTAGTTTGAATATATTTAATGATCAATCCCAGAAGAAATGTTTGACATCTTAAGGCTAAAGTAAAATTTCTTTTTAATTTTCACTTTTTGATGGTATGGTTGGAGGATTCCTCTGAGAGCTAATTCTCTTAAGAATATTGCACTGGCCCTTGGTTAATATGATCGGGTTTAATTTTATATTTAAAATATAATTGTTGCTATCTCAAGTTTATTATAGCAATTTTAATGAATATCTGACATATAGCCTCGAAACAACTCGCTATATCCTATCCAATGAGAAGTATTTACATTTCACTATTTGTATAATTATGGAGCAGATTTTGATTCATACAAATTTCGTTAAACACTTTTTGAACCTTTGTTTTAGTCTCTTTTCATATTAACTTTTCTAATTAGTATTTTGATGTTTTCCGGTATATGAAATAATAACTGTCCAAAAGTTTGATCTTTAAAACACATTGTTCACAATATACATTTTTTAACAATTCACCGACGTTTCAATCTCCATTGATTATCTTCAGGGTATTTTTTTAAAATTTAACTGACTTAAGGTTAGAAATTTAAAACTCTATATAAACTAAGATTAAAAACTATACAAAAAAACAATAACACAGTCGACATGCATAATGGTTACATAAATGAGGGGGGTTACGATAAGGCTATGCTAACTCAATTGAAACAGTTTAAACTAGATATTTGTCCCTAAGGCTATGCCTAATTTCAAATATCTTCTGCATTCCTGCTCGCTGACTCCTCTACATGTAGCTTCAAAATTCTTTTAAATTTCACTATTTATCTACCTCATGAAAAATGTATTTTCACTTGAAGTCCGATGCTTTGTCACCAGTGAAAGTAATTGTAATACATCTATTATTACATATTTAGTATGAAAATATGTAACACATATTTTAATTATATAAATTTCTTACATATTTTTTTTGTTTATACACAGGAGGATTATTAGTGATAGTGCAGGAAGCAGCGGTCCTAGAAGGTCTCCATTCTGAATGTGGATCACTACAAGCTTATCATTTTGCCCAGTCTTCCTCTAACGTTACTTCAGGTAAATTTATTCAGTATTTTTATATAGATTTTTCTCTTTAATTACATTACAGTTTGAAAATATTGAATACTTTCAATTGGATTAAAGGCTAGAAAGTTTCAGTTTTATATATTAGAAAAAAAATTACGGTGTACGTGTTCTAAACGTTCAATTATGGGAAAACGTAATATAACTCACTTCTATATTTTGATGGTCGTTGTCCTTAGAGTGGGAAGTGGTCGTCAGTATTTTTATATAGATTTTTTTCTTCAATCACACTACAGTTTGAAAATATTGAATACTTTTAATAGGATTAAAGGCTAGAAAGTTTCAGTTTTATATATTAGAAAAAAAACATTACGGTTTACGAGTGCTAAACGTTCAATTATGGGAAAACGTAATATAACTCACTTCTATATTTTGATGGTCGTTGTCCTTAGAATTGAGAAGTGGTCGTTATGATAGTTATAGGCTCTTGCAATGCAACCAGTTCTCCGTTGGAGTTATAATGATTAAGTTAAACAGGGTCCACACTATGCCGGGGTAGGCCGAGCGGGCTGACCCGGGCGGGCTAAACCTGGCGGGTACGTTCGGGCCGGCACGACGTCCACACCGAAAACGAAGCCAACCGGGTTATTTCTATTTTTTTCCTTCTTCCTTTTTTTCCCTCCAAAAATGGCTGGTTAAATTTTTCCATTTGCGCTCAATTTCATTTTTATCCACTCCAAACGACACAGCAATCTCTGTGATACTGTCGTGTCTTTGGTTTTTTAATTTATGTTGGGAATCTGAACTATCCCATAGAAGACGACGTTCTCTATATAAGTCTATTAACACTAAAACTTGTTCGTCAATCCACTCCATCACTTAAAATGAACAATAAAAACCCGACTTAAACAAACTGAGTCGAAAATAAAATAATTTGTCTAGTTCGGTCGGAGGTTTAATTGTAACTGAAGCCGCTCGGCACGTCCCCACTCTATATTTTTGTTCGGCTCGGCTCGGCTTCCTTTGATCTGTACCTAATTTATGCGGGTTGGGATCGGGCCGGGCATTTTCTAACCCGACAAAGCCGCCCGGGGTGTCTACATCAACGCTGCTTAGGCCCCCGGGTCAGCCCGCTCGGCCTACCCCGGCATAGTGTGGACCCTGCTTAAGAATAATGAGGATTACCATCATGTGAGGAGAGAAAAAGTAAAAAAAAAAAAAAGAAAAAAGGGAAATAAAATAAAGACAGTATAAATGAGAAAAAGTAATGTATTTCTATCCACTACGAAATAGTGTAACGAATAAATTAAAAAAGGTTTGTTTAGTTCTCTTCAATTCAGTTAACGCCCTTCCTAACTGATTAGCCATTTGATGCCTTGTCTTTCAGTACAACCGTGCTCATTCATGTATGGTGTAGTCTCGGGTGTCCACCCTCAGGGCTTTACATAAATTAAAGAAAAATAAAAGTAACTAATAAACCAATGATAAAAATTGAGTACCGAAGATGATCCTCTATATTATTTTCATTCATTATTTTTATTTCTTTTTTTTACCTTTCTTCTTTTATTTTGTTCTCCTATCTTGTATTCTTACTTTTCTTCCCCTGCTTTTGCATTTTCCCATCCCTTGTTGATTGTTCAGATTTTATGTTTATTGGTTGATATCTAGCCACCGAGCTGACCTACTTCTTCTCCTGGTGATGATAGGTCTTGAAATATGTAAGTAGGTCAGTTATTTGTGTTTCTTTATTTATATATTTTTTTTATTTCGAAATAGTTTCCTTCAAATAACACTTTTTTTTTAAATGTATGTCTGTATACATTATTTTTTTTTTAGATTCTGTCCAAGTTTTATTCGTGAGAGCCACTTACTTAGTATGTCGTGGGCTAATTTATTCTTGGAAATCAGACATTCAAGTATCATTGGCTGCTATGGAACTGTTGACAGGCCTGGCTAATACTGGAATCATCGACATAGGTATTGATTATTTCAGAATGTTTGTCTGTAACTTTATAAAATTATTATTTATATTGTTTTATGATTTTTGCAACAGATGTCTTCAAAGCAGGTAATCATTAATTGATTCTTTTTTTTATTTGGTATAAAACTGTAATTATTCGAGTTTACCTTTATCCCTGCTTCTGTTGTTGTTTTAGACTTTTGACCGTATTTTAATATTTGTGCTTTGGTACTTTGATGTTGATATTCGTATTTCATAATTTATGTTGACCTAACTGTGTCATTACTAAATCAGATTGAAGAACATCTTTCTTGTCCTGATATGTAAACCGTAATCAAATATCTATGACAAAAAATTGAGAACTTGATTGAAAAATGAATATTTCGTAAGCTTAACAGAAATGGGAAGGAACTGATCATATAACAGACACACACATGACTTGATGGCAATGGATGTCAAAGTATTGTTAGACTGTCGTATTTGTTTCTCTTGTTGTTTTACCTGTATTGGAATACTTGTTCTTTTTTAGTTTTTTTATTTTTCATTTCGATTATATATTCAAATTAATAAAATAAAATATTTGGTTTTAGAAAGAAAAGAGTGGGAGAGAGGTGTCAAATGGGTATGCGACTATATATGTTTCCAGTGTCGCCAACCTCCGCAGTGCCACAGTAAAGACCTCCACTCCTCCATAGTAGCCGCCTATTCGACAGTATCTGCATGGGTTCTCGCTCAACCAACTCTTCTACGATCTAGCCACTGTCTTAACAATGTTCTTGAAGTCGTAGAATTGGGAATATCTGGTTCTAAATCGCAGGTATGTTGTCACGACTGAAATGGTATTAACAAACGAAACAATACGAACTGTTTTTTTTTTCAAATTTGATGCATATTAGGAAACGGTAATCAACTTTGCTAAGTATTTTGTCACTGTTCTATTTGTGGTGTCATTAATACCTCTTCTAAGGTCTGGAATAATTAGTGGTTTCCTTTGTATATTACGACACCCAAAAAGAAGAAATATATTGAACTGTTATACGGAAAATATGCTGGTCATTCAATCACCCGTTACCGATATATCCATTTGCCATTAACATTGATAAGAAACCATAAATACGATGAATAAATAGAATACCATATATTTTTTAATTTATATAATAAATAAACACAATCTGCATACTGAAGTAGACCAACTCCTCTTAGGAGTAAATATCTTTTTTGTTGTTATACTTGAAAAAGAAGTAGTTTGGTTAGAAACACATTGAAGCACCTTTTTCAGTGATGGTTGCATTGTAAAAGAATGCTCATAATTTAATTTCTTGAAATTGCAGACCAAAGAGTTACTCGTGGGAGGTAAGCCAGTTGTGGCTTAAAGACTGTCGTTAAATTTAACTATCGTTAAATTAACGATTTTTTAAGTTTGTTTAATATTGTTTAAGTTTTTAAAATAAATATTTTTTAAAAAAAAATATATTAGTATATATATAACATCTTCATGAAAATAATCCAGAAAGTACAACAAACATTAGAAGGTAAACCATAAATAGCTACACACCTTAGAGTCTCTAATTTTCGGTTTAGCCATCCTCAAGATAGAAGGGAGTGAGACGCTAAATGCCCTCGCGAAGTAACGGTTAAAGACCCAAATAGTTAGAGACCATAAGTATATCAACTGTTGGATAGAATAGGTGTATAATGTAATCGGGATTCGGTCAAATTTCCAGGATCAAAATCAAACTCTCAATGCCGACGTTTCGGTTTTTGGAGGAGCAGACTAGCTTTTTAAAGTCGTCAACGCAGAGGCTGACGGATCGGTTTTTAATATATATATAATGTATATATAATATATAATGTATATATAATATATAATGTATATATAATATATATATGTCGAATAAATGAACAATGCTATAAATGTAGTTAGAGCGATATTTTATAATTTCTCACTCCAATAGAACCGTTCATTTAAAAGGTTTGTCCTTTTTCACCATCTGCTGTAATAATATCCTCTTTTTGGTGGATAACCGTCGAACGGTGGTTAGAAGTATCAAGTATTAAGTGTTTGGTCTAGTGTGTCTTTGGATTCTTAGGTAAGTTTTACTTTACGACCATTTAGATCATCAATTCAAAAGTTTCACCTAACTCTATTTTGTACGTAAAATTAATACGATTTTTTCCTTGATAGCTATTTGCCATGAAATTTAGATAAGCTCAAATGTTTTCGAAACTTGCTATTGTTAAAATCAAGAACAAATGTAAAAAAAGCTGTAATTTATTTTTAGGGTAAGAAAGAAGAATCAATTAAAATGAAAGATCAAAAAGAAATGAAACCTGTGTCAATGAGAGTTCGGGATGCTGCAGAAGCACTCTTAACAATTGTCTTGGAACATGTAAGCATCTTGATATTCAAAATAATAAATTTCTTGAAATCCATGCAACTTAATTTTCCTATGAGTATTTTTTTTTTTTTTTTTTAATCGTAGGCTGGATATTTCCCTCTACCTTGTAGCGCGGAGTCTGTTTCAAGTTTAGTGGATGAATCTGTTTTAATAAGGTTATCAAATTCCACATCTCTAACCTCGAATATTGACTCCAGACTGGCAATAAAGTATTATTCACTTAGAAATTCTGTGATACTTGCAATGTATGAGGATCCGCTTGGAAATTATCAAGGTAACCAATTCATCTATTTTTTTTTTTAACAATTCAAGAAAAATATAACATTATACTACGTAAATTTCGTTTCTCAACCGGTTTTGTACCTTGCCCATCTTTCGGAGTGTAACTGTGTGTTAAAATCATAATATTATGTTCCTCTTTATTTGCATAATTAAACTTTTGAAATGTATTCATGGAAAGCCTTGGTAGGATTAATTGAATGAATGTTAGGATGATAATTAACCTGCCATTAATTTAATGTATATTTAATAACCAACCCTTCATAAAATAAATATAAAATAACAATAAAATAAATATAAACATACAAATAAATTATGACTAATTTATAAATACTACCTGGATAAAAATTAAATTTTGATATTTAGTGTTTGTTTCTAACACCCAGATTTATAGGCTTTCACCATTTGAGACTTCACGTCTTTTTCTGAAAATAAGTCCTAGCGTGATTTTCGGGACGTTTTAGACTATAAGCCCTCCCCGGAAAATAGGCCCTAGTTAAGATAATGTGAAAAATATAATTCGTTAAAAAATTGCTGTTGAATGTAGTAGGTATTTCTAGCTGTCGTAATATTTCAGAGAATTCTTTGGAAAAAAAATATTCCAAGAAATTCCTTGTTTACCTGTAAAGTTTGTTTCAAGGAGACTACTTAGAGAAGAAGTATTAATTTAACCTCAGCTATATTGCAAGACATGAGAGATTCAGACCAATGATTCTACAGGAAATAGATTTGGAGGAAAATGAGAACGGAATTCAAAATTTTGATAATTTATGATAATGTTCCGGAAGATGACATGACTGTAATCGAATAAATTTAAATTTCTGTATAAAAATAAATAATAAACAAAAATATGTAAATCTACTTAATGTACTGGAAGCCCTCCCTCGAGAATAAGCCCTAGCACGGATTTTGACCTAAAAATAAAGTAAGACAGTGTCTTATTTTCAGAAAAAGACGGTAGGAGCTCTATTCCCTTCAAGGGAGCAGAAAACGTGACTCTTTCATATTTAACACCTATTTTAGTTGAGCTGCACTTCTCATTAAATTATATTTTTTATACATTTATGTATAGGCTTATATTTTATACATATCATCAAATAATTATCTATATGGTTGATTTGTTGAGTCTCTTTTAGAAACTGTTACATTTTTTTATAAATTCTATGATATTTTTGTAATTTTTAATGCAGAACCCCAACCTGTGGTGACAGTAATCGTGAGAGGCGGTTTTGGTAGACACACTTGGAGTTTTCAGCTTAGGCAACTTCCAAGACATAGGTTTGTTTTTCTATTCCATATTGACAGTTTATATAAATAGAAAATGTTACTGCATGATTATTATTATTACATGGCAAGGGTTGTTATAATTTGTATCATATATTGCTATCATCAGACACTTTGATATATTTATTTAAGCTAACATTAATGCATTATTGCTATTTGTTATTTTTAATTTACAATATAAACAATTGATGAATAGAAATTCAAAGGAAATATAAATGTAATGTATCAATTGTACTATCTGTATAACTAATAAATTATAGAATATTTTATTCATATTTTATTGGTATTTATTTCTGGACGTCTCAAAAGAGAAAACGATTCTAGTCTTCATTTGTGTTTTTTTCTGAATTTAATACGCATAATGCATAATTATAGTTAACGCATAATGCATAACGCGTAATTAAATTGATCTTAATGGTTGACTTGCCTGGTTTAGCATTCGGTCGAGCACCGATGTCGCCATACGAGGTAATATAGATTTAAATAATTATGATCTTCTAACGTAGTGCAATCAGTTATTATGTGATATTTACTCATTGTTTGGTAAAAAGCTAATGAAATGGTCTCCACATATAAAAATTTTTTATATATGTTATATTTTCAATATGTTTCTTACATTTAGTCTTAGAGCAAATGTAAATGCTCAGCCTAACCTTTAGGAAAAAAAAAATAACAATGAAATGTACCTGCCCTCTAATATGAAACAGATGTACACCCCATACCCTCACCCATGTCCATCCTATTCCCTAATGTCAAATTTGTATCCTATCCTGAAGTCGAAGAATACTCCACAGGTAGTAAAGGACCTCATTTATAGGGTGGTAATTAGGGCTAGCATGACTTATGGATGCTCGACCTGGTTACAAGCTGCAAGAACTAATAAAACACTTATACAGATAGTTCAGAATGACACCTTGGTATGCCAGAAATGTGGATATTCAAAGAGACCTCAGGTTAGAAACAATTGACCAATTCACGAGTAGACTAGTGACCAATGAGGACACGAAAATTCCAACCCATCCAAACCCCCTTATCCAAAGCCTATCCCAAATAATTCCCCAAACACATCCACATTAGAAGCTGTTATTAAAATAGAAGGTCAAACCCTTGAAAAATACTGACAAGGCACGACACAATGAGACCAAACGACCACGAAATGACGTAAACGGACGAACCACATAAAAAAAAAAAAAAAAGTACAGACATTTACTTACTGACCCCACCACCACAGCAGGACAATAATTCAGCTGTAGTAGGTCCGTGACCTGGAACTGCTAATAAACGTGCACAACAGTGCGCGGAAAGAATCGTTGGTCGTTGGATCCTATTCCCAGTCAGTTGTACCACACACACTCACCCTTAGGTTCATACTCTCTTCCTTATTTTATTTTTATTTTGTACTATATTTACTTTGTACTGAGGAATGCCTGAGGAAGAACACTACGAGTTCGAAACGCGTTGTTTATACCATTAAATTTTTATATCTGGAGATCATTTCATTAGCTTTTTACCCTACAATAATTATGATTTTATTAGTACTAATTTCGAGGCTCTGTGAAAGCTATTCATTTATTAATGAATAGGGTTAAATGTTTAAGCAAATCTATTTTTGGTTAATAGTAGTGGAGATTTTTTTCAGGTCAGCAACAGGTCGCGGAGGGAGGATGCAGGTGACGAGTGGTCCAGGAAGGCCTGTGCACATCAACCCCGGACCATCCCCTCCTTCTCACCCTAAACACCACACTTCCTTTCCTGACTTCTTTTATAAGATACCGCAGTGTGCCATGTAAACAGTTATTTATATCTTCATTATTATTCATTTAGTTTCAATATTTTTATTATTATTCATTTAGTTTCAATATTTTTAGTCCTTCCCACTTCCAATTAACCACATAAATATTAATCAATTAATTCCATTTATTTATTTTTAGGCTTTAACTAATTTTATTAAAGCCTAATAAAGTAATTACAATAATTTCTTTTTAATTAATAGGCTTAATTAAATGTTTCACTTGAGTGTAGATCAATCCAGATTATTTATTACATATTAGTTGTGGTTTATTAACTTCTCAATTTTTTTTTTTTTAATTCGGCATGATTTTGTTTAACCATGGGGTTTATTCGTTTTGTTTACAGGGAAATACGAATTGTTATGTGTAGATAATGTAAAAAAAATATTTTATCCAACTATATTGTTTTTAGATGTTAATTTTTTTTATATCATTCGACGTATTTTATTTTAAAATAAATAAAATATATTTTAGTAATTAAAAGAAACGGTCCAGCGGACTTTTAAATAAAAAAACCAATTAAAAACAAGATAGCACACAGATAGACACAAGAATAACTTTTATATTTCGACCATCGTCGTCATCAGGAGGCGAAGAGTCCTGGTGGAGTCGCCGTTCTGCCTTCCTGCGGGACTCTTGGCCTCCTGATGTCGACGATGGTCGAAATATAGAAGTGAAATATATTTTATATTTTTAAAATATATATTTAAAATATCAGTCAATGTAACGAATCTTTCCAGAATGTGACAATGTCATTGCGCTTTTCTTACTGTGAACCAGTAGCGTAGGAAAGGGGAGGAGAGGTCCGACCCGAGCGGCACGTGGCAGAGGGCGGCATTTTGAGGGTGTAAAAATAGGAAATAGAAAAAATGAAGCAATAAAATGCTAACAAAAAAATCTGAAATTTTATGCCAAAATGAGTTTTTAAGTCGTTGATTGTAATTCCATGAAAATAAATATTTTGAGCACTTTCTGGAATTTTGAAGGTTAACGTGTTATTAACGGCCAGCGGGAGGTGGGGGGCGGCGGGAAATCCTACGACTGCCCCGGGTGGCAAAGATGGTGAACATTTCTAAAACAAGAAACTGAAATATATATCATACATGTATATAGCTGTTGAAATATTTTCATTTCTTTCATAGTGACACCAGCCTTGGAGATTTGAACTCAGTGACTGGTTGGGACACTTCATCAATGCAGTCACTGATATCGCATCAAGCACACGGTGAAAAGGTTGAAACTAGTAATTCAGGTGATATTGAAGAATGCGCACCTCCAAAATTAGCAACTGAATTCAATACAACTAGAATGTTCTTGTCTCATTTTGGGCTATTAAATAAATTGGTGAGTTAGAGGATATTTATGTCTTAGTGACTTTAATTATTTATGAATTGACAATTACTTTATAAAGTTTTAATTTTATATATATATATATATACTTAAAATAAACAGTGACACATAGACTGAAACATAACAAAGGCTCACTTTTCAGTCTATGTGTCACTGTTTATTTTAAGTGTTATCTGTCCTGCCGGACAGTTTTTCGTTTATCATGATATATATATATATATATATATATATATATATATATATATATATATATATATATATATAATCAATGATCAAACCACAATAAGAAATGGGAAAACAAGACTAAGATCTTTCAACCGTAACAAGCGGGTTTTTGACTCTGACGAAGACCGCTTGTTACGGTTGAAAGATCTTAGTCTTGTTTTCCCATTTCTTATTGTGGTTTGATCATTGATTGTTACTTCACGTGTTTATGTGAAATCTTTATATATATATATATTTTATTTAAGTAGATGGCAGCTTCCGCATTTACGACTTTTTTGCTCGTGTTTTCTAGTTTTCGAACTAGTTTTTTCTGGTAGGGAGTGATTTCGTGGAGGAGTTGTCCCAGAGACAACTCTGGGATATATATATATATATATATATATAAATATATCATGATAAACGAAAAACTGTCCGGCAGGACAGATGACACTTAAAATAAACAGTGACACATATACTGAAAAGTGAGTCTTTGTTATGTTTCAGTCTATGTGTCACTGTTTATTTTAAGTATATATATATATAAAATTAAAATTTCCTCCACGAAATCATCCCTACCAGAAAAAACTAGTTCGAAAACTAGAAAACACGAGTGAAAAAGTCGTAAACGCGGAAGCTACCGTCTACTTTAATAAAATATGTTTACAAGAGAATCTGCTGCCAATATACACTAATATATATATATTCAAATAAAATCTATGGATAGTTATATCTGCGTCTTTTGTTAATTTTATTTGATTTAAAATATGACTGTACTAGGGTGTAAACACATGGAAAAAAATGTAAATGAATGAAAATAGAATGCTAATCAGAAGGTATAGGACTTTTTAAAGTTTACTGGAATGTGATAATAATATTATGAATACCACAGAGATTGCTAGTATAGTTAAATAAGAAAAAATATCTTACCTCGAATATTTCCTTCCTTACTTGACTGGTTCTTTACCTTGTCCACCTTGTAAAGTGAAAATTTAAGTTTTCGGGTAATTTTATTACATTTATAACTGCTTATCGGTCCTTTCTTTGCTATAGTTCAACAAGGCAGAATATTTATGAGGGAAGATGTTTCTTTCTGTTTTACATGAATAGTTGAAAAAATGTTCGGTTATTTTAATTTGTTCATCATTAATGATAATTTTTTAATCAAAAGAGATATCTCTATTTGTGCTATTTTGCGGAATTTATAATATTGGTGTGAAAAATGTATGTTTGTGTCATTGTCAAAGAGGTAATTTATCTGTGAAATTGTTGCAATTGTTTCATTTGAATTTTCAATATCCTGTAATATGTTCAGTAATTCTTTCGTCAGAATATCCAACTGTCATGTCCATATAATATCTCGGGAAATTTTACGAGAGAGTTTGTCCGCAACACTAAGTATCAGAATTTTTCAAACTTTACTGTTTAATATATTTAGATTAAATTACATTTTTCATTTTGAAGCTAACTCAGATATTGTATTTTTTTTAAACTTTCAACATTTTATGTATGGATTACTTAAATATTATAAAATTAATTACTTATAAATTATTAATTATAATAATATAATATAAGTAAGTAAAAATTCAATTGATTACTTAATTGAATCATCATTATTTTTGGCTGTAGTTTTTATAGTTTCAATTTCGATATAACTGTTTTGGTTGGCTGATACGATATTAATGGCGCAGAAAATCATTTGGTAAAAAAAGCATAATTTGTTTAGTATAATATATTAGGAGATGGCGTAAAAACTGATTCCATGTGTGTAGACTTTTTTTTTAAAGAAAAACCAGAGGTATTTCCTTATTTGTTATAGTCTAGCATCAGTCACATCACATGCTTTTGACACTGTACATTGTTATTTTATTTAGATTTTAAATAATGCAATAAAATTATTAAGCTGTTTAATAAGTGTGGTTACTTTTAGGCTAGGTTAGGTTACGTTACAGTGACAGTTCTACAAGGAACAGACTTAAAGCGAAACATTGGCCCTTTGTGTTACCACAAAATGAACATTCTACTATATGGAGATTCTACTACTCAAGTGTATTTAGAGTAGGGATCTTTAACAAGTACCTGACTTCGTATTGGCTTAGGGCTTAGGACCTCCTGCTTGAATAAATCGAGGACTAGAGTGGGTATTGAACCCCGGATCTACCTGTCCAGAGGTGAGGATATCACCTCTGGACTGGGTTGGCCCTTTTTGCCCCTTGCCCCTTTTGATTACCTTTAAAGATGACCAAGTATTATCAATAACTGAACATATTGTCAATTGAAAATAAATATGAAGTTATTTTTATTTTATATCATTACTGTCCACTGATAGTACATTAATTATTTCAGGATGATGGGTCTTGCCCTGTGGTCGCTCTTGATTCACAAAATCAATCGTTCTTTAAAGATTTAGAATTGTTGGACAAAATGGAGCCAAGAACCTGTGATACTTGTCTGGTATTCTACGTAAGGGCTGGGCAATCAAATGGCAGAGAGATATTGTCTAATGTGGTGAGTTATGTTTTTTTTTTTATTATTTTGGAAAAATATTTTTGTCACGTACTTTTTGTACAAGGTTTATAACTAAATTAGTTGGGTATCTACTGGAAAATGTACGATCGAAAATATAATTAAATGAAACTGAAGTTTACATTTAATGCAAAAACTTTGATAATAAATACACCGTCTTTTTCCGAAAATTAGTCCTAGCGTAATTTTCGGGACGTTTTGGACTATAAGCCCTCCCCTGAAAATAGGCCCTAGTTAAGATAATGTGAAAAATATAATTTGTTAAAAAATTACTGTTGATTATCTCTAGCTGTCCTAATATTTTAAAGATTCTTTGGAAATAAATATTCCAAGAAATTCCTTGTTTTCCTTTAAAGTTCGTTTCAAGGAGGCCACTTAGACAAATAGTATTAATTTAACCACAGCTATATTGCAGTACATGAGAGATTCAGACCAATGATTCTACAGGAAATAGAATTGGAGGAAAATCAGAACGGAATTCAAAATGTTGATAATTTATGACGATGTTCCAGAAGATGACATGAATGTAATCGAATAAATTTAAATTTCTGTATAAAAATAAATATTAAACAAAAATATGTAAATCTACTTAATGTACTTGCAGCCCTTCCTGGAGAATAAGCCCTAATACGGATTTTGACCTAAAAATAAAGTAAGAAAGTGTCCTATTTTTAGAAAAAGACGATGGTATGGTTATGTTTGTGGCTTTCAGTAACTAGAAAGAAGTGTGTAAACATAAAAATTAACTACTTACTACTTAATTAACTACTTAATACTGTTTCCAACAACAGTAGTGGTTATCCAATGTGTCATAGTATTCCGTATGAGGTGCTATGATTTTGAGTGGAACGTGGATTTTGAAGTTTTCTCGATCATGGAAAATTGTATATTTATGCAAAAATAAATAAAGTATATCATTCTATAAGTACTTCATGTATAAGAAAATAGTAGACTCTTTGAGTATTCGAGATTACATTATTGTAAGAAGTTGATTTTTGTGAGGTCATGTTTTTTGTATATAAGGTATTTAAAATCTTGGAATATCTAAATGATATATGCCTAAAGCACATGTAAATACGATTAGCATGCCAACTCAGATACTACTATATGGAGAGGGGGTACTCAAGGCATTAAAAGAGGCCATGTTTTTTGTATATAAGGTATTTAAAATCTTGGAATATCTAAATGATATATTCCTAAAGCACATGTAAAACGATTAGCATGCCACTCAGATACTACTATATGGAGAGGGGGTACTCAAGGCATTAAAAGAGGCCATGTTTTTTGTATAGAAGGTATTTAAAATCTTGGAATATCTAAATGATATATGCCTAAAGCACATGTAATACGATTAGCACGCCTTACCAGATACTATTATATGGAGAGGGGGGTACTCAGGGTATTTAAAACTATCGGCCAATCAATCTATTATTAAATATGATAAACAAAATAACCAGAAACTTAGACGAAATCTATATATATATATATATATATATATACTCTATCTTATATATACATATATATTAACCAGAGTTTTTCATTCAGTGATGGCATTTATATTATGAGTGTGCGAAAGACAAACAATACGATTTTTTATCATTCTTGACTTTATAGATCGCTAAATCTGTTCATGAATGTATTATTTCCATCAATTTTCAAAACTTGGATTGTTAAAAATTTTAAAAAAATAAAAATAAAAGTAATTAAATTTATAAAATAGCGTTTTAATATAAAAAAAAAGTTTTTACAATATTTTGGAAGTTACAATATTTTGGAAACAATATATAATGGGGTATTTTTTTTAATTAGTTAAAACAACAGTTAGTCACAAAGTTAAAAAATAATAGAAGTGATTGAAGAGAGCAAAATATCCGATTGGTTAACACCAGATAAAGCAGAGTTAGACGGAGTTATTGTCAATCTGAGCTGGAAATTTAGGTTTATAAACATCTAATTCGAAAGTATATATATAATTTATATATACTTGTACTATAAAGTACAGTAAGGCTGAGCAGGAGTGAATTTGCCCACTATACGTTTTAAACTCAGGAGACTTGAAAGTTAATGATGTACTTCTACAGCATTCAAGCTCAAAGCATATGGTGACCTCTACTAGAAACAAAAATCATAAACGTTTTCTTTCACATGAAAATGTTTACGTTATTCCCTTGATTCGAACTATGAACTTTTTTTTAAAAAGTTTTTATGTCTTAGTGACATCCAGGTTAACCTATTCCTAAAGATAAGTATAATTTCCAATACGCTTGAGATTAATGTTTTCGTTTTGTATAACTCATGAATTTTTAATTTCGAATAATTCTGATTCCGTACAATTATACCTTCATACCTTCAAATAATTTTCTTTGATATTAAAACTTTTTTGAATAACTGTTTTTCAACATTTTTTTCAATTTAAAGATAAGTATCATTTCCAATACGCTTGAGATGAATGTTTTCTTCTTATATAAATCATGAATTTTTAATTTCGAATAATTCTGATTCCGTACAATTATACTTTCAAATAATTTTCTTTGATATTAAAACTTTTTTGAATAACTGTTTTTCAACAATTTTTTCAATTCATTTTTTTTTTCCTAGGAACAGAGTAACAATGTATCTATACATTTTCTTCAAGTTCTTCGAACTATGGGCTGGCCTAAAGTGGTCCCCAATCCTGTACCGAGTGAGTACCTGCACAAATTTGTACTATTGTTAATTTATTTGTTCGAATTTTATCAGTAAAATATTAGTATATAATTTTTTACTTTGAATACTATTTTAAGTTATTTTACTTCCATTTGTTTGGTTTGTTTTTTAAATTTACTACTGAGACTTTATAAACTGAAGCTGTTAGCTTATTATCCTTAGCCATTTAAATGAAGTAAAACATTATAAGCTATGAGTAAATAATTTATTTATTTATATATATTATAAAGTCTTCAGCAGTGTTGACTGTCTTTACTTTTAATATTCTTTTATTTATTAAATTTAATTTGTTGAAATAATTTTTAAACTAGTACGTGTTAGTATAAATGGTGGCAATTTAAATGGAGTTAAAGGGTGATTGGAAGTTAATTTCTTATTTTTGAATATTCCTAATATATTTCTGAATTATAATTGTAAACTAATTAATTGTAATTGTAATATGTAATTGTAATTAAAATTATAATTGTAAATGTGAAATGAGATTCTGTAGAAGAGGTGACCAAACTTTCATATTGGGTGGGAAGTGTGTATGTATGTGACTGTTTTGGTAAAAGTGTATCAAAAATGTGGACGACTACGGATTTTTGAATAAACATTCTTCTAGATTTGTGTTTTAACGAGAATTTTTCAGTAAAAATCAGTCCTGAAATTTAAAAAAAAAAATGATGGAAGTTGCAGAAATATAAATAGAATTATTGTTTCAAACTTGAATGTGAATAAATAGGATAAACAATTTTACAAGAAAATTATAAAGTAAAAAAAAAAATGTTGGAACATTTTTGGAGACACTTCGAAATTATTTAGTTTTAGCAAAGTTTTCCTATATTTCACTCATAAAATCATAAAAGCTGCACTATTCGACCGCCGCCTACGTCATAGCCACAACATCGTCTGGTGTAGAACATAGAGTTTCAATGCTATTATCGGTCATTTCTCAAGCCGCCGGGGAACTGGATCAACTGATTTCATAATGAACTCTTGTTGGATGAAATACATCATTTTTCTTATTGGTCCTTTAAGATTTTTTTTTAATTGCCATTTTATTATTTGTTAGTTAGGACTTGTTATGGATAACTCGTCCGGCCTACGAGAACCCATTCATGTCCTTGGGGAAGTGAACAGTGATCCATACACGATCAATAATATTGAACGGACATCTTAAAAGTAAACATGAATATGAATTTCATTTCCATTTATCTTCCCACATGTACAAAAACGAACTTGAATAAAGATACAATATATGAAACAGTTCTGAGGTAAAATAGATAAACAAACAAAAGTCTCCACACAAATGAAGTTTTATTCGACGCGTTTCGAACACTTTGTGTTCATCATCAGGAAGACACTATAATACAAATTATATCTAATCAGTTACAAAATTAGAGTGAAATAATAAAATTCAATTAAGAGAATTCAAGACATACCTAAGGATGTGGTGCTGACGGGTTGGACCAGTGAAAACAACAAGTAGGAAATAGATCCGCTGCGAAAGAGTGGGGATAGGCATTTAGGAGAGAAGGCGGCAAAGGTGTCGGGCATGCTTGAAAATCGTTGACTGAAATACAGAAGTTACTAATTTTGTAACTGATTAGATATAATTTGTATTATAGTGTCTTCCTGATGATGAACACAAAGTGTTCGAAACGCGTCGAATACAACTTTTTTTGTGTGGAGACTTTTGTTTGTTTATCCATTTTACCTAAGAATTACGGATTGCACAACTAATGATATGAAACAGTGTTGATATTTTAACAATCGAAGCAAGTTTTTAATCATCGGACGATTGGTAGTTGTGGTCTACACGTCTGTCCAAATAGAAGTCCTAATTTAATATTTTGCGAATTGTTCTTGGTCTTGGTTTAATGAATAACACTACTCTACTTAATCTTAAGGACGACTTGTCTCTTCCCTTTCACGAGAGTTCCATATGAAATCAGCTGATGCAGTTGCCAGGTAATCATTGATTATCTGGTGACAAATAATGGTGCCTATATATAACATTTTATTTCAAATAAGGCCAGCTGTATACTCTCATTTCGCATTCATAATGTATAACAACTATAGTTGAGACGAAATAAAAATATTCAGAAGTAGACAGTTACTTTTCAGTCTTCTAGTTTGGTATATGCTGGTATAGTGCTTTTAAGAGTATATTTTAATTTAAGGGGAAGTTAGAACGATCTAATAGAGGTTATTTGTTTTATTGTAGTAATAATTAATAATTAATGTGTAACGAATTATGAGTGATTTTTTTTGCACTGAACAATTTTTACCTATCGCTTTAGCTTTATATGACTGGGAGTAAATTTGTAGGAAAATCTATCGCTTATTTTGAAATTACAAACAAAGTCTTCTAATCAACAGTTTTATTAAAAAAATCACTTTTCGAACACCTATTGTTTTTTCAGGTTTACCTTGAAGAAAACACTTTTACTTAGTGTTTTTCTTCAGGTACTTTAGTGTAATTATAAAAACAGTTAAAAAGTAGAGACATTCCTGTTTGTATTATAACACTGTAGGTGGATAAAACTTATGAACAATACTTCGTCTTCAAAAAATTCGTTATTTTCTTAATCAATCTTTGTTTATGTGTACACTTTGTCTCGAATTTCCAAAATATGAGTGCTAATCAGGAGCGTGCGGTGACTTTTGTAACTGAGGAAGCAATAGTCGATATTGTTTTTCATAGAGGTAGAGATTTCATTTAAATGGGTATATTTTATACCACGATTATTTTTTAAATATAAAGATAAAATAAACAAATTATCCATATTATTTACATTTTAGTTCAATCCTTCTTTCTTTATTGGTGAAATTGTCAATAACATTTTTGTAAGGGGGCCAGGCTAGCTCAGTGGTTACGTGCTCACCTCTGAACTGATAGGACCGGGGTTCAATCCTCACCTGGCCCTCGATTTATTCACGCGGGAGGTGAATAAATCTGAGCACGTCGTCCCTCGGAGAAGGACGTTAAACCGTCGGTCCCGAGCCTGTACGATGTCAGGTACTCGTTAAAGATCCCTACTCTAAATACATTTGAGTTAGGCAAAATGTAGGACTCCCACTGTAGAATCAATCTTCATTGTATGGTATCACAAAGGGCCAATGCTTCGCCTACGTGTGTTCCCTTGTGGGACTGCCACTGCAACCTAACCTAACCTAACATTTTTGTAGAATGCTTAGTTCTTGATGTTCTTTAAAAGAAAAACTTTTTCTATTACAATTAGTTGCAAGACTGCTTAATCTTTCTTATCCTTTCGAATTTTTTGTATAATTGTGAATTATGCTATACTATACTGTAAATTGTTCTTTTATAGTATTGTTTAAAAACCTAGACACTTTGACTTTCTCCGTAATATCGTGCAATAAGCTGTAGAAATAGAGTTACCGTTGCTCCCTAAAAGATTGTTTATTTTGGTTTTGTATTAATCTACTTTATCTCTGCTCTCTGAAATATATTTTCACTATTATTTTAATTCTGAAGGTTATTTTGACATTATTTAGTGATTTATTGATGAAAGAAAACTGAAATGGGTTAAATTTGCTGCCCCTGTAAGATATGCAATCGCTTTTTTAGTGGATTGCTTCTCCTTTGCTGTGTTAGTGTTGCAAGAAACTCACCAATTCACAATTCGCTAATTCAAAACTCATGAAACAAATTAAGATGCAACTAATATTGTTAGATTTTTCTTATCAGCGCAGACTACGAAAAAAAATTGATGTTTTGGCTTTTTATCAAAGCAATATGTTGAATAATTCATCCAGAAGGATGCAATATCCTGGATGTTTCCTCTGCGTGGATTTTTTCGTGCTGTCAGTCCACTGGTTGACGCGTCAGCACATAAAATAAATAAATTTTATTTCTAGCGCGCAGGAAATAAAAGCTGGAAGCATTAAATTCCGCATAATTTACGCTGTTTCAATAATTTCATAGTCTAATGGGAGAATCTGTTTAGAGAAAAATAAATAAAAGGCTTTCATTGTTGCTTCTATAGTCATAAGGAACATCATTGTTTTCCTTGTTTCCATTGACTGCACGCCTATAGTGTACTTAACATGTACTGACTGTCAACTGAATAGTGAGATAAATACACGGCTGTTTAAACATCACTTTTAAAATGATTTAAATCTGCTTATTATGTTTACAAGCAAATATTAATGAAAAATAGGTAATAAAGTAATACAGCAAAGAATTTATATTAATGGTTATTTCATATGTCAGGTTTTCAGAGCTATAAGAATTATAAATTTTGCATTTTATTACTGGCTTCTAATTCTTCTTATTTTTTTTTGCTATTTTTTTTAACAGTTGAAATTGGTGAAAATAGACAAAATCATGGAGGTTCTAAGTACAGTGGGCACAAAAGGGTACTTTATTGGGCCGATGCAGCTTCGGAAGTTACCTTTATTGTCCCAACTGTTCAGAGATTGCACCATCCTATCAAACAATCTGGTAATTTATTATTTAACTGCTTTTTCTTTCAGAAAAAATTAAAATCAAAGTTAATACATGGCATTTTCAAATATCTTTCAAATTTCTCTATTTAAATGTGTATTATTACTATATGTCTGAGAGACTCGGAATTCTTATGGATTCCGAGCGAACTGCGGTGAGAGTGTCCTGTTGTTTTATCCTTCGTTGTATTTAAATATTAGATTAATGGTTGTTACTGAAAATGTAGAAGTATTATTGGATGAGGTGCCAAGATATTGCATAGAATCACCTGCGGGTCATTTTTGACCACCCCAATTTTTTTTTTTGAACACAAATAATCAAATGTTAAGCAATTCTACCCACATCTCTGAAGCTAAGGGCAGTGCACAAACTAAACTGAACTAGGAATCTACTAAAATTAATAATTTTTGTTAGCACCTAGTAAATATTAGGTATAATAATTTTTGGCTTATTTTAACAGGCAATATACAACTAAAAAATAACTATTAAATTCCGTTCCATTAGTGATAAGTTATCTAGCATACTTTCAATACGAACTCCGAGTCAGAATAAGTCATTTATTTAATGTAAATTTATTTTAAAAGTGAGGATAATTATCTATTGAAATAATTTTGGTTTAAAGTTAATAAATTACACAACTATTCACAGCATTTAAATATGCTTTAAATAAGTAAACAAATAAATTACACTATTTTCCTTTATTGAGGTTTGGTTCAGCGTCAAAATCTTTTCAGTAAAACACCTTTAAGCTAACGTTTCGTCTATATTTGTAGACATCTTCCTGGTTAAATCAATACAGCATTAATTACGAAAACATGAAAATTGTAATGCTTATTGTGCATTGATGTAACCCTGAATGTTTACAAATATAGACGAAAAGTTGGCTTAAAAGATTTTATTAAAAAGTGTTTGACGCTGCGTTAGACCTCGATGAAGAAAAAAAATATGTAACATAGAATATATATGGTTAAGGTAAGAAAAGATTCAAATAAATTATATATTCAAGGGGAAGGTTTTTGCAGTGAATTAATTTTGAATCATGCAAAAATCTTTTCGGGTATTTTATTCTTGGAAAGAAACTTATAATTTTCTCTGTTTATATGACTGTTATATGACATACCACATTTGTATTTATTTCATTGGAGAATACAAATTAATGTAATTTAATTAATTAATTTAATTAATCTGCATGAAGTGATGTTTAAAGTTTTTTTTTATTATTAACGTTACTATTTATTTATTATGGTTTTGTAAGCTGTCTCAAATGATAACAAAAATATATTATCAATATAATAACTATGCAAACTCCATGGCGCCTAATTGCTAACAACATATAGTTACGTGCGCGATTTTAAAGTTGGCAATTTTTTCAGAGTGAGTTTATCTATAGGAATAATGAGAACAACTCCAGATTTTTAATATTATGACTAATTTGTAAAATACATTCTGCATATAATTCCAAATAAACATGTAACTCCATAATTCCATGGAGCAACATGTTTTCAATTATTGTTGTGGAAAATGAAATTTGTAATCGACCATTTGTTCCCAAATTTTCACTAAAGTCATTTGTTTGTTTAAATTTATATCTTTTTATATCTTTTATTCCTTTTAACTTTTAAAGATACAGAATACATCTAAATTTGTAAATGTGGCTCTTTAGATTGATTGAAAATAGTTCAAAAGACTGGTTTTTGAGAAATGAGTTTAAGAATGAGCCTTCTCATTTGTCCATGCTTTTATTAATTAGAAATAAGCTAAATTTTCGAGATAAACCAAAGTTTGGCCCCGGAAAATATGACCTGTTTAATCTAAATTGGATGTTGTTTGGCTATTTATGCGGTGTGAATGGACATTTCATTTTTATAAATATTGATTCAATACAATACAATATCAAGGAGGTTGGGTTTGTGCATGATGTATTAAATTTTAGGTGAAGAAAAAGGGAAAAAACATGTAACCAGTTATCCAGTGTTTATTGTTTGGCTTGAAAGTTTAGAAGATGCTACTAATTTTCCCTTAGGTAAGAACAATTTGTTATATTCATTTTCTGATATATCTTTTTTTTTATTTCAAAAAATTTAAAGTTATTTTAATTGCAGATTTTATGATTGATCATACGAATCCTGGTTTGGATGGCTGGGTTTCGCAAAATTGCACTGTTTTGTTTGTTCATGCATTGCAGAGTGGGCTTTTTAGAATCAAAGTTCAACCGTCACCTAGCAGGTAAATAGAGCCTATTCTACTAAGAATAGCACATACATATATGGCGTGAATAGAATATTTCTCTAAATACATAAGCATTATTTCCATATAAAACAATCCAAGGAGGACAATAAACGTTCATAATTAAATGAAAGGTTAACAAAACATGCTTAATGTTTTTGATTTTTGCTTCATCGTCATAAGGTGAGAGAAAAGAAGGAGACCAAAAATAGACACGAAGCATCGGTTGGAGACCTACAGTGTTGCCACACGCGGGCCCGTTTAAAGATAAGGAAGAATAATGAAAATTAAAGTCATAAAGAGAGAAGCTTAAATATTCAAATATTTAGTTAAAAAAAAAAAAGGTTAGACAGAAGGTAATATATTATTAAATAGAATATATACTATATATTATATATTATTAAATAGAATAATAGATTCGGAAATTAACAAAATAAAAAACTAACTTTTTCTTTTTTTCTTCATTTAATTATAATTCTTCCTTCTTTTTAACTAAGCACGCTTGTGGTAACACTGTGATCTACACCGCTGATTGATGGGTGCGTTTGTTCACGTTCTCTTTCCTGACGACAATTGAACCAAAAGTAAGACTACAAGTGTATCTGTTTCTTATTGCTATACGTAATTACATTAATATATATCATGTTGTGCTTATAGAATATGAAGCATGTAGTTGATATTTACAAATAACGTTGTCTATCCATTCTTATTTGTTTTTATAGATTTATCTTTTTTTTATTTTTATATTTGTATCTTTTTCTTACTTTGTTCTAATTTATCTATAATATAGTTTGATAAAAGTTTGAAATAGGTGATCCAAATGGATCCAAAACTTATTGAAAATACAAAAGCACACTTAATATACCAAAAGACTTAATAATTGATAATTCTAACCATGGTTCGACGTCAAAAAGAGGATATTATTACAAGAGATGGTGAAAACGGACAAACGTTTTAAATGAACGTTTATTTGGTTTATTTATCTTCTTGGTTTATTTGTATTGTTTCACACAACAGCCTTAATTTTTAATTTATGAATTTATCTTCTCCGTTTTCCTTCCTTTCCTCTTTCACTTATTTCTAATCTCATTTTTTTCATTTATCCATTCCTTACGCTGTCTTAAAAACTTTTCCACGATGGTAAGGTGGCTACACTGTCTGTCACTTTATAAACCCTTTCAAGTCTCAATTCATGTATATCTTTTTCCTTTTCTTCTTCTTCTCTCCTGAAGATGTCAAGGAAGCCGAAATTCGACAATCGGTTTTATCTTATTTTTTTAATATTTATATTAAAATATATATTTAGTTTTATAAATCTATATTTTTATTATTTTGTTCTAATTTATCACTTTCTATTGGAGTAATTCGAAGCAAAAGAGGAATGAAAAACATGTGACAAGAGCATGCTGTATATAGTGCTTACTTAACGTTTCCCTTGGAACTATTCGTTCTACTCAGAACCGTTCATGTAGAATATCTGTCCCTCTTCATCTGCTCTTCTTATCTCCCTTTGATAACGAACTCTGGTTCGACAAAAAAAACTACTAAATCAAAATTAAAATGGTTTAACCCTTTATAATAAGACCTTATTTTAAATTTTAAAGCATCTAAATGTGAAAGAAATTTTTTTTAATATTATATTAATTTATTGTTTCTTGGCTGCTTTTTAATTTATTATGTATTTAATTAAATGTTTATTTTTTTATTTATTTTAGTCTTTTATAAGATATCCGTTAATATTTATTTCTGGTTTTTTTATTTTTTCTTTCCCTTTATTATTTATTTTGCATGACGCCTTGTTTTTTTATTTTTTCTCAATTCTTCTTTTATTATAGTTTAGTTTCCTTATTTCTCTTGAACTGCACACTTATGGTAACAGTGTTAGTCTAAAACTGTTGATTCGTGTGTGCTTCGTTTAGTTTGGTCTCCTCTTCTCTCTTCTGATGACGGTTGAACCGATAATTTTGTGTCTATTTCTTATTGCCTGTACATAATTACATAAATTCATATCATGCCGTTCTTTTTAGAATATCAAGTCTGATGTCTTACAATATTGACTTAGTCTACAGATTTATATTTAGTTTTATAAATCTATATTTTTATTATTTTGTTCTAATTTATCACTTTCATAATAGTAATAGCTTTTTTTCATTTAACTATAAGTAAAGTGTAGTGATAATAAAAAAAGTCCCTCCTTTAGAAGTCTTCTGAGTCTATTTTTATTTATCTGTGGGCTAATGTCTGGTTCTTTGGATAGATGTCTAGAACGACAGGCTTGAATTCTCATAGAAACCATAATATAACTTTATATAACTAAGGGAAAACTTTATATTCACCTTGTATCATGTTCTTTGGATGGATGTCCAGAACGACAGGCTTGAATTCTCATAGAAACCTTAATATAACTTTATATAACTAAGGGAAAACTTTATATTCACCTTGTATCATGTTCTTTGATGGGTGTCTAGATCGACAAGCTTGAATTCTCATAGAAACCTTAATATAACTTTATATAACTAAGGGAAAACTTTATATTCACCTTGTATCATGTTCTTTGATGGGTGTCTAGATCGACAAGCTTGAATTCTCATAGAAACCATAATATAACTTTATATAACTAAGGGAAAACTTTATATTCACCTTGTATCATGTTCTTTGGATGGATGTCTAGAATGACAGGCTTGAATTCTCATAGAAACCATAATATAACTTTATATAACTAAGGGAAAACTTTATATTCACCTTGTATCATGTTCTTTGGATGGATGTCCAGAACATCAGGCTTGAATTCTCATAGAAACCATAATATAACTTTATATAACTAAGGGAAAACTTTATATTCACCTTGTATCATGTATTGAATGTATTCAACATAATCTTGTCTCAATCATTTTATTAATTTAGTTCAAGTAATAAGGTATAATTATTTTCCCAATTTATTTTTGGTGTTGATTATTTGATGTTGCCTAATAATCCTCTTAATTCAGATTATTTTTTCCGCTTACTTTGTTGATTTTTTACCATTATCGAGAGAAACTTATTTTATGTTTCAGACCCTGTGTAGCTCTTCCATTGGTTAATGGAATTGTTGTCAGTAAGAACGTCATTGGATCATTTCTGCGTCAAACTGCATTAAATATTTGTCGTAGAAAACGACTTGATAATGAAAGGTATATTTATTTTATATTAATTTACTTTTACTGAATATAAACTCTGAGAGAGAAAATAGTTTAGTTATTCATTAACTGTGCAATCTGTTTTAGTGTGGTATTTACTCATATTGGGGAAAGTATTAAGTCTCCACACAAACAAAAGTTTATTAAAGCTTGCAGTGAATTCACTGAAGAACATCAAGTGTTTGAAACGCGTTGTTTAGTTTCTTATAATACACTTTTTCTGTGTGGAGAATTAATACTTTCCCCAATAGTACAGTTATTTTTACATGAATACCCTCTTAATAAAATAAAAAAAATAGTAATTTAATTTGAATAAACACATAAAAATCTACATATATATGACATAAAGAATAATGTTATGAATATTATAACATGGTTCTCTTCTTGTTTTAGATTTAATATTATGTTTTAGTCATTATCAAAAATTATGAATTTTTATGGAGATGGTTATGTTGATTTATAGCAGGGACATTATACCCGTTTTTCCCGTGATCTTCTTTTACTGTAATTAAGAAGGTCTTTTTTTAAAAAAAGTCCATGTTTAAAAAGTAAATTTTAAATATTATCTATATAAAGCTCTCTTATCACCTTTGTATTTGCAATTAAAATCAAAAAGGTACAGACTTTAAGGTTGATAAACCAAATAAAAGAAAAACTATATTTCGACATTCATTGTCATCAGGAGAAGTACTCTTCTTGTGTAGTTGTTTGTATTGCTATACAATTCGTGGTACTGTACTTTATGCGCATTGCTTTATAATGATCATAGGTATAGCAGTTTGGCTTAGTGAGAGTTGAACTTGATCTTTAGAATCAAGTTCTCATAGAATCCATATATCCAATATCCATGTATCTAATATCTCATTATAGAGTATTATAATAAGGTATTAGAATATCTGATTATATTTTTTCAAACAATAAATTTTGTAAAATATTGAAAATATGACTAAGCAGCATTTGAGATAGGTTTTACTCTATTGTTTCTAGTAGAAATTGATTCAGACAATGCTTCAACTAAAAAATGTTGTATATACTAGTTTTGACGATTTAAATATGGTGTGCAAGATATTTAATTTTGTGGTACACCAAATAAATTTAAGAAGAAAGAACTGCGGTTAACACTAAATGACGATTACCATAAAAGCCTGAAATGTTTGACCATTAAATGTTAAGCTAACTTTTTGTAACAAACAAATAGCTCGTGTTTTGGGAGTCAATTGTACTTTACCAGCCCTGCTTTGGAATATGAGAGGTTTGAATCTAGACCAGAGATTCCCAAAGTGGGTTCCGCGGAACCCAGGAGTTCCTTAACGGACTGTCTGAGGTTCTGCGAAAAACATTTAGAGAAAAAATTTTTCTAATTTTTTTTTCTTTAGTGGGTATGGATTTATTCTGTGTTTTTGTGAATCATGAAACCGAATAATACTTAATACACATAAGTAGACGTGGCCAAAATTTTATTCATATTTAGGATGAATCACTAGTCAGATTTTGGAGCTATCTGATTCCCGAATTTCCATCTATTGTAAAAATAGCTCTTCACACATTGCTGCCACTTCCCACTACCTAATTATGTAAAATCGGTTTATCCTTCTACACTACCATAAAAACTAAATACCAAAGCAGTCTTAACGCTCGGTCTGACTTAAGAATCAAACTTTCAACTATAAAACCAGAAATGATTACAAAATTAACTTTGTGTTAAAGTTGCTAATAATCCTTTTCCATGTTTTATGTACTTGTAGAAGATATGAAAATTTAAATCTTTTAGTCTTGAATTTTACTTCGAAAACTACGCATTGAAGTATTATTACTTTTTAATTGTTTTTAAACATACATACTATTTATAAAAGCATATGAAAATATTTATATTATATTTGTATAAAATCATTAGAATCTGGGGTTCCTGGGGAAAGTTACTGTAGCAAAAAGGGTTCCATGTCGAAAAAGTCTGAAAATCTGTGATCTAGACCATCACTTTGGATTACTGATACAATCATACACAATCTTATATGATATTTACGATTTAGACTTTATGATTTCCTTGTTGGACAATGCATACTAACATCTTTTTTTTCTCCCCACTGTTTAGTTATCAACCACCTCACACAAGAAGAAGGCATAAAATACAGGAAATGACTTCAAAATATCAAATCAAGCAAACAAGACCTGATTTCCTGACCAGTTTATTCAGCTAAGTTTGATTTAAAGGAATCAATATTACTTGATTTACTTTAAATAATAGCTGATCTTTTTTTCTTTTTCTTTTTTGAACGAAATAATTTCAGTGCCTATGCAACCAAACTCTACATCAGTACCTCACTTATTTAAAATTAGAAATAAAATATTAGTTTGAAGGTGGGCATTTTAAAATGTTTTATTCTAACACTACTTTTGCGACCAGTAAGTTAAGTAAAACTAAACTAGTTTGTTCCTGTATTATAAAATTTTACCCAAAAATACATCTATTAATTGCTCTGAAAGATTTTTCTGGATGCAAAAAATATAGTATTAATTAATCATATACATGGCTGTGATTCATTAATAAGTATTAGTCTCTTTTAATGGATATTACAATTTAAACACAAAAAAAAAACCATTCCATTTTAAATTTATAGGTTCTTGGTGCACTTTATACTGGGTCCATAATATTTAATATTTGTCTGGTAATTATATTTGTCTTTAGATTACACTTTGTTGAATATATATATTTAGTTGTTATTATCAAGGACTCCTTCAGCATATCAACATTTGTTATACGTATTTAACGTGTTATACGTATTTAAGGTTACTACAGCGAACCATAAAAGTATTCCTTACAACCTCTCCATTAATTAATTTTATAACATGGTGTAGAAAAGAAATTACAAATATTTGATTTTGAACATAACAAATAATAATAGTAAACATATTTAATATGTTTTTTTTTTTTAATAAATCTATGTTTAATTGGTTAGATGAACAGTAGTTTTATATTTTATTTCAAAACATTTTGATTTTTTGTTCAACTTTTTTCGAGTTATATTTTTGTTTTAAGTATATAAATCTTTGGCTCAGTATTTTTTATTATAAAAATAATTTTCATTTCTTACAATATTATAGAAACAAAAATGTTTTATTAGTATAATTTATTTGTTTTTAAATTATTGTTATCAGCTTTAGCTAATTCAGGACTATTGCTTCTAGCATCGATTCATAATTCCATAAATTTAAAAAAAAAATTGACCCAGAAGAAGCGTAGGTTTTAATACATTCCCAAAAGGTAGTATTTTATTAAAATATACTATGAAGAAACAAAAAGCAACTCATAATCATCTAGTTAATGTTTTATATTATTAATATGTATCTAAATGTGTTGTAATAATTAATAATAATTGCTCTATTTCTTTAAAGCAATTGATTTATACTAATTTATTTATTTTATATACATATATTGTAATTTTGAACCAAGCTTCTATTTCTTACGAACAACGATTATAATAGATACACATTTATTTTTATAAGTGATACTTATAAGCGATCACTTATAATACATATTTTATGTAATTAACATGAAGCATTAATGTTTAGCTTTAATGCTTGCATTTTATGATTTAGTTTGACTACATTTTGATTTTACTAAAGTAAATGTTTAGAGATTATCTGTTTAAATTTCTGATTTAACTTCAGTAGTCACTAAAGATATTGTTATGATATCAAACATTTCTTAAGAAACAGTTCCTTACTGCATTTTATTTATATTGAGTTAAATTAACATCATTTAACGCTTTTTTTTTATAAGAGAAATGTTTTATTACATATCTGCCTATAAAGTTAAGTAATTCATTGAATACTAATGCCAGTTAAAAATGCTCAATAAAACATACATACATAAGTGTTGATACACTATTTCTTATTACAAAAATGTCTTAATTATTCATAAAAGAGCTTAACTAAGGATAATTATATCAGTTCAGCATTATTAATATATCTTTGTCATGTACGCTCATTCAATTGAAGTACTTGTTTATAAAAAAAAAATAATTAAAAAAATTGGCTTTACCATGTTAAGAATGGACCCAGTTATATCTCGTAAATATTTAACTTTAGACGTGCACTTTACATGGAAATGTATTTATTTTTGTTACAATTCAATATAATTTATTTTCACATTTATGTTTAAGATCACTGATGTTTCACTTTTTTTTTTTAAAGAAAAGTAATTTTTTGTAATCAAATATATTTATTTTAATATTCTCATTAACCGATGTACCTATTTATTTAAAACTTACATTTAATGACTTCAATAGATTTTGAAATGTTAAGAAAATATAAATTTGTTATTTATTTGGCTGATAAATTATTTCTTTTCTACCCCTATTGTAAGTATGATTAAGGGGTTAAATACCGTGAGACAAATGAATAGATGGATGTATTGGTGAAAATGGTTTCAACAGAGGAGTCATATCAAAGGTTACAATCAATGTCTTCCCTAAGTTTTATGGTCAGAAATTAGCAAAAGATAACATCGTTAAGAAAATTTTAAGAAAAGTGGATGGAAAGTTCAATGAGTTATCAAAACAAAAATATTATTTGAACAATATAAAGTATACTATCAAATAATTATCTAGATTTAAAAAACCATCGTTTAACTATGTTCCTTACAGAACATGGCAAACTTTAAAATCTTCTTCGTTTAAAATTGTTTACAAAGGTGCAATAAATTTTTGTAAGGATCTCTGTGGCAATGTGGTCACCACTGGACTGGTAGGTCTGAGGTTCAATAACCACAATGGGCCTCGATTTATTCATGTGGAAAGTGAATAAATCTGAACATATCGTCCCTTTGAAAGGCGTTAACCCGTTGGTCTCGAGAGTGTACGATATCAGGTACTTGTTAAAGATCCCCTACTCTAAATACTCTTGAGTTAGGCAAAATTTAGGCCTTCCAATGTAGAATGTTGATTGTGGTATCACAAAGGGTCAATGTTCGGCCTATGTGTGTTCTCTTGTTGAACTGCCACTGTAACCTAACCTAACCTAAATCTTTGTAACAACTTTGTATCCAGACACCAGGTCATTTCCATTTTGATTAAGATCTAGATCTTCAAAGACGTCATCTTCAAAGAACTTGAGTATTGCTTAGATTAAGCTGACTAGTAAACAAAAGTGGCATTGTCTTAAATTAATATAAATTTTTCAGCCAGTTTATAACTTCTCAAGTTATAAGTCTCCTCAATTACACATAACTTTATATTCCTGTGAATCGGTCATTTTTTAAATGCTTTTATTTCCATTTATTATTTAATATACATTTTTAAATCATTAGTTGTGCAATCCGTAATTGTGTGGTATTTACTCATTCTGAGGTAAAATGGATAAACAAACAAAAGTCTCCACACAAATGAAGTTTTATTCAACAGCAACGCGTTTCGAACACTTTGTGTTCATCATCAGGAAGACACCAAGGATGTGGTGCTGACGGGTTGGCCAGTGAAAACAACGTTGTTTTCAACAACAACGTGTTCGAAACGCGTTGTTGTTGAATAAAACTTCATTTGTGTGGATACTTTTGTTTGTTTATCCATTTTACCTCAGAATATATATTTTTGTTCTTGCCATCTTCATGTGGTTAATATACACTAATAAATTACACTAATTTTCGAACATTTAGTCATACAAATTTTGTTACTGTTTATATCGTACTTGTTATATAAGAACACATGATAAAAAGAAGGTTAATAATAAAGAAGGTTATAATAAACCTTCCTCCAAGTAGGCATATTATTTTGAAGGTTAAAGACACTTCTAGTGAAATTTTGATTATTGTACTCTTAATATTAAATTTTGAGATGTAATAAACTCAAAATTTAAGTTTCGTAATAAGAAATATCTTTTTTCCTTTCATATCTTCTGTTATAAGATGTTTAATCCGTCAATTTGAATAAAATTAACTTAGCTGATGATTTTATTTTAGTATCTGTAAACTATGACGAAATTTTAAAATTGATTATGTAAATAATACAATGGGGACATATTTTTTTTGCCGATTTATTTTGCTACCGTTACTCGTTACCTATAATCAGTTCACCATATTGGATGATTCATAACATTCCATCAAAGGATTGCCTGTTGGATTCTCCCTCATATACCTACACAAAAACAAACACTGATGATTTCTGCATGTACCAACTTATTAAAATAATCAATAAAAAAAAACATTGCTTTAGTTTATTACTTATCTAAATTTTCAATTTCGTTTATTTCTCTTTCGATATTTCTCAGATGTTCTGTTCTTATTTGTTTCAATTTTGAAATTTGAACTGATGAATTTCCTGGAAAAAGTTTTGATGCGCCTTATGAGGTGTAATATAAATTACAAACTTAACTTTATGTGTAGTTTATATAAATTAATACTAATTTTATATTCAAATGAAATATATAATCTGGTAATGTTTTTTTATACTTGATGTTACTTTATAAAACATGCCTGATCATGTAGGAACATACATTTTAACTACTAATTCTATTTGGAGATATTTCTTTCATATTTTACCTGAAGAATCATATTCTTAAAACTTCCCACCATTCTTCCTTATAATTTTATATAAAATATATAATATTTTTTGAAACTCCAGTATTATATTTATATACCAAACAATAATAAATTTAATATAATGATCTCTGTTTGTTAAACTGTTAAAAACATTGGTTAATAGAAACTGATTTATTAATAAAAACGGTTTGGTTTATGTTAATTTAACTTATAATGACCTCTGTGATGGCTATAATATGGATATATTGAACGCAGCCAGTGTTGACAAATCTTTCAACCAACTCAATTTGAACAGCTTCCAAAGAAGGCACTTACTGTATTTGAGGTAAGGTTAATTTATCTCTTTATTCATTTAACTTAATTAAACTTTGTGATATGAATAATACTCAAATATATGGGTATCCAACCGTCGCTTTCCTTCTTACAAGCGTGTTCTCAAAAATTTGGTGCTAATCTAATGCTTTGTATGTATATATAAATGAATGGTCAATCCACAATATGTATGGTAAAAAAGACTAAGGTCTTTCAACCGTAATAAAAACCCAAACTGATAATATGGGTTGGTCAGTTGGGTTTTTGACTCTGTCGAAGACCACTTCAACTTGTTACGGTTGAAAGATCTTAGTCTTTTTTTCTCATTTCATATTGTGGTTTGATCATTGATTGTTATTTCACGTCTTTCTGTTAAATCTTGTATATATATATATATATATATATATAACAGTTCAAAATTGAAGATAGGTAGCACAGAAAGTAAAAGAAACACTTACAGACTCAAATTTTCGGGTAATCCGTCTTCAGGAGAAAAGTGAAAGGGAAACCAAGCACGTTGTAGATGCAACGGCTAGTAACGTTACTAATATAAGTTATATACTTTTTTCTTTTTTTATAGGGGTATAGTCTAGCGTCAAACAGTACAACACCTTTAAGCAGACGTATCGTCTATATTTACAGACATCTTCAGGACTACAAATATAGACGAAACGTCTGTTTAAATGTGTTGTATTGTGTAACCTAGACCAAACTTCAAGAAAAAAGTGCTCAATATATATATATATATGGTCGAGATAAGAAAACATGTATAAGTTTGAGTCGTTATTAGCCTTTGGAGTGATTCACTTCTATCTTTCTGATGATGAGGCTATCGAAATATAGTAGTGAGTTTCAGTGATTTCATTACTGAGGGTTCTTTTCAAACTTTAAGATTTTATATATATAAGTGATAATTGATAAATAATCCCAAATGATATGACATAGAATTAAGGGTAGCACATATAAACTTCACAGATAATGTACTGTACATTTAGGAATTAATTAAATTTGACAGTTAGATCCAAAAATAAACTTAAACACGTACTTCTGTTGACAGTAAAGTGGTAATTATTCAATGTATTATCATTCTGTTCTAACATTCCTTTCTTGCGTGCTTTATCTTTCTGCAGTACATATTTGTTTTTAACATATGTTGATATGTTGTTTAACATATGATCTTAACTATTCGTTTCCCACAAAATAACTACTTATATTTTTTACAGTAATTTAATGGTTGATCAGTTTAATGTTAAGGACAAAGAATAAAAGTTTAAAAAAAAATTTAGAAAACAATGTTTAAAACATATTTAAAAAATCTGAAGTGGCCTACCCTCAACTTCACTATAAGTAAACATAATATCAAACTTCTTGTGTATATAATGTATAATGTCCCTTTTAGGCATAATATAAATGCCTAAACGGGAGAGGTTTATTAATCTTTCATTCCTGGAGGTGTACAGATAGTGATTGATCCACTTATCAATATATATGCATATTTTTGTATATCACACCACTGATGCATATAATATCATTAGTATAACTACAGCAGTAATAACATTTTAAAAAAAACGTAAGTGTAGATTTCGAGTTGCGAAATAATCTCTTATAGGATATCATGGCTTTTGTTCCAATAGCCACTGGATCTCTTACATAGTTTATCTGACCTCCTTCTACAATGAAGACTTAAGACAAAGTTTCTCATTTAAAACTTTAATGTATTCCTATTTTGTCTGAAAAATGTCAGAAACATGGAAAAAAAAGTTTTAAGATAATTTTTAATTCAAGATTTAGGACAATTTCATATTTTTCCTAGAATGTTTTCAGTTTTGAATTTTTGGTCTTTTATATAATTATTAAACTGAGAATTTTATAGCATCCTAGTGTTTTCAAAAAAATCACTTTTTCTTTCTATCTGTCAACAATCATAATAATCCAATTTACTCTGAGCGAGTGTTATCTTTTTCCTGAGTGATGTACTCTGTTTCAAGTTGCTGTAAATGTATATTGAGAAAAAATATATTAGTAATTAGCCAGTTACTCAAATTACAATATAATTTACTCAATTCATTTTATTCAAATCAAATTCAAAGCCGGCTTTTCAGTAAAATTTAAAACTTTTATAGCTGGAAGCTTAAAATTTTTAAAAATAATAGATATGAACTATTAGACTAGAATAGTGAACGAACTGGATATTTGACAACAAACATAACTCCTCTTTCTTGAGGAAAGAGTTCATTCTTCACACTTTAAGATACAATGATTCATAAACACAAAAAGTTACATTTGATATTAAGTTTTGTTCAAGGGTGCAACATATGGATTGATTAGAGCATTTTGTGAGACAATTGGTTTGATTGGCGCTGATTTTTTACATGTAAATATTTTATTCTTTTACGTCTCAAATTAAGTTATTAAATTATTTACAAATGTTTCATTAAACCTCTAAACATCAATCTTATTTCGGTGGATGCACTCAAAAAATTTCTAAGTCAATATAAACAAATACAAGTTTAGCAAATAAATCTTTAGTCCGGGATAAACATTCAGTTTTATTGTAGAAAATAAAAAAAAGAGCTTTATTGTTCTTTGCAGCAATGGAAGTTTCACAAATTTTTTTTTATAATTTCTAATTATCTGCTTAATGTTTTGGCAAAATTGCATCTTTTTTAATGAGCCTATAGCAACCAAAGAACAATTTTCTGAAAATAGAAAATGTTCCCTAACATTTCCTTTGGGTAATGTAATTTTGAAAAAAATGGCTTCAACTCATCCCCTCCACATAAAATACACATTTTTAGATATTATTTCATTATCTATTTAGATATTATTTCAAGCCATCAAACGGTATGGCTTGTATCGCTCTCACAAGCTTTCAGATTGAATTTTAAATCATTGAATCATAAGTCAACATTTTTACATTTTATTGAAATAAAATATTTGCTGTTTTTTAAATCTGAGGATATTTTTCATTTATTACTTTTATAGCCTTTAAGTAATTTTATAGTATTATAGCCTTATTACTTTTATATCAAAGAGGAAACTCTGAGCGGCCTGTTATTTGATGCTTGGTTTACAGAACTAAACGGTTCTGTGCTTAAATTCATACCGTGTTATTCGTAATTAATGTATGATTCGTTATGGATTATTATGTGTAATGTATGTATTAAATTTCTTTTTCCAAATCATGTTCACTTCAGAATTCAACTAACTTTTCTTCAAAGGTGTATTCAATTTTTGTACAACTAAAGAGTACTAATACTTAGGAGTATTGCCGTATTCAACTAGAATCTAGTACGGGCCACTCTACTCAGAGGAAAAGCTCGGAATTAGAATTTATTTCCTATCTCTATTTCAAAAAACTGTTTATTCCTGTTAATAAATACAGGCATTTGGTTCAACCTGCCAGTGTGAGCATATCTCACCTGCTTATTTTCTTCTGAATTTCTCCTGATGACAAAGTTGTTCGAAATATTGATCTGAGTGTGTGTTTTGTATGGAATGTGTTCCGTTTTAAATATATATCTCTATAGTTTTCTAAATAGGCTTAGTTTGTGTTTGACCTATCACTCAATTTTGTGTAAAATTTACTCTGTATCTCAGTCAAATTCTGCAAAGTCTAAACAAAGCAAAGGCAGAACTTTATTTTAGAATAGATGCAATACATATTAATTGAAATGCAAACTAGTAAAAAGAATAGAATATTAAGAGTGCTAAGTCATGGAAGAAGATATATTTACTTCGTTTCAAAGAGTCTCCTGCAGAATGTTTTTCAGCCATAATTAGTTCAGTAATTCTCCGGATGATTTCAATACAAATGTTTGAGTCAATAGTTTCAATTTTAGTTTCAGATGGTATGCTTGTGGGTATCTAAAAATTAGTTGTAATTAAACATTTTTAGAGTAATATATATATATATATATATATATATATTCTTTTTCGTTGGAAATACGATCCGAAACGGACAAATATAGTTCAGTGTAGAAAAAGAAACATAGAGAAATCAAAGGCACACACACACACATACAGTCTCTAATTTTTTGTTTGAACCTTCTTCAGGAGAGATAAGAAAGGGAAATCAAGCGCACTGGTTCAAAGACGGTTGGTCTCCAACACACTGTATGTGTGTGCTTTTGATTTCTCTAGGTTTCTTTTTCTGCATTGAACTATATATATAAGACTTTGTGTCGGTCGGTAGACACTTCCACGTCTCCGCTCCTGTGTTCCGTTTCCTTTTCCTACTTTTTCTGAGGACGGCGTGATAGCCGAAATGATGGATAATAGTAAGTGATAGTCTCTTTTTTGTTTTCTTATGATAACTTTAATTATATATATATATATATATATAATTATATATATACTTTAACACATAGAAAAGAACACAGAAAGACACTACAGAACTCACTTCGATATTTCGACATCCGTCGTCATCGGGAAGAAGTGCGAAGTACTCGCGTTGAGAAGCAAACTACTACTGGCCTCCAGAGTAACTCGTGGAACCACCGCAATGCTGCTCCCCAGAGCATATTATATATATATATATATTTGTATATCACAACTATGATTAAAAATGCTGTGAACAACGGTGGTATATGGGATACTTTTCTGACTGTGATTTGAACGTTGATATATATAAAATTAAGGTTTTCAGGAATTGGTCAGTTTTAGGTTAGATAACTGCTTTTCCAAATTATATTTAGATTTCATAAGTGTATTTTCTCTGAGCTTGACCATTGTGTATGTAGTTTGTAACAATAATATCTGGTAATATTTCATTTGCCTTTTCATTACAATTTCTAATAGTCTCATTAATATTATTAATATGCCAAATCGTAACCTTGATTTCAATGTTAAATATATCTTCCTTAAACCGGTTTACCACTTTCTCCATTTCTCCATGAAAAGGACTGTCATTTTCAACTAAGTCTTGCACTGAATTAACTGACCGAATCCTGATAAACTTTAGTTTTATATATATATATATATATACACGAGTTCAAAATTCTAGAAGAGTAACAGAGTAAGTATATATATATTGAAATCTACATGAGGGGTCTGGTTCTAAAATCTGATTGGTTGATGCAGGACCAAATAAGCCTGATTTATTTATTAGTTGAAGGCTTCTAGCTTTAATCGAAGTCACGTACAGCGGTTCCTCTCTTCCATGAAGTCATCTCCGCCGACACAGCAAATAGTATAAGGGCTCGCTCCCTCAGAAAATGAACAGTTACCGTGCGATATCGACTTCTCCACTTCGAGTTTTCCCGGTCCAGTACTGAAAAAAGCCATAAGACTGCCACTGCTATCTTGTTGAGACTGGTCACAGCATGATGAAACCGCTGCCGGCCTGCCAGGAAAGGATAAGGGCTCGAACTCTTATACTATTTGCTGTGTCGGCGGAGATGACTTCATGGAAGAGAAGAACCGCTGTACGTGACTTCGATCAAAGCTAGAAGCTTTCAACTAATAAATGAGTCAAGCTTATATGGTCCTGAATCAACCAATCAGATATATATATATATATATATATATATATATATATATATATATATTGGTATAAATAGGCAGCAGATCCTCTTTTAAACAGGTATCATTAAAATTAATCGCAGTCTCGGCATTCACGATCTTAAGACTGAGAGATTCGATCCTACGAACTAACCTCCTTCTAACAGGGTCCAACTGGAAAAGGAGTTGGCCAATTGACATGTAAAATTAAAATCGATGACTCATGCTTAGTCATTGCTATAAATAGATTACATACTCGTACCTTCATACCATCATTGACCTTTCAACTCTTTTATTCTAACCGCTTGTTTCTTGTTCATTATTGACCTTTGACCTTCTCTTTATATTAACCTGTACTATCCTTTTAATCTATTTATAGCAATGACTAAGCATGAGTCATCGATTTTAATTTAACATGTCACTTGGCCAACTCCTTTTCTAGTTGAACCCTGTTAGAAGGAGGTTAGTTCGTAGGATCGAATCGTGATTGTGAAATAACAATCAATTATCAAACCACAATATGAAATGAGGAAAAAAGACTAAGATCTTTCAACTGTAACTAGTGGTCTTCGTCAGTGACGAAGACCACATTTTACGGTTGAAAGATCTTAGCCTTTTTTCCCGATTTCATATTGTGGTTTGATCCTTTATATATATATGCAGTGGAACATCTTTTAGTGTTTCATTATTTGTATTTCATTTCATTGATGAAATTGGAAACCTAAAATTTTAGGCTTTTACCTGCTCTGGGTGCTAAGGTGTGACTCATTTCTTTTATTTGGGGTTTTTGTTGGAATTTTAATGAATTCTGATACATTTGAAATTTTGTTGGATAGTCTAAAATACAAATATGAAAATGTATATATGTATCTGTTTGACATGTATCCAGTTTTTTAAATAAAATAACTGTTAAGTAATTATGAAGTCTAATTATAATTTAATAATTACATTAATAACTGTCTTGGCTGGGTATGGGGAAAGAGCTAGTCATAAATAAGGTTAAACTTGACTGTGTCACCTCAAGGAAGCACCCAGTACAAGACACTACCGCACACTCTGCTTATAAAATTTATTAATAAACAGATTTACTGTTCTCTCTTACCACCACTCCGTTGCAAACAGTGGAATCCTGTTTTTTCACGATTTGATTGACAACTTGACTGAAGATACTTCTTGAGCAATCCACAACAGATTTTCCATCGCCACAATCGTATGATTTATTCCTATCATTCCTTTAACATAAAAGAACAAACAATTATTTGTTCATTTAATTTTTTTTTTGACACATGACTGATTTACAATAAAAATAATTCATAATCAGTGAAATATTAATTTACATTTATTAGTTTAACATATAATTAGTTTAACATATTATTTAACACAGTAAGAAGTCAGAAAAATTACTAAGATCTTTCAACCAAAACAAGTGGTCTTCGTCAGAGTTCAAACTGATACTCACTTTGAGTACTGAGTTTCAAGGAGTAGCCAGACTATGTATCAGTTTGTGTATCCAAACGAAGACTTATTTTAGTTGAAAGATCTTAGTTATTTTTTTGATTTTTTACTGTGGATTGGACGTTGGTTTTGATTTCGCTACAGTCAAAAATCATCAGAAAACTATAACATTTACCTTTCTATGTCCCCAACAAGATCATACACTAAAACCTCAAAGTGCCATCTGTTCAGAACTTTGCAATAGAAAGATAAATTATTCCACAACAGATTACTAACCCAGCCCAACCCACTTGCTCATTCCCTTCACTCACCTGCAATACCTTAAAACCTTCGTAGGCGTTTAAAAAGAAAATGGCCCTGAGACCTCTATTAAAACAGCTTTGAGGGTAACCATGTTACGGAGTGCCACCAATGGGCGACCTGTTATAAATCCTCGCTAATCGTGGATACCAAATTACAATCACTCCGAATACAAATACTTTGTAGTTGAAGTGAGAAAAAAAAATGTGGTTATTCTGAAATCTTACTATTCAATAGTTCACAACATTGTCACAAGAAGGCAGAGAAGCGCTGTTTCCGGGTAGCACATGTAATGTTAAGTGACTTTTGAGTGGAATCGAATATAGGAAGCAAAAAAACATTTGCAACTTTAAAATATCGTTTAATCTTGAGCACTTGCCTGAACGTTTTAGTTTTGATATTCTTTTTATTTGGCTTCAGGAAGTCACTTTATGGAATTACCATATTCATTTGATGCAGCATAGGTGTGGCATGCATATGATTTCAGCTAGTACAAAGGATCAGAATTGGAATGGAGAACTTTTGTAAAGTAGTTAACAACTTAGCTTTTTCGTTTTTACCAATTATTCGCCTCACATCGGGCATTATTATATCCATTTTAATGCCTGCACAATTTTAAAATTTTAAAAATCCTGACCTTTTATATTCGCTTGTACCTAACAATTTGAATTTGTACCAGTTTTACAAAAGTTTCAAACAAGCTGATTAGATACGCCAAGAGCTGAAATTAGCTCGTCACGAAATTGCTTCAATCAACAATTTAATTAAGAGACAGCAGGGTGGAGGGGAGGCTTAAATTATACCAACATCCCATATGGGAAAATAGCTACTATGCTTTGGTTCATAATCATAAAACAATTACTATTTTAGACTATAATAAGAAAAGAACACGTAGAAACAAAAAACAACTCACTTCAATATTTTGACCTCATCGTCATCAAGAGAATTAGAAGAGTTCTACTCGTCTGGCAAACAGCAACAAAAACTGTTTACTTCAACAACAACAGTTGATGTTCACTAGCCAATTACAACTCCTCTTCTTCTTGTTCACCTTCTCCTGATGACGACGAGGTCGAAATATTGAAGTGAGTTGTTTGTTGTTTTTATGTGTTCTTTCCTTGAAATCGTTTGATATGTTATCCTAACGGACTGTTTCATGTTTTGAATTACTATTTTGGTTAGTAAATAATGAAATCTTCCTTAAATAAAAGTATTATTGTAAACATAAATACTTATAATAACTCATTTATTTTCTTGCTATTAGTAGAATTAGTTAGGAATTGAATATCGTGACTTACTGAAACTTTTCAGTTGTGGAGGGACTGTATTCAGAGATGTTGGTCAGAATTGGGTTATTTGTAACAAATTTGGGTTCATGAACCAGGCTCAGAGCAGGTTCTCTATTTAAATGAACATCTCTCTGTCTATCAAGAATAACCGAGTCACCGTTATAAGCACACGATTTATCTGGGGTTTTCGTTGAGTCATTTTTCCAACACTGATTCGAATCATTATTTTTATAGTCGATGCGAAAGTCCCCCTTTGATGTTCTATTGTAGTACAGCCCAGGTTGACACTGGCTGTTATCAATATTACTGTTTCCTACTCCTTTAATTATCTTTGTTTTCATTTTCCCTGCATCAATAATATGTTGAAATGGATTGCTGTTTATGTTTATAACAGATTCTCCTTGATCAATATTATAGTTTTTTGGGCAGATTCCATTATCGGTTTGACCTTGTTTCTTAGTAATCAAACTTTCTTCTTTACTAATCACTTCTATATCAGCTGTAGAGGAGTCAGTATTGACTGCCTTTTCAGTTGTTATCACAGACTTGTTGGATTCTTTATTTGTACATTCTTTGCAGTGATCAATGCAGTTAGTGTCGTGGACGTGGTGGTTTATCTCTTTGAGGATATCTCTTCCATCTACTTTCACTAACCTGTCAAAAAAAAAAAAAAAAAAATTGAATTACTTACGATTTCAAATGAAATCTTTATGAAATATCACTATCTTAATTTATTGAATGACAATCTTTAAGTCAGTGGTAAAGTTTTTACTACTAGGTACTATATGGAAGTCGCTATTCTGAATGTATGAACATTACAACTGACTCTAAGAAAGTCAAATAAATAGAATCATGCTTGCTTGCTGAGAGAGGTGGATAACTCGAACGGGTTATAGTTTATTGCATCCTCTTCCACTCTACTTCTACTTTTCCACTCTCATTTCAGTTAATAAGCCTTATGATTGCACTTAGTAAACTACAAATTTCTGTTTTTATTTTAGATTTAAGTTATTTTTTAAATTGAGCCTGTCGATGATCTATGTGTAGACCGAAAGCTAATGTTCAGTTAGTTGTAGAAATGATCAATGTTTTTATTGAATTTAAAGTACAGTTGAGGTGTGGGAAATGGTAGACTGGCTGGTCAAAAATATTCTCACAATCAAGAAGCGATACTTAGATGACCTGGAATAACGAATTCTAAAGAAAGGCTGCCTTACCGAAGGAAAAGAATGGACTAGCCTGAGGTGATGTGGAAAACGGTTTCAGGTTAGTGTCCTAGAAGAAAAGGAGGTGTTTTAGTTGGTAGTCTGGTTTACTGGGATCCCAGCACTTCCGCCCCTAGTGGGGCCATGTAGCTATACCACAGGTTGCATTGGCTTTATTTTCCACGTGGTTCTTCAAACCGGGGGCTACAAGGGCCACTGACCCTACCTGCAGCTGAGCAGGTTCAGTAGGACCATTGGTCCGGAGTTTGATCCGAAACTCTTAAAATATGTCGGTACTACGGGTGGCGGGGGTCCATGGAGAGGTTCTCTCTTCATCCCGCCAATCTGAGGATGGACTCGTACGTATAAATATATTATAATTTGGATGCAAAGTCCATGGGTTCGTTTCATTGGATTATATCTGTTACGGCCTAGCTGTTTCCTCACCTTCGCCCTCGTCATCTACATGCTGTGCCTTCACCAAATGCTGAGGCTCCCAATCTTTTCAATTTATAAAGTTTCCATCAATTTTATAAAATTTATCATATTTTTATAAAATTATAATTATATATTCTCCTTGTGGCAACACTTGGAGTGGCAACCCTGTAGAAAGAGGACTTGGGAAGGTTTCATGGTTTGGTCGGCAACAGAAGTTGGTTTTCTTTTTGTTGTGAATTAGTAATTACAATGAATTATTGTAATAATATTACAGTAGTATTATTATAATATACAATATATAATCAAGGAATTTGCGAGTCACAGTCGTATTTGGGAGACCTGATTTAAAACAGCATCTTATGAGAGTATACCAAGGCCTAACCAGTGTTTGAGATGTATAATTAAAATCTTTTCAAGTAATATATTTAACAAGCTATCAAAACTTATTTATAGGGGTCTGTATTGTTAAAAACGACTTTTGAAAAACCCTTTTTGTTAAACCTGAAGAATAATATTTTCATTTGATATAACTATAGATTGCTTGCTTTGTTTTACTTTTCGACTATAAATTGACGTGCCTCAGAATTATACACTTAAGTATCTTTTCTTACTAAGACTCTGAAATTTATAAATCTTCCTCAATTTAAAATTAATTAAAATTTATTTATTACTTCCAAAAATTCTTTTCAATTTTAAAATAATTATTTACAATTGTTAATAGGTTTGAAGCAGTATTATTTTTTAGAACAACTAAATTGTTGAATGAAAGGGGAAATAATTTAAGTGATTGAAGAATGAAGAAAACAATATTTGAAAACCAGCTTTTTTGGAGGTTGAAATATTCATTGTCATAATAATTTATTATGTAATCATAATTAAGAATTTTGGAGTCGTAAACAAAAACAGCTTAAGTATATCCTTGGAATACAAATTCTATTCTTACGAGGGCAGTTAAAATACAATACCTTTTTTGGTATTATTTCGTGCTCCCAGCTTATTCAGCCATATCACTGAAAACAACAACAAAACAGACTGATGCCTTTTTTACGTGAAAGCTCTTTTGCCGCATCTCGGGAGCTACAAGCTCTAGCCTAGGATAGATGCAAACAAAACCTCCGAGATACGCCCGAGGTGGACCACGCGGAGGCGAGCTTAAAAAACAATACCTATATAGATCATCGGTGAAGACGTTTCTCTTCCAATGACTGCGATTGTGAGGTCTACCACAACGAGTCTGACAGCCGAGGAATCGCTCCATGCAAGTTGCTGGCTTTGGGGCAAACCTTTCCTTTTCGTCTTCCTTCTTCATCGGCATGCCTTCTTCATGTTTTGCCAGTTTAGCTTTGACTAAGTCCTGGTAAACATTTCTTAAGATTTCATCTGTTTCATCTACAATTGCTCCTATCTCTTTTCCCGTCTGGAAAAATATTTTTATATGGTCATCCGTTATTATAGTATGGGTTGCTTACCTAGTTTTTATTATCTAAATATAAGGGTACTTTTTTTTTAAAAAAAATGTGTGATGGTTGAATATTTTTGCATTTTCAGCGTGCTTGGGATCGTACTCTTTGTTTCTCCTGGTAACAGTTCAACAAGGAGTAGTGATGGTACTATATATCTAAAAAAATTTAAAGTTTTTAAATGCTTATAAAAAAATAAATATTTTTATAAAAATATTTATTTTATTTATTGAAATGAGTAGACGGAGCAGTAAACACAAAACAATACAGAAAGTTACCAAGAAAACTGTTAACAGCCTTGGCCATATTGAATAAATCGGTTCTCGTCGGTAAAGTTACCGAAGTAAAGGATATTGGATGTGGTTATCATTCTGATAGGTAATACCATGTAACGTTAGTGTTCTAGGTAATAATGTTTCTCTTTACTTTAAATATGTCCCGAATGAAAAATTAGGAACAATTTCGCCTCTTGGACTGCATGAAAGCCGTTCAGTTTCTATGAGGGTCGCCTCAATATTTCGATTCACTATCATTAGGAGAAAAAATTCTTCGCTCAGATTGTATTTGGCTACTCAAGCGTACCTGGGCACTTTTTTTATTATAAGAAAGATAATTAACATATATATTTAGGTTATTTTGCAGATTTTCTACTAATTATTTATGTAGTAATACGTATCTTACCAATACGTTTGGGTAAGGGATATGACAGGGTAACATATCCAATGTGGTCTAAATTAGTTTGAAGTAAATCTTCTATTAACCAAAGGCGAAAAAAGAGTCAATTATATTGGGCTGCACTGAAGGAAATGATCTAAGCAACTAATTCTCTTTTCTCCTTTCCCTGGTGTACAAAAAAAAATTATCCCAGTGAGAAGCTACCGGACAGTAACCCCTGCGATGATATATATAACATATATGTGAAAAATTAAATTTAAAATTAATACAAATATTGGAATGTGTAAGCTGACTTTTAACTTAAATCTACATGTAGTTAGGAAATTATTGCTGAAATTTATATAAATGAGCAGTCAAATGTTTCATAGTTGTAAAGAAAAACTGTTGAAAGAAGTAGAAATAAAAATGAGAGAAAAGAGGATGGGTTTGAGAAGACCTTGTGGGGTGGTCGAGGGCGGAGGGCAGACAGAGGCAGCTCGTTGAGGCGGTCCAGAGGCGGCCGGTCCATGGCGAGGAGGCGGGCCTGTTCTCGGCTCAGACCTCGCCAGTCCCCTCTCTTCTGCTCCTGATCACACCTTAATGTCCATCATCAATGTGCTCGGTGGTAATCGACATAGACAGTATTACTTATAAATCATGCCAAATACAGTGGTACCTTGGGATACGAGTGCCCCAACATACGAGTTATTTGAGATACGAGTTGTCAAATGAGCAAACTTTTGTTTTGAAATACGAGTGAAATTTGAGATACGAGGAACAGCCAATTGTAGTATCAGGTCATTTATAAATATACACATTTCTTTTTTCTACGATGCCACCTACGGCCCACTCAGTTCTCAGTTTACCTTTGAAAATTGGAAGATCAATTCAATTGGAAGATCTTGGGAATGTGGGAGAAAGTTTCACTGTTCGTGGCAAAGAAACACCTCGAAAAAGTTGCAACTGGTCGTGCATCGGATCTATTTAATGAAACTTGCCTAACTCATTTCTGTAGCATTCTGAAAGGGAGAAAGAAACAAACCTCCTTGGACAGTTTTTTTTTAAATCCTGCGAAGCTATTTATTTTACCAGCATTCAAGTTATGTCTAAGTTAAATTTAAATAACCAAAATACTAATTACATATGTACGTAAACTTAATAAAACCAGTTTTTTAACCAGTTTTTTCTAACCACCTCTACATTCTCTTTTATTATGTTTTTATACTATATTTGTTAATTATAAATACATTTTTCTTATTCAAAATCACGTAACAAAAACAATTAGGGGAAGTATTTTTGGGGCTGGAACGGATTAATGACATTTCAATTGATTTCAATGGGGAAAATTGATTTGAGATACGAGTAAATTGACATACGAGCAAGGTTACGAAACGAATTAAACTCGTATCCCGAGGTACCACTGTATATTCAACTACTTCCTTATAATCCGTACCACTTAATAAGAATATATCAGTCCGATTCAATCTTACATTGTGGTAGTAAGAGTTCTTTTTTTCTCTCAATAACATAATTTAACGAAGTTTAATTTCAGTATCATAATATTAGTTGAAAATTTCAATAACAATATTTATATGAAGTTTAGTTATAAAGTTAGGATTAATAGAGACCAGGGTAGCCCAGTGGCTTGCTTAAGCGCCTCTGTTCTGGTAGATCCCAGGTCTGATTCCAATTCTAGACACGATTTCTTTATATGGGAAGGTGGTAAAATCTGATCAAGCCTGAGGGGACGGTAAGCCGTCGGTCCCAAGACTTTTTGATGTCAGATACTTGTTAAAGATCTCTACTCTAAATACACTTGAGTAGGTAAAATTTAGGACTCCCAATATAGAATCAACCACGTAAATTGGCTCACCCATTACTCAAATGGGCGCCAAGTAATAAATGAGCTTCACTTTCCGTCCCTAAAACATCACTAAAAGGAGAATGCCTATAAATGTGTGCATTGGGAAATAAATAAAGTTAGGATCAGTTATTTTACCTACATGATAAAATCCACTTCATTTTAGACTTCTCAGGAACACTAGTTAATTATAATAATATTTTTATTAAAATAATTTTTACGTAGATTGTTCAATTTAAATAAAATAAGATTATTCTTACTCCTATATGATTCTTATCTGAGATCGTAATTAGTAATTTTATTTTATTAGAAATAATAACTTATTAATCAAATAATTTCTATCAACCTCTCATTGTTAATGATTAACAATTACCATTTAACTACTACACAAACGATGAGCATCTGTAGATAATTAATCTGATAGCAATGTTATTTTAGTAGATTTTAAGGATTTACAGAAATACTTCAGTAAAATCCAAATGGGGCATATAACATGGTGTTTCTTAAACTAAACTACCAATTATATTGGGAATTTGATAGGTTGCATTAAATAAAAAAAAAATCTTAGGTTTGTAACCTGCAAGAAATGGCATTTTACAAATAAGTTGAGTTGGTTTCACATCACCAAACTCGAAACTTTTAAGAAGGGAGTAGATTTTGCCTGCTCCAGATACTTCAAAACTAAAAAGTACTTTATTCTTTAAGTCGGAATATAAGGTCTGAAGAGGTGGTTAGGTTACAAATTTAATAAGTAACCTTTACAGTCAAAGAGGTTATTTTCAGATGTAATACCACAATTGTCAGACTGTACGACTGTCTCTATTACCCACATTTCCATTTTTTTTTTCCGAAAAGAGGAATTTTTACACTAACTTGATTAATTTTAAATCTGGTTACAAATAAGAAAGATAGACTTCTATTAACAGAAACTTTAGTATGATTAGCACTAGAAACGTGAAATGCTTTTTCGGGATAAATAAAATCCATCGTTAAAAAAAAATTGTCACAAAATAGATCATATTGAATATATGGATAATATTTAAAAGGTCCTTTTAACTTTTTTTTACAAGTTTTTTAAAAATATTTCCTTGGTATTTGATTTTTTTTTATCTATTTGAAAATACATGAGACTTTTTAGAGCAAAAATACAACTGCACAAATTATTAAAATCCTTTGAACTCCCACACATGTATTTCACTAAAGGATCCCACTAAAGTAATCCCACTAAAGGATTTTACCTTTAGTGCAGTTGTGCGTGCAAAAAGTATGCAACACTTGTTATTTTGACAATTATTTTATTACATTACAATTATTGACAATTATTAGTTACCAGAGCATTTTTGAGTTGATGCTGCCTGGGTATTCCTAAATTTTACTTCGATGAAGTTTATTCGATGAAGTAACTGACGAGTACTTGATATCCTAGAATAGGGGTTCCAAACCTGGAGTCTTTGCACTCTCTGGAGGCGCGAGAAAAGTCCACGAAAATAATAGCAAGGTTATTTTCTGGATGCTTTTCCTTCTTATCCCCTATAACTTTTCTTGTAATCTCTGACTGCTTCCTTTACCTACTTATTCTTTCCTATATCTCAACTTCCTATTAAACGTTACTCTGGTTTTTCCCTTTTCATGGTTTTTCCTGTTATTTTTGATGATCTTTTTTCATAAAGTAACCATAAGTCTCCTAGAGACTACAATGTTTATGATTTATAGGCTCTATAGATCGTGGAAGCCCACCTCCGCGAGGACCACCTAGGGCACTTTTCGAGGACTGTCCCGTTTTGTCTCATTTGTGAGAAAATGGCTGGTTTCTCATGTGAAAGGGCTCCACGTTAAAAAAAACATCAACCTATTCTGCTTTATCATGATATAGCTGAAAGACTAAGATGCATGAATAAATTAAAACAGCGCTAAGGACCCATGCCACCTACAGATTATAGCTGACCTCACATAATTAAAATGTTGATTTAGTTACAATAGCTAATCGAGATTCATATTGACAATTTCCAACATAGTAAAAAATCTGATCTTATGAAGTCAGTAAGAGAATTTCCGCTATTTAAAGCGTCAGAGGCAAATGAATGATAAATGAACTGTAGCATTATATTTTCAGGGCAAACGGATTAGGCCTAGTCTAATAGTAATATTTTTTGTTTTAACAGTAAAGATAAAGTTTCAAAGTTTGACTGTGATTCTAAATTTTTCATGTGAGAGATTTGTGCAAAACTCTTGCACACTCTGTCTTTCGGGGAAAAAGTAAAGCTAATGATTCTGAGCCTGTCCTGGTTAAAGAAGACAACTCTAGTAAACTTGAATGACGTAAGAGTAGGTCTCCTGATACAGAATCAACAAAGTAATGTGGCTTGCCGGTGCTAATATGGGTATCAAATAATAAATGAGCCATACTTTTCACCCTTAAAAGAGCACTAAAGGTGAAATCTTTAAGTGTGGGTGTTGGAAACGAACAAAATAAAAAAATTCTATTATTCCCTTTAATTATTAATAATATTCATATATATGTTAGTGAGATGCATTTAATTGTGATCAGTTTAATGAGAACAAGGTTGGGTTAGGTTAGGTTGCAGAGGCAGTCCCACAGGGGAACACACTTAGGCCGAGCATTGGCCCTTTGTGATACCACACAATGAAGATTGATTCTACACTGGGAGTCTTAAATTTTGCCTAACTCAAGTGTATTTAGAGTAGGGATCTTTAACGAGTACCTGGCATCGTACAGGCTCGGGACCGACAGTTTAACGTCCTTCTTCGAGGGACGACGTGCTCAGATTTATTCACATCCCGCGTGAATAAATCGAGGGCCAGGTGGGGATCGAACCCCGGTCCTATCAGTTCAGAGGCGAGCACGTTAACCACTGAGCTAGCCTGACCCCCTAATGAGAACAATATGGTAATTATTTGTTAAAAGCCAAGACTTTGTTGACTAGGTTGAGACAAGCTATAGAGACCTGGTGGCGGTGGGAGGAGGTGCGGGTGTGCTGTGGGTTGGTCCGGCCTGCAGCGCAGTAGGCGTTACAACTCCGGATGATGGCTTCGATGTCCTTGTTGACAGCGGCCATCTCCTGGCTTACGTCAACAGACAGGGCCACACTGCTCGCAAAACACTTTTAGCTTTTCTATACATCATCTAATCAAGTGTTTCTTATGCGTCCTTAAGACCAAATAGTCTACAAATAACACATGAATTAAAGAGCAGACTTCAAGTCTCTTCAATTGTTTTTCTTCAATATATATATAACTAAATTAAGGATGAATACCTTCTGAGATATCTGAAATTAATTGCGTAACAGGGGGGGGGGGGGGGAATTTTGAAGGATTAAAAAAAGAAAACAGAAACAAATTACATATTAAAAAGCTGATAATAAAAAATAAAATCTTAAATTTTATACTAAATGAGTTTTTAAGGTCGTAATTCCTTTTATGTTTCATGTGCGTAATAATGTTTTTAAACGAATTTTTCAATTGTACTATTTGCAAATTAAAATTACATGTATTTTAAATTTGTCAAAACAATTTCTTTTTTAAAGGGGTTGAAAGTTTATTATATTTGTTTACGTACCCAGTTAATTTAATTTAACAATTTCTTTAACATACGATTTTGTTTTGGAAAATTTTTGGTTTTTTCTTTGATGATGACTATATATGTATACGAGTACTGTAATAAGATAAAAGTGCAGCTTAAAATTGGATCCTTGGTTGTAATTCCATGAAAATAAATATTTTCAGGGACTTTCTGGAATTTTGAAGGTTTACGCGGGGGGGGGGGGGGGGGGGCAAAAATGGTTGCTATACCACTGTCTTCAGTTGTTTGATATCATTAACTAAATTATTTTGAGAATGTCTTAAAAAAAACGCATCTATTGAAACACTTGGCATTTGAAAAAAGACCAGTCTAATTCAAAAATAAGATAAAGTACGTTTAATACAGGTCCCTTTGTCATTGCAGTTAATTAGCTAAAAAAATATAAAATTGACTGATTTTTATGAAATGAGTTGAAACAAACACTTTGAAAAACCTGTTATTCATAAAATACAATATGATGGAGAAAAACTCAAGTGATGTTCCTTTTGAGTGTTTGATATAACAGTTTGAGATTTGCACGCGAAATGAACGCAATCAACAAAGTTACACTAAAATTCAATTGTTTAAGACATGCTAAAAATAAAAATATTCTCTATTAGTCCAGTTATACCGTTGACCTTTCAACTCTTTTATTCTAACCGCTTGTTTCTTGTTCATTATTGACCTTTGACCTTATCTTTATATTAACCTGTACTATCCTTTTAATCTATTTATAGCAATGACTAAGCATGAGTCATCGACTTTAATTTAACATGTCACTTGGCCAACTCCTTTTCCAGTTGAACCCTGTTAGCAGGAGGTTAGTTCGTAGGATCGAATCCCTCAGTCGTAAGATCTTGAATGCCGAGACTGCGGTTAATTTTAATGATACCTGTTTAAAATAAATAAAGAGTATTTATTATGTCTGTTATGTATTATTTCGCGATCGCAAAAAAAAAAATAATGTCAAATGAAGATTAGAATATTCATTATAAGCTTGAGACTTAGACATCCAGAAATAATTGTTAAAGAATTCATAAAAACTGACAAATAATACTACAGATCATTTCAATAGAACACCTTAAGAAGCTTTCTGACATATTCTGTGTATATTCAATTTATATGTATTGATGATTTTTATTAAAAGTTACGCTTTCATCTTCATATTGTTATTTCTATTATCGTTTTTTGACTTATTTTTATGCAACTTTTACGGAAATTTTAGTGATCTTGATGTCTCTTCGTATCAAGACCTAATCAAGAATTGTATCTACTTATGAATTAATCGGTCAGTTCATGGCATGATCAATTCAACGTTCGGACTTCGAAATATACATTTACGAGTTTCTTTATATTTATATATTTATATTTATATTTAATTTATATTTATATATAAATATATTTATATTTATATATAAATATATTTATATTTATATACATATTAGTGGAAATATTTTCTGAAGGATATTCATTTCACTCATGTGCAGCAAAAAACTTGTAATTGCAATTATTGAACCAGTGTTGTCAAAAGTTCTATAACAATGTTAGATACCGTAAAGTCCGGAGACCATCCTCTGGAAGCGCAGAGGATCCAAAAACCGCTAACTGGTGGGAGCCAACCTTTGTAGTGCACTTAAGAACCCGAACAAGACTGTCCCGAAGAAGGAGAAAGGAAGTCACTTTCTTCCGAAATGTAGGGAGCCTGAATGGGCATTATCAATGATAGTTTGTGCAGATTCTGCAAAGAAGAGGAAGAAACAACGTTGCACCTGCTGGTTGACTGTCAGGCAACTTTGCTGAACAGTGGTAGGTCCTTCGGGACACTCAACAAAACCATAGAAAAACTTTTACCACTAGACCCAGCAAAAGTGCTGAGCTTCTTGGAGGTATTGAAGCTTACTGCTGGGGTACTTTAGTACAGAAGGGGGAAATACAACAGTTTTTAAGACCCAGTGCTATAGTCACCCTCAAATAATAATAAGAATAGTTACCGTTGGATATATATCGGCGTATCGCGTGTATGAATAAATGTTGGATTCCGCAGAACATATACCGGCATATCGAGTGTTTGACTTTATGTGATAGCTGTTTTGTTCAGCATATCTGGTGCAGTATTCCCTTTGAAAAGTCAGTGCGCCTGATTTAAGGAGGTTTTGTGACTATCTTCACCCCTAACCCAATCCTAAGTAGCAGTACGATCTGACTACAAAGAATTTCTACTTTATTACTAGCAGAAAAAAGACAAATAATATTATGAATAAAACTAGAATGTGATTATTATTTGTTATTATTATTATATTATTTATTATTTGTTAAAGTTAATAGCCTTACCTCGAAACAGAAGTCATACTTTTGTCATCAATACTTGTTGAGTCTTCTGGGATGGTCTTCTTAGCTCTTCTTTTAGAACACCTTCACAAATATGATTACACAAATCACAATCATCATAAAGAATATGTAAAAAACATATTTAATGTTAGTCAGTGTGATAAATTGAAAATTATTCAATCTTTGTTTAATAACAATCTATATTTTCAGTAGATTGAAGATTATATGAGAATTAATTATGAGTTCAATGGAATATAATTGTATAGGCTGGTTGCCTTAAAGTTAATACTGTACTATGCAAGTAATATGCGCATACGTTTATATATGTAAAAAGATTTCACAACAACACGTGAAATAACAATCAAAAGAAATGGGAAAACAAGAATAAGATCTTTCAACCATAACAAGCGGTTTTCGTCAGAGTTGGGTTTTCGACTCAAAGAACAAGTCGAAAAAGTTTCGACTTAAAGGTAAACAAAATTAGCTATTTTTGCTATTCCACAAGAGTTGTTGGAAAGATCAGTACAAGCGATCCACGAACGGCTTGGGAAGCTACAGGCCAATGATGGTGCCTATATTGAATTTTAAATAAAACTCCATGCTATTTGTGTTTCCTTATATTGATTCTTTGTAGTAATAGTGATCATAAATAAATTATAATTTTTTTTAAAATAGGTAGTTACTTTTCAATCACCATGTATATAAATGTATCATTTGTTTCAATCATAAATAATATTTGGTTTCAATATATGGATACTTTAGTGGAATACCTAATATGGTTCATTTTTTTTGCTTGCTTTACAAAATTACTGCAGCAACAATTACAATCTGATTTTGAATTTCCTTTAAAGCACCTGAAAAAAATATAAATAGAAATCCAATAAGGCAGAGGGAAATATATAAAATTTATCAATAGTTTGATATTTTCTTATTACTAAATATTTTATTACTATGTCACTTCTTATAACTCAGTATTATGTACTATTACATAAAATTACTGTAAGTTCTTGAATTTAATGTATGCATTTGTACTATAATGATTCGATGAATCTAAGATATGATTTTAGAACATAGACGAGATTAACCAAAATTTAAAAAGAAGAGAAGTGAACAATTTAAATTTATTAGTAAATTAAAATGTAGTCAGATAATAAAATTTTATAATATGTTATTAATTATAATTATAATATGATAATTTAGGTGTTATCATTAGGTGTTATGATTTGTTTTTCAAAAAACTGAATAAAACAATGTGAAAGTTTTATTAGGAATAGAATCAAAAATAAATTAAGCAAACATTAATGGTTGGTTATCTATGATATAGAGAGCAGCATTAGGAAGAAGAAATTATAACTTTTGAATTTTGAAGAAAGTGGTGAATTTTGAATAAGAAAACATGTATTTTGTTTAAGCTTATAAGATCAAACTATTAAATTTTTAACAGCTTTTGAAATTTTGAACCATCTTTATTGAAATTTTAGAAATTAAAGTTTTTTTTTTAAACATAACATTTTAGGAACAGTTTATGATTTAAACTAACAAAGAATTACATTCTGTAGATTGTTTGTTTTTTATTGGTTCATGTATTACATGGTAAAATTGGTATATATATTTTGTTTAAATCCTATGAAGAAATGAAATATATGTTTATTTAATAACATATAATCCAAGATCTTCTTTATTGTTAGCCTTGATTTCCAATATGAGAACCAGTAATTTATTTAGTTTCTGAAATATTAACAAACCTAGGTACACTGATAGCGGGAAACACAGACTGCTTGTGATGATGGTGCCTGGATTTCTTAAGACGTGATTGGGACTCTGGAGAACTCACCACTTCGTGTTTTGTCCAGTAAAACGAACCTTCTCGGTGAATCGGCTTCCTTGTTCCCATTACACTTTACCTAAGTGAACATATTACCGACATTTAATGCAACCTCTGATTATATCTATTCCCTCTTATATATATATATATATATATCAATGATCAAACCACAATAAGAAATGGGAAAACAAGACTAAGATCTTTCAACCGTAACAAGCGGTCTTCGTCGGAGTCAAAAACCTAACTGACGAAGACCGCTTGCTACGGTTGAAAGATCTTATTTCTTTTTTCCCAATTTCATATTGTGGTGTGACCACTGATTGTTATTTCACGTATATATGTGAAATCTTGTAAATAATATATATATATATATAGATCTGGAAGACTTTGATTTGGTTTTAGACTATAATCTGCTATTTCCTTTTTAAAATTCCCGTCATTTAGTTGAGTTGACTAATTTTAAATTTTCCCCTAATATAGTGTTAAGAAACAATTAAATATCACAAAGATTTGTATCCTTTTCTCAATGTTTAGATTTGTGCATTACAATCTATTATCTACGGAAACTCTAACCTTTCCGACTACTCTAAGGTTTTTACAAAAAGTTGTTTTAATGGAAGATATTTCAGAATTGATAGAAACTATTTAATTAAAAAACATGAAATACAAAAAAGAATTGTAAAATAGTGGATGAATGAGAATTACGATACAATAATGAAGAAATAAAACACAGGAATTGCCAAAAAATATTTAACAAATAATGAGAGTTATAAAAAAGCAAGAAAATTTTTTTTTTTAAAAAAAGTGTAACGTTACTAAAATTTTAAAAGTAGTATTGCAAAAACTGCAAAACCAAATGTTTCACGGAAAATTGTTTAATAAAACATTATATAATATTGGAAACATTACAAAATGTATAGAACAATCTGGAAATTTTGGAGAGCTAAAAGAGATTAATCTGGAAGGTTATACAGTGCCGTGATAATGCAGGGATAACAAAAAAAAAAAAAAAACAAAAACAAACAAAATAACCTAAAAGAGGTGTAAATAGTTTGATGGAGGATTGATGTTCAAGTTCTATGCAGAATCAAAGATATGGCCTCTTACAGAAGTGACCAATCATACAGTATTGAGTAATACCTAGTAAATATTAAATCTCATGTACAAATTAACAAAATAACAATATTCTATTGCTATACTGTTGTCGTTATAACTCGTTATGTAAACTATAACTTACTGTCAGAATGATGTGATTGGGTTTTTCTGGTCCATTGGTGATAACTTATCATGTAATGCCAAATGAATGCTTATTCACTCTCAATGAAGAAAAAGAACAACTTTTTGAAAAACTCAGACCATTTTAATATATAAATATTATTGGTAACAAGTGAATGTGCAGGTAAATTTAATAAATTAGATGAAATTTAAAATATATGTAACATTTTAATAATAAACTATTTAATTTTACATTATTTCGATAAAACAAAAACAGAAATAATGATTTTGGAAGATATAGAGCGCAATGAACCTGTTATGTATTTATACTAGGCAGATGACATTTTATCAGACTGTTGCAGAAAGGTTGAACGAGATATCCTACAGTTGCAGGATGTTGGGCAACCAAGAGAAAGCTGCTCTCTGATTCCTTTATTCAATTGTAATAAAATTTAAAATTTACATTTCTTTTAACTTTTTTAAAAATAAATTCAAGTCGTCCATCAATTAATAACAGTTCTAATGATATGTCGTCTTTGCAGGAAAAAAAATTTAATTCATTGTAACTATGATATTTATAACAAATTTATGTCCCCATTTATTTTTGCTTAAAAATTAAAACGAGCGTATGCATTTTTCAAAATGTTTTCAGACGCTAAAAAGGCTAAATTTGACAAAAACCTGTTCTAGAATAAAGTTTTTTCTAAATTTTGTAATTTCAGTATTGTTAACATTTTTAGCTAAATATAGTTTAGTTGGGTACGATACATGCAAACTCTATATTAATAATTATAAATAATACTAATTCTATTTAGAAATGCTTGCAATGAATGCAAAAAATATTAAAAATACAACCATTTTTTATGCATAATTAATAAAATAGATGTATATGGTGGGGAAGTTAAGTCCATACGATGTCAGGTACTTGTTAAAGGTCCCTACTCTAATTGAGTGAGGCTAAATATAGACCTCCCAATGCAGAATCATCTTTTTTGAGTTGTATAAAGTTCCGATGTTTGGCCTATGTGTGTTCCATTGTGGGACTACCACTACAACCTAACCTAACGACATATTGTTAATTTATTTTTGGATAACTCAAACCACTCAGTGTAGTCATTGTTATCCACAATAGGCCTTATATTGTAAAAGGATTTTGATACATATGTTAATAAAAAAATCTAAATTTATTTAGTATTAATTTTAAGATGAATATCTGTACATTATAGTATAATAGTGTTTATATTTTACTGTGATTCATTATGGCTAGAAATAATTTCTGTAAAATAAAAAAATAATCTTTATTTTGTGAACCATTTATGGATACTGAATTAAAATAGGTCAATATTTGCTCTTTATATATAACAATGAAAAATAATCTGTTAAATGTAGAATTAGTAAACAAACTCTTTTGTGAGCTCAAATGAATACTTAATTAAGGACTCACTACATCGTAGAACACATTGAATAAGATGACTTTCTATTTTGTATAACATGTGTTGGAGTATATTGGGCAATTTGAACTTTTTTGTAGGTGGCATTTCATAAAATAATCAGTAGACCCACTTCATTCATTGCGAAGTGTGTTATTTTTGTGAATATAGTTTATTTAGTACGTGGAACCATTTCATTTAATTGGTTTTATATATATCTAAAGATTTCACATAAACACGTGAAATAACAATCAATGATCAAACCACAATAAGAAATGGGAAAACAAAACTAAGATCTTTCAACCGTAACAAGCGTTCTTCGTCTGAGTCAAGTTTTTTTGAGTTTAAAAACCCAAGTATGTTGGGTTTTTGACTCTGACGAAGACAGCTTGTTACGGTTGAAAGATTTTAGTCTTGTTTTCCCATTTCTTATTGTGGTTTGATCATATATATATATTTGACAGAGTCGCCAACATGCTTTCCTGCGGGGCTCCTGATGACGACGATCGTCGAAATATAGAAGGTTATTCCTTTGTCTGTGTGCTACCTTCGTTTTAATTCGCTTTATTTAAAAGTCTGCTCGAAAGTTTTATTTAATTAATATATATTTATAGCATTCATATTGTAGTAATATATATTACCAGCATAGTATGAACCAAAATAATTGTTGTACCCATTGTTGTTTGATTGTTTTTTTGATTTTTTTTTATTTTTGTCAATCACTCCTTAGTAACTGGATGATTTCATGATAGGTTTTAAGTAAAATGCCTGCGTGTTTAGGTTCTCGGCAGTAATTGAATTGTGATAGTTTTTACTCTTTTGTTTTTGTTTTATATTGGGACAGCTCTGCCTTGAAGAGTTTCATAACCACTCTTACTGCCTCTAGTGGGGCCATGCAGCTATACCACAGGTTGCATTGGCTTTATTTTCCACGTGGTTCTTCGAACCGGGGGCTACAAGGGTAACTGACTCTACCGACATCTGAGTAGGACTATTGGTCCGGAGTTTGATCCGAAACTCTTAAAATAAGTCGGTACTACGGGCGGTTCTCCATGGAGAACCCATGGAAAGGTTCTCTCTCTATCCCGCCAACTGAGGTTGGACTCGTAGTGGCTTTTGGTTCTCACCCAGGTTGGGTAGTCCCTTGTGAGAAGCAAAAACTTTTGGGGCAGATGCCTGCTTAGCATACCGGGGAGCTAGAGTCCCAAACCTTGACTAGTAGATACGAACCACGATCTCAGCTAAGTCGGCTAGAATACTGGTAGTTGCTTTAATAGACTCTTTGGCTTTTAATAGGCTACAAAGAGTGGGTAAGAATGGGAACAACCCTATCTCGTGCCCTTATATTCGAAAGAGAGACCTATAGATCTACTCTGTCTGGAAATTGTACCTTGTACCTAGCCAACGAGAGATTTTTAATATCTCCATTTTTTCAGTTTCACTATATACCAAGACGCCCCATGAAGGGGCCCTGATGGTCTAAATTAACTATCATCGCAGCCCCTGATCTCGGGGTAACGGGAATTCCCTCCTTGGAGGGGGACGACCCAACTCCTAAGATTCGTATGGTAGTCCATAAACTGTCAGCATAGGTAGTGCTGGTCATTTTTACTGTTATATTACTCGATATCATCACGCTGTTATTCAGTAGTTTCAGTTATCGCAGATCATAGTTTCATTTGTAATATCTTTTTTTTTCTGTTAACATACTCAGAAGTCATTTTGTTTACTTTTGTGAGGAGTGGGTCGATAAGTAAAACTTTAAAATAGCTTTTTTTTTTAAAAGAAAAAAGTACCACTAAATGACAGATTAATACTAAAATATAATAAAAAATCTGGAGTGGCCTACACTCAACTTTACTATAAGTAAATTTAATATCAATCTTCTTGGTATATAATATATAATGTCTTATTTAAACATAATGCAAACATCTAAATGGGAGATGTCTTTTAGTCTTTCATTCCTGAGGTAGTCAGATAGTAGTGATTGATCGACTTATCAATATATAAGCTTATTTTTGTATATTATACCACTGATGCAAATAATCTCATTAGTATAACTACAGCAGTAATGACATTTTTGAAAAGTCAAAGTAAAAAAATTTCTTGTTACGAAATAACTTCCTGCAAGAGAACATGGCTTTTGTTCAAGTAGCCAGCGGATTTCTTACGTCGTTTACTTCACCTCCTATATTGAATAATTAAGCCAAATTTTTAAATTTAAAACAGGAAAATACTCCTATTTTCTCTGAAAAACATCATAAACATCGAAGAAAAAACGTCGTTTTAAGATAATTTATAATTAAAGACTTACGTTAATTACATTTATTATATTCAAACGAAAGATTTCAATTCTGAATGATGTTTTACATTTTTAGTATTTAATATAATCATTTTTCTTCCCCTTTGTTATAATCAAGTATACACATTTTTTTCTGAGGGAGTGTTACCTTTTTCCTGCCTGCTCTACTCTGTTATAAGGTTGCTAAGAATGTATATTGAGTTTAGCCAGTTTGCTGAATAATTAATGTATTGAATATATTAGATTTAATTCGTTTTATGTTACAATAATTTTTTAGGAATTATAATGGGAGTAATGTTTAATTTTGCAGCTACCATGAAAACTAAAAGTGGATAATTGGTCCATAACAAACTTTCCTTGTATTTGCAAGAGTTTCTAATTAGAAATAGACATCTGTCTATCAACTCACCACTATCCGGATATATATTCTAGTTATTTGTTTTACTTCTACTACAAATCATATGTATTGTAGAAGTATTTATGACTTTGTTCTCGTGATTTAACTATTGGATTAACAGGAATCGAGTGGATATCTATAGGTGACATCCACAGGTGGCATCCATCGGTGGCATCCATAGGTGTCATCCACATGTAGCATCCACAGATGCCAGCCATAGTTGGCATCCACAAGTGTCATCCATAGGTGTCAGCACAGGTAGAATTCACAGGTATCAGCCATAGGTGGCATCCACAGGTGTCATCCATAGGTGACATCCATAGGTGTCATCCACAGGTGTCAGCCATTGGTGGCATCCACAGGTGTCAGTCATTGGTGGCATCCACAGGTGACATCAAAGAGTGATTCTACTGTGATGTGTCAATTTAGTGTCAAATATATAGCTATATTCCTTTTAACCGTCTTCAGGACTTTGTATTAACTCAAAAAAGAACATAAAGAATGAAAGCACCTACGGGGAGCAATATTTCGGTTCAAAATATTAATCCCAGTAAGTTTTTTTGGTTCTTTGTGTTGTTTTTTTCAGTTATTTATCTGTCTGGTTTGGACTGTTAAGTAATTTCATTTATATATATTGATAAAATATTTATCTATTTCATAAAACTATAATATAAAATAAATAAAAACTATATATATAGTATTGTATACATATATATATATATATATATAAAATAAATAAATAAAAAGATTTCACATAAACACGTGAAACAACAATCAATGATCAAACCACAATAAGAAATGGGAAAACAAGACTAAGATCTTTCAACCGTAACAAGCGGTCTTCGTCAGAGTCAAAAACCCATCAGTTGGGTTTTTGACTCTGACGAAGACCGCTTGTTACGGTTGAAAGATCTTAGTCTTGTTTTCCCATTTTCTTATTGTGGTTTGATCATTGATATATATATATATATATTTAATACATAGATATAAGAGTATTGTTTTCTTGACTAAAATGACTAATAAATACTTTCTTCTTCACGGAATTCGGTCAGGGTTTATTACTTAAAATCACCTCTTCGCCAACGTGTTGTCTTTATGTTTATCTTAGTGATAAGATAACTGATCAGTTGGTTCGGTAGTAGAAGCTTACCTTAAGTAAGTAAGATTTTTGAATTCGTATATAAAATGTGGGGCAGATATGATAATTGTCCATTGCTTTTGGGTTCTAGCCCTAATGATGTCTTGAAATAAAGATGAAACGTTGGTAAAGAGGTGATTATTAACCCTGACCAAATTCTGAGAAGAAGTAAGGTATATATATATATCAGTTCACAAACGAAGAAAAGCAACACACAGAGAAAGAGACACACTTACAAACTCTTAGTGTTTGGTGTTTCCGGCGTACTTGGTCGCCCTTTCTCTCTTTTCTCCTGAAGACGGATCATCCGAAAATTTGAGTTTGTAAGTGTGTCTCTTTCTCTGTGTGTTGCTTTTCTTCGTTTGTGAACTGATTTGCGTCCAGTTTGGATCGTTTTTTCGAATTTTAAGTGGATATATATATATATATATATATATATATATATATATACATATATATTATATACATATAAATTTAATTTTTGGATTCAGGATTAATATCTGAAAAATTATAAACATTCAAAAATTTTATTATCTTGTAAGATAAATAAAAGTTTATTTTAAGAAATAAACAATTATTTTTTTTAATAATACGTTATAAAGGTTGCACTTCTAATTATAATTATGTACTAATCAGATAACTTCTATTTCATACTTGTAAATGCTTTAGTGCAGTGTAGCCTTGTACTGTAAGGAAATGGATGTCAATAATTTATACATGCCTTTTCAGTCAATACACGTATCATAATAAATGAAGATGAATTGAAATCAATACGTATCGAAGCTCTTGTATTTCTCAAGATACCTCCAAATGCTTGTTTGATAAACATTTTTAAAATAATTTTTCATTTATTTTCTTTGTTACACCATTTCCCTCTTGTGTTAACAAAAAATTAAAATTGGTTTAAACTTACATATATAACAAGATTTTACATGAACACGTGAAATAACAATCAATGATCAAACCACAATATGAAATGGGGGAAAAAAAAAGACTAAGATCTTTCAACTGTAACAAGTGGTCTTCGTCAGAATCAACCGGATGTACAGGGATCTGGAGATGAACTTCTTTTGTTTGATGGGATTGCAACCATTAAAATGATAGCAACTACTTGATGGAACTTGAAATTTAGATCGATTGTGAGAAAAATTTGTTATATATTGCAGATAAACATTTCTTTATAATGTGTGATATATAGCTATGTGGTATACATGGTAGACACATATTTATAAAAATGATGTACATATAGATATTGGACCAAAAAGAAATGTCACTGTGTAAATTATGTATATGCATAGATTTCAATGACAACAATATTCTTTTAAACCAAAAGTATTTAAATATCTATTTATTGAGAGTTTATCACATACGATTAAAAAACCGTTAAAGTCAGTTGTAAGATAGGATATAGAACGGGACAGAACGGTTGAAATGATGTTTTTAAAGTGCAGTGCGTCATCAGGAGAAGACTATAAGAGGGATAGAATCATGAAGTTTTCTGATTTAATTATTTTCCTCTCTCATATTATATATTTGTAGATGTAATGAATATTAATATGTGTTGTCTTCTGTCATAGAATTTTGGGGTTTATATCCCAACGAACATAGAAGCATTATTTGCCCCAGGTATCACCAGACCTGGGCGTGTCACCAGTTGGTTCCCCATAGACGTCAATTTGAAGAAGGGGCGGTTAGCCTCCTTGAGTGGGGTGGGACGGAGGACGCAGTGTTGCCACTTCTTGGGGCTGATGACCTTGTATTGTAGTGGGGGGTGACGGAGAGATTGCATTGTCGTTGCGACCACCAGTCCAACGCTCACCTTCAGCGGGGATGTTGTTGTTTATACTGCTTACCGCTGGACTTGGTGGCCTCGTAGCTCTTGTCCTCACGGCTATTCAGTACTACAACAAAGCCACTCTCGGAGTCTGCTCTTCCAAATCTACTATGAATGGCAAAACCGTCATCATTACTGGGGCCAACTCAGGTACAAATAATCTACTTACTATCCAATGATAGTTTCAACAAGATATTTCAGTAAATGTCTGAAGTAGTTACAAAATATTTGTTCAAATAGACATATACAATTGTATTATATTTGTAAATAAAAAGATTTCACATAAACACGTGAAATAACAATCAATGATCAAACCACAATAAGAAATGGGAAAACAAGACTAAGATCTTTCAACCGTAACAAGCGGTCTTCGTCAGAGTCCGCTGACTCTGGATATATAACTTATATTGGGATATAAAACCAACTGAGTTTGGTTTTTGACTCTGACCAAGACCGCTCGTTACGGTTGAAAGATCTTAGTCTTGTTTTCCCATTTCTTATTGTGGTTTGATAATATATTTGTAAATGTATTTATAAAAGTAAGTGTTCGGAAATTGAACGAGTCCGTTGCGTTATTGATAGATGGTATTCTTTGACATCCTCTTGAACAAGTCCTGTATCAAAATAACTGGTACTGACTTCTCATTATTAATAATTCATTTTATTAACTTTAATAAAATAATAAATAATAAAATAAATTAACTTTATTAAGTATAATAAATATTATTCTACCCTTTATTCTGAAGTTATATTTCTCAAATATCTAACTATTTGACTGGAGTAATTGTAATATACTTGTGAAATTCACTGAATAGTTATTCAAATCTTTTCAAGTAATTTCGAAACCCCAGTGCTTATGTTAAATGTTGCAACATTTCCCGTCCTCAAAGGGGTTTCTCTCTTCCCTCCACCTAATAAAACGACATATTATGTGTCATTATACTTAAAACAATGCATGAATGTACGATTATTATCCATCCTTTTCCTCTCATCTTTTTGATTATGATTTTATTCTGTCACATTTAATGTAATATATACATAGTGAAATGAAATATCGTTTGAAGATTAAATAAATCTGAAAGAAGCAACGGATTATAGATTGATTTTTGGAGCCAGTTTAAAAAAATCCCGATTCCAGTTCAGATTGTAGATAATGCAAAAGTTATCACTGCTTCTTAAGAAAACTACTATAATTGTCCTACTTATATTAATATTAAGTAATATTCAATTATATTTAACAAGATTTTACAAGTAAAATAAAAATCAACGTCTAAGCTACAGTAAGAAATTAGAGAAATGGCTAAGTCAGTAGCAGTAGGCTTCTGACAAAGACTACTTGTTTTAGTTGATAGATCTTCGACATTTTTCTAATTTCTTCCTGCGGTGTAGACAACTTATTATATTATAAGTTGATAATAAAATAATGAACTAATAATTAGTTTGTTGAGGCCAGTGTAGCGCTGCAGTTTGCGTGCTCGACTGGTAGATCCTGGGTTTGATTCCCACTCAAGCCTCGATTTCTTCTGGCAGCAGCAAAAAAGAATTTGAACTGATAATCTGAGAGTTGCCTCAATCCTGTTCAATACCAGGTGCTCACATAAAGATCCTTCCTCTAAATCAGGGATCTTCAACCTTTTTTACATCGCAACCCATTTTTGACGCCAAAGTTTATTCGCGAGAACAAAAATAAAATTAACAACAAATAAAAAATGGAAAATTAAGATAAATTGGATCAATAGTAACTTTAATGAGATTGCTGTGTCGTATTAATAATAAATAAATCATTTATTTAATTTAGTCCTTTATTTCCTATTTAAAAATAAACAATTTCAAACATTTTGCAACCTCCGTTTAACCGTTGGGGGTCGCGATCCACCGGTTGAAGACCCTTGCTCTGAATATACTTGAGTTAAGCAAAATGTAAGACTCCCAATGCAGAATCAAACCGGTAATATAGCTTGTCCATTACTAATACGGGTGTCAAAAGATAACCGAGGCATACTTCCTGCCTCTGGAACAACAAGAAGTAACAGCAGATAAGTATGGGCATTAGTAACAAACATATTAGTTTAATTAATTATTTCCAGTTTAATGAACAGTTCGTAAGAAAGATTTTCCAAACGATGGAGTCAGATCATACAGCCGTAATTCCTATTCCGGACTTGTACCTCCCCTGGTAGCTGGTATTACAATTTTCCCAGCTCTATGTATGCAGTTACTTTCGAATGAAAAGATATTGCCAAATAGAAAGAATAATTTTCTCTAATTTTTTTTTGTATATTTCTAAATAAACGTTTCTCCAATAAGTGGTCAAAAAATCATATATATTAAAACATGAAAATAATCTAGTTTCTGGAAACCGTCTCTTAGTTGTGCAGTCAGGTCTTTTCTGGATTTTACTGATACTTTGAAGTTATAAACAATGTATATAGATTATTTTTATTTATCTATTTATTTTGAAATTTTGCACATAATATCCAAGTAAAAGCAAAGAAAGCTCTTATACATAAAAAGTTTGTTTTTGCGTTTTCAGGAGATATTTTAAGGAATCTTTTTTTTTTTTACTAATTCGCAAAAAGATATTGAGATAAATTTCCTTTTAGAATTAGATTAATGTGGTTTCTTTCATAAGAATTAAAAGCTATTTAAAACTATGTTTCCTAGTAGTCTCTATAATATTATGAGGTACATGTTCTAGTGACTATTAAGGTGACAAGTAATCAGAATGAGAACATTTTAGATAATAAGGATCTTCGTTACGCTTGTCGAATACGCATTGCTGGAAAATCTTTATATTCAAATTTTTGGATGCTTATTGTGTTATTTCAGGTAGAGCGGGGCGGGGGGGAGGGGGATCATAACATGAAATGAGGAAACAATAAAGTAATATTTACATTGATATATGTTATGAGCTCCTTTGAATATTGAGCATTCCATAATTTTTTCGACACCTGTATGACTCATGGCTAACAATTATAGTGAAAATAAGCTGTGTAGTTTTTGAAGAATTTTACATGATGGGAAAACCATTTTTGTATCCCATTATGCAAATTTATAACCTCATCTCGTCATCCTCTACTACTAACTCCAGTAGACTGAATTATGTTCAATTTTATTATTACATACAATATACTCCTACAATATACATTTTATTATAAAATAAAAGTGATGTTAATATTATTGAGAAAAATTGAAATAAATATTTAACAATTTTAATTTAAGATTGAATAGCATAAATTATGAAAACTGTTCTGACCACACACTTTTGACGGGTAATGCAATGAGCAGAAAGAGAGCTTCTTTTAGGAGGATGAGTTTTGTATTATTTTGGGGAAATTGCATCAAAGGAAAGATGTATTATATTATTATTATTGTTATTATTATTATTATTATTATTATTACTTGAGGGTGACTATAGCACTGCGTCTTAAAAAAACTATTGTACTTCCCCTCTCCTGTACTAAAATCCTGGCAGTTAGCTTCAACGCCTCCAAGAAGCTCAGCACTTTTGCTGGTTCCAGCGGTAAAAGTTTTTCTATGGTTTTATTGAGTGTTTACCTTGCTTTACTTAATTTAATTTAAGTAAATTAAATTTAATTTGAATTACTTAATTACTTTTAATTACTTTTACTACCTTAATTTACTTTTATTGAGCAAACTTATAGTCATCAGGTGCAACGGTGTTTCTTCCTCTTTGCAGAATCTGCACAAACCATCATTGATAACACTGGTCAACACATTTTTGCTGCCCAAGGTTTCTAAGCTAATTTATATTAATTTAGGGATGCTGATTTCAAAATTCATACTAATTTTTTCTCATCAGGTCAAGTTATTAGAATGTTAGCTATTTCATATGTTTTTTACCTTAAAATTAGGCGTAGTTCTAAACACATTCTAGCGTCATAATTGCAATATTAGGTTATTGTGATCTATGTTAAATGATTATGGCATTATAAACCTTGAAGGTTTTACTTGCGTTGCAGATTTTTGAGTACAGAATAAGCATGGCTACATCTTCTCCTAGGTGACATTCCTTATACAAACCAAATATGTTTGGGGAATATACCTTGAAATCCAAATCTTTTGCAACATATTGCAATATTTTGTTCTGATTAATGAATATGTGTCTTGAGGTTAAATGAAATTATTGTTTCTTCCATTTACCTGGTTGTATTGTAGGTATCGCCTTCCCACAGAGTAGGGCATGCCACAGCAAACAAACTAGACCTGATAGAGGAAAAGTGACATCTTTTTTGGAATCAGCACCCTTAAATTAGGTAAAAACGGTGAAAATATTTTAGGCACCATGAAAAAAAGTTTTTTTTATTGTCCAGTGTAATTTCCATTCAGGCTCCTTACGTTTCAGGAGGAAGTAACTTCCTTTCTCCTTCTTTGGGACGGTCTTGTTCGGGTCCTTAGGTGCACTTGTGGATGGTTGACTCCCACTAATTAGCGCTTTTGGTCCTTTGCACTTCCGGAGGATGGTCTCCGTATTTCCTTCTTCTTAGTATCATAAAGGAGAAAATCCTGTATCTCTATCTGTGGTTGAAATTTGTCCGCTCTGGCAGAGTACCGCATACCGGAGTAAGGCTATTTACTCTAAGGGGTCGCCTGGTACCCTTGAGGCTCCGTTCATGATACAGTAACTCCTGTATCATCCATCCTTCGGCACGGATTGGATAACACCTTAGATTGAGGCTGAGATACGAGTAAAAGGAGGGGATTTGGGGATTAGGAAGCATGTGAAACAAAGGTGGTCAGGCCCAGCCCCTGGTCACCTTCTCTTCTTTCGTTTGCCTCTGCATATAGCAGGTTAACAGGGGTAAGCATTGGGTGACCAAAGGGCAGTAGGTATTAAGCGTCGGCCTCGTTTGGTTTTACGGTGTAGTAGCCGGAAGGCTTGGGGACACTGGTGAATCAAAACAGGTTAACAAGGTAGCCTCGTGAAGGACGAAAGTCGGAGTTGAGTGTTAGAGGCTATTAGAGGCGCTTAATCACTTCATTATTTCCCTAAGATGTATTATAACATATACTGTGAATATAGATTTTTTTCGTAAAGCTACTAACTGTAATTACATAGTAAGAGATCTGCAGCCTGAGTGTGTCTTGGCTTTCCCCACAATCCGACACCCAGCATCTCTGTTTTCGTCTTTTTTTGACATCCGGATACCATGTCGTTCCCTACTCTTCCAACTTTTCTCTTTCTGTTGACAGTTCCTTGAAATATACTCATAGATAGTTTTATTACAATTATGTAACGTAAGTTGCTAAGCTGCATGACATTTGTACTCTTATATAGAGAGAATAGCCCAACGTAAGATTAGGTTGCAGTGACCATCTATACATAGGTATGCAGTGCTAATCCTCCTATAGAGAACATACATACATAAAAGATTAGCTTTTTGTAAAATCACACAATTGACATTCTACATCGGGAGCCCTAAATTTTGCCTAACTCAATTGTATTTAGAGTAGGGATCTTTAACTAGTTCCTGATATCGTATAGCCTCGGGACCGACCGGTCCAAACGTCTTCTCCAAGAGTCGACGAGCTCAGATTTTTTTCCTCTTCTCGCGTGAATAATCGAGGGCCACAGTGGGTATCGAACCCGGATCTACCGGTTCTGAGGTGAGCACGTAAGCTATTAGTTTATTGAGCCTTCTTACTCCAACGTTAGTCTATAACTGAAAATCTTTAGGATTATTATCAAGCACTGGACCTAAGATTTTTATTAAAACTATTCGTTGAAATAATCCCTATCCTATCTTTTTGTCAGTTTTATTTACTTTAATGTTGAACATTTTTGATCAGAATTAAATAAAATTAATTTAGTGAATTTTAAATATATAATATTAATAATAATAATAATAACGGTTTCAATTAAATTTACAATTGAAAACACTTTACAAGGTTTTAACAAATTAGTAAGTGCTTTCAATTTTAGTTGAATATGTTAAATACATAACTTTTGTAAAAACATTAAAACAAATTTGTTTAATGATCAAACCACAATATGACTAAGACAGTCTTTTTTCCCCATTTCATTTTGTGGTTTGATCATTGATTGCTATTTCACTTGTTTATTGTGAAACCTTGTTATCAATGAATACGTATGATATATGTAGTTATCAGCTTACGTCTGAACCACAGTAAGAAAGTCTGATATCCGACTAAGATCCTTCAATCAAAACAACTGGTCCTCGTCAAAGTCTCAGACGTACTGACGATTACCACATGAATGATTTTACTGGCTTCCTGAATTTCTTGCAGTGGTTTGGTCATTAATTTTTATTTCATGAATTTACTTTTAAATCTTGTTATTTATATAGCTATAAGTTTTGTAATATGAGTATGGTATGATATAAAATAATAGTGTATTATATTTTTTTTTACATTGATACATTTAGACAAATATTTTTTTCTTTTTAACATATAAATGATCGTGTTCTTTAGTTTGATAGTATAAATTACAGTGATCTTGGAACAAACACTCGTATATTAATAATGTCGATGAATTTACTAGTTTTGAGGTCCTCTGAAACCATTTTTAATAATATCTACAGAGGAAGTATTTTATGGTTGTTATTGAACATGTTATAAACACTCCTTAAGTCTCAAAGTTTCACTTCTTGATTTTGGGTATTACTAAAGTATGAGGAAAGTCATAGTACATTATATCAAAAGAGGAACTACTTTCAACCATGCCTTTTTATTATTCTAGAAAATTTAAATTTCGTATTAAGTATTGTCTTAATATGAATAAAGCTTGCTAAAAATTTCATAAATTTAGATTATTGGAAAATAAAATATTGACCTGCAAAGGACAACTATTCCAATTGATTAATATTAGAACTATAATACACGATCTTACTTCGTATATTGCTGCTGTAGCTCTCTAACTGGTTTCGGGTGTCACCCATCTTCCGAACCGGTCAGAGAGCTGCAGCAGCAATATAGGGAGTAAGACGGTGTATTATAGTTCTAATATTAATAATACTAACCTCAGTGTTAGTAACAAAATGCATGAATATTCTAAGTGAAGCCTTCGGCATATTATGCTATACATTGTGATTAACAAATTAATATACAATAAAATAAATCAATGTGATTTATCAATAAATCACAATAAATTTATCATAAATCAGTGATTATCAATAAATGTGTTATGTTTACTGAGAGTAACGTTGAGTGTACATCACTCCAGTTTTTTTTGTAAAAATTACAGAACTGTTTCAAATTAAATAAAAGTCTAATATAGATATTTTTATAATGTTAGAAGAAATTGTGGGTCAATTTCAAGGTTGTTTCTACTTAGAGACAATTGTGTACATTATTAATTAACACAGAAATGTATATGAAGTGCTAGTTAATTACTCTGATAATGATCTACTGGTGGAAAATATTACTTTAAGGTAGTAATATATTATTAATTTATTCCAGTACATATAATATAGAAATTTATTTCTCTTTTCCTGCGTAATGATAGATCAGACGAACTGAATAAATAATTATACGTAATAAATAAATAGTGATACGTTTTATATGACTTGTTTTAAAATTATTTTTAAAAAATGTCTGAGATGTTTTTCCAAAATAAATAAGTTATTTATGCCTTGTTCTGAAATTATTTCGTAGAAGATTCCTGAGAGGTTTTTCCGAAGATATCGTTAGTAATGTTATTTGTTATTGTCCATTGTGTAATAAACAACATCCTTGGCCTTGGGGATTTCCATTATAAACTTCATCAGGGAGCTATAATTACTCTGCTATTAGAAAAAATAACCAATTGAAGGCTGTCGTAATGAGCGTAATTTATGTCTATCGTTTATCGTATTGAACGTAAGATGAAGGTCTGTGCTGTCAAAAAATGGTCCTTTAATGTAAAAGATGTGTTGCAGATTAGATGTATCTTTATTGTTCTAACGTAGTGCGTTAGTAATGTGGTATTTACTCATTGAAGGGTAAAAAGTTAATGAAATGGTCTCCACATATAACAATTTTAATGGTATAAACAACCAGATAACTTTCTGGTGTCATTGTATTTTTTAGTTAATGCCTGAGAAAGAACACTACGTGTTCGAAACGCGTTGTTTATACCATTAAAATTTTTATATGTGGAGACGATTTCATTAACTTTTTACCCCACAATGAGGTCTTTATTGATTACAACAAGGAAATTGATTTAAACACAGTTTTTTTTTTATCATTATAGGTGAAGTTATTGTAAGAAATAAGAAAAGTAGGAAATTTGCATATTACTATGTCTGTAAAATGAGGGATATTTAAATTATCATCCCTAGCTATTGAGCTTCAATTAATATTCTTCAATGAGAAAAATATTCCTAGCAACTTCATTTGCAATGATTTACTGCATCTTTGATTATTCATTCCTATCTACTTGAATCAATTACCATTATTTTTTTTTTTTATTGTCAGAGAACAGCATGCTCCACCTGAAGGCACCACATGCATCAAAATCTTTAATGTTACACAATAATTTCCATTATGTTATGTAAATATAGCTTAAATATATAATAATTTAACAATAATAAAATAACTATAATGATAACAGAGTAATTGCTATTAGAGTATAGCAATATACCATTATAAAGTGGATTATAAAGTGGATTTGTCATATTCAGTTTTAGTGTGCCATTTGGATTTAAAACTTTATTAAAGAAAGTTAATGTTAGTGCACTGTTTTGCTACAAATTTAAAGGAAACCCAAGGTGACTGACTATTGGTCCACCGTCGTTTTGCTGACTCGTTATATCTTCCATCGTCACTTCCTTCTGATAATGCTTAAGCTAAAAATTTGGGACTATATGTAGGGAAACCTATTGAGTGTTCTTATTTAGTTTATTTTTGATAACTTGTTTACTGCAGTAATATTCTCTAGGTACTTATAAGTAAAGTGCCTACAGTTATGAGAAAAACTGATTCCATTATTTTGATTGGTTTGCAAGTTTCAAGGTCACTTAAATCCATTTTTAGTATAACAAGCAGAAATACCCGGCGTTGCCCGGGTCTAGAACTTTTATGTATAAAATATGAAATGATCGAAATGAAAATTGGGTTCAATATTATTTTATGCATTTTTGTCTTACGAATCTTCATTCATGATCTACAGTCCCTTGGACGTTTTTTAACATTTTCAGGAGAATAGTGGTACCTAGGCTATGAAAGAAGCATCCTAGAGCAAAAAATCATTAAACAACATTGAGTTCGATTTTTATTTCCAACATTTCATATTTTATGCATGAAGGCCGTAGACGCCATATTTCTTGACAAAAAATGCAAAAACTCAAAATCGGCAAATTTTTGAGGTTTTTGGGCCCTAAGGGGCCGGGGTTAGGATGCCCCAAAGAGTTTAATAGCCTAAAACCACCCCAAGACCTATAGAAAGTGCCTTGCAAAAGAATATTTGAAAAAGGTTCATTGTAGGCCGAATCCATAAGGTACAAACATACATACATACAGAGCCACGAAGAGAATTTATATATATTTTAGTATAATGATAATAATAATAGCAGGTGACCTGGCATTGCCGTAGAAACATGTTAGAATCAAAGTTTTATAAGTTATAAAAAAAAATAGGAACCAGAGTAGCTCAGTGGTAACATGCTCGCCTGTACACAGGTAGATCCAGGGTCCAACAGGCACTCTGGCCCTAGAGATTTATTCACGCGTGGGATAATATAATAATAATATAATTATAATTTTTTATTATTATTATAATATATTAATAAAATATTATTTTATTTTTATAAAATAAATAATATTTTTAAAAAAAATATTTTTTTATTTATACATAAAAAAATCCATGTATAACGTCTCTCTGAGAGTGGACGTTAAATCGTTGAACCACTTGTTAAAGATTTCTACTCTAAATGTACTTGAGTTTGGCAAAATGTAGGGCTCCCTATGAAGAATGTTTATGTGTGGTATCACAAAGGGCTAATGTTTGGCCTCTGTGCATTCTCTTGTGGGATTGCCACTTTAACCTAAGTTATTTAAATAACAATCAGTATTTTCAATAATTTAACTTGTATAGTATATAATTATTGTATTTTATAATCAATACTTAAAAATATTATTTTTTGAATGGAAGTCGTTTAACTTTTGTATACTTGACTCTATCAATATGACTACTGTTCTCTTGTTTTGCAAAGAAAAGGACAGTAGAAAATAACTTATTAGGGGAAATCATCGACTTCACATTCTCTGATTTCCTCAATAAGAAACTCATTTTGGGTTGAATATGTTTGCAAAAGTTTGTATGAAATACATTAAATATAATATAAAAAAAAATTAATTGGAAACATTGGCATCTAAACAAACTTACATTAAACAAAGCTAAACGTAAGTGATAGTAATTCGTCTAGTGACACCATGTAAATTAAAAACAAGTACATCTTAGTGTAAATATTGACAACAAGGAAGTTGATTTTGTTGTCTATTGCTTTTTCTATTCAGGACTTCATTCTTCCTTAAATGAATTTTTGAGTGCGTACATTTCATTTGTGTTTCTTGATATAACAAAGGTTAGGTGAGGTTGCAGTGGTAGTAATGTTATATAAGTATATAACTATAACTTATTACTTATACTTATACTTATATAACCAACAGTTATATAAGTATATACTGTATATAAGTATACAGTTGTTACCACATAATGAAGATTGATTTTAAATTTTGCATAATTCCAAGTGTATTTAAAGTAGTAGCGATCTTTAAGGAGTACCTGATATCGTACAGGCTCTGGATCGACGGCTGAAGGTCCTCTCCGAAGGACGATGTACTCACGCCATATTTCGTGTTTATTAATTTAATTTAGCATTTTCATATTTTCTATTTAATATTTGTTAGTTGTCAAAATATAAAATTTCAGAAAAGCGATAATCATCTGCAATAAGCATCACCACCCATCTAAAGCAGTAAAAATCAACTTTGACGAAGAATGGGTATGTACATTGTATGTTTTTGTGAGACTGATAACTCATGCAACAACTCATGCTGTTTGTCAACCGAGCAGAACTTATCTTCTTTCTCCTTCTCCTGACGACGATGAGGTCGAAATATTGAATTTAGTTGCGAACTGTTTCTACGTGTTCTTTTCTTTGATATTTTGTCCTAAAAGACCGTTTCATTTTTTTATTTACATATATATATATATATATATATATATATATATATATATGTATATACAATTAAACAAGTAATTGAGATCAATGAAATATAAAACCACAAAGAAATATAGAAACAAGAGAAAAAATGCTCTGAGACCTTTCACAATATGTCATAAAAGAGCGACTAAGGTTGTTGTTTATACTTTCCTTGAGGCTTTTTGTTTCATATATATATTATATACCATAATAAACGAAAAACGGTCTGGCAGGACAGATAACACTTAAAATAAACTGTGACTGCCATTACGGTCGAAATATTGAAAAGTGAGTCTTTGTTATGTTTTAGTCTATGTGTCACAGTTTATTTTAAGTATATATATATATATATATATATATATATATATATATATATATATATACTTGGCTTAGTCTCCGTATGAACAATCACAGAGCTTCAGTCAATAGCCGCTCCCATCTTCCCATTGCCATACATGCCAATAGCCACGGTCTCCCTTTTAATGAGTGCTACAGGTTACAGATTCTGCGACAAATACCCCCTGACAGCAAAGATCTCACACTACGAGCCTCCGAAGAAGCCCATATTTGGCTATTAAGTGCGCGCAGTGCACCTGGCCTCAATCTAAAGCGATAATGTCTAAAAGTTCCTTGCCTTTTCACACCTTTTTTTTTTTTTTTTTTTTTTTTTATAATAATATTTCATTTGTTATTATTATTTGTATTCTTAGTTTTATTTTATTTTACCATAGCTTAGTCAGTACTTTTGTTTATGTATCAATTTCTCTGTATCAATTTCCCTTATTTTTTCAATTTTTTCTTTTTTATATATTTATTGTTTTCATATTCCATTAATTTAATGTAATTATAAATTATAAATTAATTATAAATTGATTCCTGTCTACCTTATTTTCTGTGAACGGGCGCGCATGCGGCAACACTGTTGGTCTCCAACCGTCTCTGATCCAGTGCGCTTGGTTTCCCTCTTTTATCTCTCCTGAAGACGGTTCAAACCGAAAATTAGAGACTGTAAGTGTGTTCTTCTGATTTCTCTATGTTTCTTTGTTTATATTGAACTATATATATATATATATATATATATATATGGGTGAGTCACCATTTTGGTCGAATAGGTTGTTTTCCTATTCTCGTTATGACATTGGGTAGATTAATATATGAGCTACCCGTGGATTACAAGAACATTATTAGGCAAAAAGAACATCTTTTTAAGAAGATAATTAATGCTGAAGCTGCTATGTTTTTTAATATATATATAACTTTAAATTACACAAAGCACGACACAGAAAAGAGAATACAAAGAAAACTTACAGAATTCAATATTTCGAACTGTTGTTCGTCATCAGGAGAGTAGACTAGAAGAGAGGACGAAGTGAGAGAGATCTCCCCACGTCGAAGAACGGAGCGCGAATCATATATATATATATATATATATATATATTCAGGTAACTCACCACAAATGAATGAAGATAGTCGCTCTGAGGCCTTTCGTTTTCACGTCGTCAGAGAGCAAGTGAATACAAGTTGTAGGCAGGTTATGAATTTTGATTTAAAGTTGGATTGAGATTAGCATCATTGACAGTATTTTTCCCTATTACAGTCGAAATAGTCTTGATTTGTATAACGATTCCTTCAACGTTAAATGTGATTTCGACGTGAAAACGAAAGGCCTGAGAGCGACTATCTTCATTCATTTGTGGTGCGTTACCTGAATATTTATATCACGTGTTATTGTGACAATTTTGTATATATATATATATATATATAATATATATATACAAAATTTGATCATTCATATATTTATATATAAAACAAATTCAATAATATATCGACCGTTTGATAGAATAGGTATGTTATCTAATCGGGATTCGGTCAATTTTCTAGGATAAAAAATTCAACTCTCGTTGCCAATGTTTCGGTTTTATATAACGTATTTGGATATATATAAAAGAAGAAATATGGGTTTTTATGAGGATATAAGAAGAGTGTATGGAGAAGATGCCTATGAAAAAGGTTTTAAATAAAACCGAAACGTTGGCAACGAGAGTTTGATTTTTTATCCTAGAAAATTGACCGAATCCCGATATATATGTACATATATTATATATATATATATATATATATATTATATATATATATATATGGTTACATTAAAATAGAAACTGATGTATCGCTGTAGAAAATAACAAAGGTGTACTGTAGCACGTCTATTGGAGTTAGATTGGTAAATATTACCCTAGCAGCTGAGTTGGTAAATTGACCATCAACTAAGATGTTATTTCCACTAGACTCACTTTGGCATGTTTAACCATTTAAAGGAAGGCAACAGTTAGGCTCGATGGCTGTTGAGCTCAATAACGCCTCTCTTGCCCGTCGGTCTAGGCTACTGCTTTCTAGAAGCAGTTAGTACGCTGAGAGCCCTTCACTCAACCGAAACCCGTTATTTTGTGTCAGGAGCTTTCTCCTCTTTATTAATGAAACACTCACTTCTCAAATACCCAACTGAATATTCTTGCTCCGATGTCTAATAAACAATTGTCTTCTTCTACATATATATAGAAGAAGATATTGTCGTCTAAACAATATATATATAAGTGGAATAGACTTACCTGCATTCAAAGGGACTAAGTTAGGAACATTTTCCTTGCTTGGAGTACCCCTATCATGAAGGGATTTATTTATAATATTTTACTCAATTTAGACTGCATTGGCACTGTATCATTGTAATTATGTCTAAAATTAATATTGAATGTTATCCATTCTCGACCACATATATTTAACATTATTTTTCTTTTTTATCGAGGTTTGGTTTAACTTCAATATTACACCACCTTTAAGCCGACGTTTCGCCTATATTCGTAGACATCTTCAGGGCTACATCAATACAGAATTTAATTACAATAACATCAAGGTTTGATTTAGCTATGTAATTACTTATATAATATAATTATAGAATATAATTACTTTCCATGTCATTGTAATTAAATTCTGTATTGATGTAGCCCTGAAGATGTCTACAAATAGAGACGAAACGTCGGCTTATTATTGAACCTAGACCAATCGTAGCTAAAAAAGAAAAATAGTGTAAATTAATATTTTAATATAATTATCTTAGGCATTATACATGAATCATAATAATAACATAATTAATAGGGTTTTAATCTAGTTATGTATACATGATCATCTTAATACATGTTTTACATTTCCTGTTTTATTAGAACTACTTTTTCGTTTCTAAATGTTACATTTATATATGTGTTATATTCTGTTCAATAACTCTCAGTGTTTTGTTAACAAGCTACACGGAGTACCTTGTGTAAACAAATATTACACAGATACTAACAGTAGTAGTGGCTCCTACATTATAGCGTCACTAAAAAGAAATTTCTGAATTTAATTCATAAAAACTATACGGACATCAGTAAGCATAGCGTCATCATAGCAGATGTCTCAAGGAGTGTTTAGGCTACACTAATGTTTTATGGTATTATATATATATATAACAGATTGAATAATATAACGACCGTTTGATAGAAAAGGTTGTTCTCTAATCGGGGTTCGATCATTTTCCAGTATATATATATATATATATATTATATATATATATATATATATAATATATATATATATAATATAATATATACAATTAAAAGAAACGGTCCAGCGGACTTTTTTAAATAAAATAAATTCAAAACTAATGAAACACACAGAAAGACACAGACATAACTCACACCTCCTGGTGACGACGATGGTCGAAATATCGATGTGAGTTATGTCTGTGTCTTTCTGTGTGTTTCCTTCGGTTTGAATTTATTTCATATATATATATATACTTTTTCATTGGAAATACGATCCAAAACGAACAAATAAAGTTCAATATAGACAAAGAAACATAGAGAAATCAAAAGAACACACTTACAGTCTCTAATTTTCGGTTTGAACCGTCTTCAGGAGAGATAAGAGAGGGAAACCAAGCGCAATGGTTCAGAGACGGTTGGATATATATAACAATATGGTTGGAGATAACATATATGTATATATTGTTACGGTCTCCAACCGTCTCTGAACCAGTGCGCTTGGTTTCCCTCTCTTATCTCTCCTGAAGACGGTTCAAACCGAAAATTAGAGACTGTAAGTGTGTTCTTTTGATTTTTCTATGTTTCTATGTTTATATTGAACTATATATATATATATCATGATAAACGAAAAACGGTCCGGCAGGACAGATAACACTTAAAATAAACTGTGACACATAGACTGGAACATAAAAAAGACTCAATTTTCAATATTTCGACCGCCATTACGGTCGAAATCTTTGTGGATTTTTCCTTTTGATTATATATATATATATAATGAATAGCAGATATAGATAAAGGCAACTTTCATTTCCAAGGAAAGTCCATTTGAATATATGATTAAGTGCAGAGTTTTATAATAAAGTAAAGGCGAAAGAATATTAGTGTAATTATAATTAGAATAATGGTAAAGTGTATTTGTAATAGATTTTAAATGAATGAACGTTGTTCTGCAGGCATTGGTATGGAGACAGCCCTGGACATCGCCAGGAGAGGGGCAAGGGTCATAATGGCCTGCAGGAACATGGAAGCTGCTTCTGCTGTCAGGTGTAAGTTCACATTTTTCATTCAGTCGATTTACTTATATTCATAAAATATATATATTAATAGATAGAAGTTTTCATGTAAACACGTGAAATAACAATCAATGAATAAGCCACAATATGAAATAGGAAAAAAAGACTATGATCTTTCAACCGTAATAATCGGTCTTCGTCAGAGTCAGAGTTGGGTTTTTGACTCTGACGAAGACCGCTTATTACAGTTGAAATATCTGAGTCTTTTTTCCCATTTCATATTGCGGTTTGATCATATATATCTTGTTTCAATAGGTTTCAATCAGTTGGCTTTAGCTGCTCAAAGGGACTAATTCTGCCCGATAACGACGAATGTCGAAATATCGTTGTGAGTCTTTTTTGGGTGTGTTTTTATCTGTTTTCTCTTTCCTTTGTAAAATATATATATATGATCAAAGCACAATTAGAAATGGAAAAACAAGACTAAGATTTTTCAACTGTAACAAGCGGTCTTCGTCAGAGTCAAAAACCCAACAGGTGGGTTTTTGAGTATGACGAATACCGCTTGTTACGGTTGAAAGATCTTGGTTTTGTTTTCCCATTTCTTATTGTGGTTTGATCATTGATTGTTTTTTCACGTGTTTATGTGGAATCTTTATACTTTTAAAGACCGCTTGTTACGGTTGAAAGATTTTAGTTTTTTTTTTCCATTTCATATTGTGGTTTGATCATTGATTGTTATTTCACGTGCTTATGTGAAATCTTATATATATATATATATATATATATATGAGTGTGTGTGGATATTAAGAGGAAAATACCTTAACAAATTTCGTTTAACTCATAATTTAATGTAAGTACTCGACAACATAGAAATAACAAAACACATAACAGCATTTTAAGCTAAATAAATAATCTATAAAATTAGTTATTATTTTGTTGTTTAGCCATGCGAAGCCCTTCAGGCTACTAGTTGAATATAAACTTGATTGTGATTTTTTTTATCTGTAAAAAATTCACTTATAAATATTGTTGTTGCAGCTGACATAGTGAAACGTTCCAAGAATGAGAACGTTGTAGTGAGGAAGCTAGATCTGAGTTCACTCAAGAGTGTGAGGGAGTTTGCGGATGAGATAAACAAGACTGAACAATCCCTAGATGTTTTGATTCATAATGCCGGCATGGCCAACACCTTCTCCAAGAAGACAACTGAAGATGGCCTCGAGCTCACCATGGCCACAAATCAGTTTGGGCCATTCCTTCTCACGCATCTCCTTATCGGTAAGAATAATCAGCTGATTTTTTTTTTCGTCGTAGGATGTGGAAAAATCTGTTCATCAGATCCCTTAGCAAGACGTCTTGCTTAGGGTATGTGGGGTTGGGGGTCCCGACCCACTAAAAAACCACATCCTATTCCCTGGCAATACCCGACACGGAAACCGTTTGCACATTACTTCATGCCGGTGCCTCAGTCCTCCTGAATAGGATTCACCTTCTTGTCCCCATTCGTTCACCTATGAATTATCATTGCCCTTGCCTCACACCACTTTCATTCTTCTTATGATAGAGAACCGCCTCTACAAAGTTTACAGCTTTTGACCAATTATCTTCATTTTGGAGCATCTTTTGAACTATGGTCTCTGGAGTGACCTCACCCAGTGATGCTATTAATTCCTGGCGCAGCACTCCCCATTTAGCACAGAAGAAGAAGGTATGCTCTGCATCGTCGTTTTCCCCCGAGCTACAGTGCTTACATTGAGGACTATCAACTTTACCCATCCTCTGTAAATATTTCTCAAAATTCCCATGGCCAGTCAGCATCTGAGTTAAGTGGAAATAATCAGCTGATTGAATCGGTGAATCACACCAGTATTGTTCCAAGCCAATAATTGGTATTCCAGGGATGAATCACCATACACGTGGAATTGATATAATTGTCATCTTAAGGGTTATTTAATTATAAACTTACTTTTACACAATTCCAACCTTTCTAAAGTCCTAAGGGTATGATGCCTTTAGGACTGTGTAATTCGTCACCCATTTAAAATCTTAAGTGGGTGTAACTGAGCAGAGGACTTTCGCCAGTACGGTGGTCGACTTCTTGTGACCATTTGATGAGGAGTGTGAAGAGGACAGGATTTCCAATCGCGCTGTATTTGGCTATAATTTTGGTTCATAAATTATTACCTAAATTTTCTTTCATATAACTGTTCAATAATTTTAAAGAGGAGTAGCACATTTAAAACTGTTATTATTAGTAAATAAAGGCATTGAAGGGAACGAATAGGCTGATAAGCTTGCCAAAAAAAGTAGTCATCACCTCGTTTACAGGACCGGTAACTGCGCTACCCATAGCCTATAGTAGGACTAAAGGTGAGGTGACAGGATGGGTTAGGAATGGGGTGGTGGTTCTCACTGTAAGTGGCTCCTACCAGAGAGGAACCAACGACTCACATGTGCCTTACTGAGACTCCCAAGGAGTTAGATGAGGTTAGTAGTAGGTCTACAGTACTGAGGTTAGTACTGGTCATCTTACTATAGATGAGGTAAGTAGCAGGACACAGCTGCTTCAGAAGTCAAGGTCGGTCTTCTAAGAGGATCGACAGAGTGTATACTATGTGGGGAGGCAGAAGAAACTGCAATCCACATAGAGACTGTACTGCGCTAGAAAGCCGTAGACAATTAATCCCGAACCCGAACTGTCGTTGACCCCGCTGCATACCTTAATAGAATAGTGAAGGGAACAGTTCGGGCAACAGTTCTAGACATTCTTCTAAGTCACATGTGTCAAACTCAAGGCCCGCGGGCCACTCCGGCCAGCTTTGTAATCATATCTGGCCCGCAAGATCATTTTACATTATCGTTATTCATGGCACATCGATATGAAGCTCTGAAAACACAATAATGTACAGAACTACAGATCCCATATTGCAAGCTTCAGCTGCCTTGCCACGTACTTCTCGCGTCAATTAAGTTTAGCTATTTCAAGATATTACGAAGATAGCCTTTAGCCGAAGATACCCTTCACGATGACGAAGAGAAAAGTTGATTGTGAAAACAGAGCCTTTAATAACCGATGGGAGGCTGAGTATATGTTTAGTGACACTGCTCTTCTCAGTGATGAAGATTAACAAAGCAGCACTCAGAAGTCTCACTGATAAGCACCTGCTGTCAATCCTGAGAATCTCCACAACGCAGGACTTTACACCAAACGTAAACGAACTTGTTGCCAAAAAAAAAAGATGTCAGGTATCCGGCTGCAGTCAGAGTATATAATCAGATAAAGTCATAAGAGCAAAGAAAACTGAATGATTTGAATTGTTATTGCTGAAAAGCACACAGTTTATGTATATTTCCAGGTTTTGTAGCATGTTCATATTTCTAACTTGTATAATTTCGACAGGAGATATTTTTAAGCAGAGCAAAATCTTTTGAGATATTTAACTTTATTTTTTTTATATAAAGTGACATAGGAGCAAAGGAATTTGAATGTTATATTTAACAAGATATTTTTATGAAGAGTAAAAATTAAATAGAAGTAATTTTAGGTTTGAGTTTGTTTCAGAATAATATTCCTGTCTGTTTTTTATTCACATTTATGTTCCAAAAACATTTGGTTTTAGTGTGTTAAATAAATATTTATCCTATTCGGCCCGCGACCTAAAGTGTGTTTTGAATTTCTTCCCCTTGTGCAATTGAGTTTGACATCCCTTCTAAGTGATTGTACCCAAACGTCCAAACAAACAAGAACATCGTAAGGGCTGACGTTTAACCCGCGAGGGGTTCAGTTTTTTATTCTAGTCTACTCTCAGTAAACTTGAAAGTCACTGCTAATATACTAATACCATTAATAATTCACATTATTAATGAATAATCTGCTTAAATAAACAATTAATACTTATTGCTCAAATAATTCAGAAAGAGTGCCTCAATTCTGAAACTTTCAAAAACTCAGACTTAACAGAAGAAATAGAAAATCAGTTGTTGAAAAATCAACGTCTAATACTAATGGCTAGTATGGTCACATGGGGACTAGGCCATACTTTATCCGGTATTAATAATTAAAATAAAGGTAATCATTACTATTTTAACATTGAACTCTGAAATAAGGATTAATTATATGAGGAAAATGATGTTTCAGATCTCCTTCGACGATCAACTCCCAGTAGAATAGTAGTGGTGGCTTCAGAACTTTATAGACTTGCTAACGTTAATCTAGACAACCCAAATCCAGTCAACACATTACCTGCATACCTCTACTATGTTTCCAAATATGCCAATATCTTGTTCACTAGAGAACTTGCTCGCAGATTAGAAGGGTCAGGTATGTAAAAATAACTTACCTTTATGAATAATTTTTTCCATGAATTTTTTTTTTATTTTAAGGGCTTTGCTGACTTGGATATTAGTGCTAACTAGTCAGCACAATAAATAATAATAAACTGAGTTTGGTTTTTGACTCTAACGAAGACCGATTGTTACGGTTGAAAGATCTTAGTCTTGTTTTCCCATTTCTTATTGTGGTTTGATCATTGATATATTTATATATATAATATTTCACATAAACAAGTGAAATAACAATCAATGATTAAACCACAAAATGAAATTATGAAATGGGAAAACAAAACTAAGATCTTTCAACCGTAACAAGCGGTATTCGTCAGAGTCAAAAACCCTTTTTTAACTCTGACGGGTTTTTCACTCTGACGAAGATTGTTTGTTACGGTTGAAAGATATTAGTCTTGTTTTCCCATTTCATATTGTGGTTTGATCATTGATATATATATATAGTGTTAAACTGAATTGCCTTAATCAAACATACATTTCTTAGAACAAGTGTTCATAGTCACTTCATCAAATGTTTTTGTACTTGATTTACTTAATTTTATACAACTTTGGCAGAGGCTACTGCTTGATAATGGTTTACATTGCAAACCATGATGTCAGTCAGTATTGACTTTTACATGAACCAATTAAAAAAGACAAGATAAGGAAACTAAACGGTGCGCATACTTGGGTAAACTAAGGAATTAAAGAAGAAATAAATAAAAGATTTTGTGCTAGATCTGTAAACCCTGATAAAAAAAAGTTCAACACAATTTGTATAAAAGAAGGTCTGCTCCCTATATATATATATATATATATATATTCACTGATAAAACGAAATACGATCCAAACTGGACACAATACGAGTTCGAGATAAACAAAGAGCAACACACAAAGTAGGGAAAGACACTTACTGACTCAAATTTTCGGGTAATCCGTCTTCAGGAGAAAAGAGAATGGGAGACCAAGCACGTTGTAGACGCAACGGCAAGTAACCCACCACGTTGTTACTTGCCGTTGCGTCTACAACGTGCTTGGTCTCCCATTCTCTTTTCTCCTGAAGATGGATTACCCGAAAATTTGAGTCTGTAAGTGTGTTTCCCTACTTTGTTTGTTGCTCTTTGTTTATCTCGAACTCGTATATATATATTAAATAAGAAATGGGGTTATGATCCTTCGACTAAGTAATGGCTCTTATCAAAATTACAAATGAAATTTTTTAATTACAGAATTTTATAATTATATTTTATGTGAATTAAAAATCATGGGAACTCCATGAGTGTTATTATTTGGCATATTCTTTTATAATAATGTGTAACAATTTTAGGAATAAGTGCGAATTGCCTTCATCCTGGTATGATAGACTCAGGAATCTGGAGAAATGTTCCTTTCCCTTTAAATTTACCCATCAAACTTATTGCTAAAGGATTTTTCAAGGTAATATATCATATTTATACATAATATTTTTTTATGGTTGAGTAAAACAAGGAACAGTGTGTAAACTATACATATTATAGAAATACATTGATACTGTCAGCAGCAGAAAGATTATTACTAGTTAAATAAATAGAAGAAGAAGCTGCCTTGCTTCGTATGTTCTGCTCTTCAACCTTCAAACTTTTGAAATGAACAACGTACGGAATTCGTTTAACCACCCATATGCAAACATCAGTATCCGTGGTATAACGATCTCTCTGTTTTGTTAATTTAATACTTACTTTGTTTTAGTAAAACAATATTTTCAATTTTGTAATAAAATCATCAAAAAATGCTATGAATACCATTACAATGTTACTTTGAATCACTTAAATATCTATTAAATAAAATTAAAAAAAGTTATTGATTGAATTATTTTTATTGAAAGTAAAAATAAATTAAATAATTACAATATTATTTTGGAGAATTCTGTTATTGTTCTAATTACTAGTAAACCTATTACCATTAAGGTTTTTAGAAATAACTTAGTAGTATATTTATTTATTTATTGGATATTATTAATTAAACGTAATAGAGAGTTACGTTGTGTGTTTAGCATTGTATAGATTAATGCGCCACGTTAATTAGTATTACTTACATTTCCGAGAATGTTCAAATTAGCAGTAAAATAACAATACATTTTTTATTTCAACATATTTCTTATTGTTTCTTATAATGACCATCTCTATCATGAATGCTTATTAATGTTAATAATATATCAGTTTTTTCAATGTTTCTTACATGAATGAATGTTAAATTAAACTATTAATGCACTTTAACATTGTTTCTTTGCATCCGTTTTTATAACTCCCCATAATCGATAACTAAAGGAAAGTCTATTAACAACTCTGTAACGTCACTCTCAGCTGATGGAATTGCATCAGGCTATATTATTTATTTTGGCAATTATTGTTATCTAATGAAATAATGCCTTCATTTCGATAAGTTCTAGTGTATTACTTCGTTGAAAATTCAATCATTACATTTATTTTTTGTTGACTATCTCTATGTAATAAAACACCGCCACACATGCTGAAATATCATGGAAAAATATATCAAACATAGAATCATGATACCTCCAACACAATGTTTCTCAAACGTTTTTACATCAGCGCGGACCTACGAAAAATCAAAGCTTTGGGGCATATCACGGACTTAAATATAGAAAATTTAGTTCTGAAATTTGAAAGTAGGAAAATTATAGGAAATTAAAAGGAATATCGAAAGAGAGAGAGAGAAATAAATGATTTAAATTCCCAAGGAAAGGAAAAGAGAAAGTATTATCTGTTGCTGCTTGAAGATTAAAGGAATTTAATTTCCAGTTCAAAATATTAGTGTTGAAGATTTGAAAACACAGACTTGTTGTTTTGAAAATAAATGAAATGGTGCAAATTTTTAAAATATAAATGTAATCTTCCATTATCTTGGGTTGAACCTTGCTACCTTCCATGGCGCACTGTTTGAGAAGCACTATCCTAACATGTAATTTTGATATAATCTCGAACTGAATATCTTCATAGTTATTATGCTTTACTTAAGTAACCTAAAAATGGTTTACTAAATTATAACAGGGTAAATTTTTCGTTTTATATGAAACAAATCACCCAACCTATACAGTTTCACATAAGGTTGATTTTATAGTTTTACAAAATTTGTTCTTCTTACTTATTTTCTTAATTCTTTAAAATATATTCGAAGTTCTTTTATTAAACATATAAATAGCAATCCTGTTAGAAATTTCTTTTTGATAAACAAATTATGAATCAATTAAAGCAAACCAACCAGTTGAGTAGGCTATTCGTTATTCCAAGTTCGGTTTTAAATTTTTGTGGTTATATTTCCTTTTGGGGTGATTAGAATTTCTGGAGATTTTTATCACGTCCTAATTTAAGTAAATTTTTTCCACAAAACTTCATTCTTCTATAATTAGCCGTTTAGCGTATTTTTTTTTTTTAAATAATAAACTATCATAATTCCCCCTTCCGTATTTAATGAAGTATTCAGCTCATCTCATAAAGTACTATTTTTGGGTATAATTTTATTATAATCAAATGAAATTAATCAAACCAATAACAGTGTGGCCTGTAGCATGTCCACAAGATTTTTGGATATATATCCATTCTACCCTCAGATACAGGCATAATCGAAAAAGCTTTAAAAATGGACTCCAAAAGTAATTGAAAACGTATAAATTTAGTAATCACAATTCCATCTATGGTAGATCCAATACTTATTATTATTCTTGCATTCGATTATTGTAATCCGTTATATAGTTTCTGGATTATTACATATGTATTGTGCTAATTAAATTAGTTCGAGGGAATGATACCAAAATCCTCTTCGCTATCTATGAGGCAATCTAGAGTGATTCTTTTAATAAATTAAAGAGGTTATTTGATTAACAAAAATTTTTGGAACTGATTCCCTTGATTTGCTCGTTTAATATGGATGTTGTCGCTTATGAATGTGATTATCTAACAAAAGCTTAACAACTTATTACAGATAGAACTTAACAGTTGTCATTTTTAGTGTAATATTACACTTCCAATATTTAAGATCATGTTTGATTGGCGTTGTTTATTTACATTTAAGAATTTTATTCTTCGTACAGATCACCTTAACTCATTAAAACATTTCAAATTTCTTTTATTAAACTTTAACTAATAATTTTATTGCACTGAATCTTCTAAAAAAAATCTAAGTCCATATTAACAACTCTGACAAGTTGAGCAGGTGATCCATTATTCCAAGATAAATTTTCAGTTTTTGTAGCTATTTTACCCTTAGCAGTTATCGGAAATTTATGACATTTTTTTTCGTAAATTGCCAATTTTAGGATTAATTTTTCGACAAAATTTCGTTATTCTATAGTGAGTGGTTTAGCGTTAAACAAATGTTATGAAAATTTAAAATGTACCATATGGATCCTTTTGGTTAATACAATTTTGAAAACAAATACCTGAGCTGACAACACACAAATGATCTATTTTTAGGTATAATTTCACTTTCATCCATCAAACAGTATGGCTTGTATCCTACTAACTAGCTTTCAGATTGTATCAAAAGTCAAAAATGTTATATTTTATTAAAAAAAAATAAACTAGTTTTCGGTTGCTTTAAAAATATGAGTATTTTTTTACTTATTGCATCTGTTATTTCAATGAAGTAGCGAAATTTCAAGAATCTAGAATTATAAGTTTAGGAAAAAAAAATGTCTAAAAATACATTTTGGCCAAAAAAGTGACTTTTATATTAATATTACTCTCATACAACAGGGTTCTTCTGTAAAACCAATTATTATGTGAAATATTAATTTGATCCACCAATAATTTTAGACTGTACTAACTCTTGGATGTACACTCTTGGATGTACACTCTCCAAACCACGTATCCCCCCACCCTCCCAAATACACTCGTACATCATTGGAAAACTGTCAGAAAAGGACTTGGGACCTCAAAACATGTATATCTGTCAAAATCTCAAGATAGAATTTTTTCATGATTATTATATTTTACTTATAGCAAAAATAAAAATTAACATTTAATATTTCACAGAAGTATTATTGATGTACAAAGAATTATAACTTTTTAGTCATTCGTTATAATTTTATACATTTACATTTTACTTTTTTATAGGTGGATTTGAAACCAATTTAATGAAATATATTTAAAGTTTTTTGTTTCAATGTTTTGTTTTACTTTCAGACACCTGAACAAGGAGCTCAGACTTCTATCCATCTTGCTGTGTCAGATGAAGTAGAGGGAGTTTCAGGAAAATATTTTATGGATTGTAGAGTTAGTATCTAAACTGACTTATTTAATATAAACAGGATATATATGTCGCTGCCATCTTAACTTTATGTTATTATAAGGGATAACATAAATGTTATATAAGTTCAGTTCTACCTGAAGTTATAATACTTGAAGTTCACATAATACTTGCAAGATAATATGATTTCGTGCAAGAAGGTCGTAAGTTACTGATAAGTATCTGATATGTAATCATGGAGTGATATCATGAACATTTATTAATAGAATTTCTATTATTTGTTCGTTATTAGTGATATTTATTAACTAGATCTATATTATGTTTTTATTATATATGTATATATTGTATCTGATTATATCTATTTAGTTTTTTGTCCTCCAATGAGGTGTATAATCTATCATGTTAGATTTAACTGTTCTTATTATTCATATAAAAGCGCGTATAATAATAGTAAAATAATAATAATTGAGTGTAATTATGACTCCTTCATTGGAGAATACGAACTTTAAACAATCTGTCAGTACTTGGGCTACTAAAATACTCTTTTCATCAGACAGCTATCTGTCAATATCATACACATATAGCCGCGATCATCGTACATATTTTTCAAACTCATTTTGATGTTGGTTTCATTTGTTTTGTAGTACATCTTGCTTTTTACTCAATAAAAAATACCCTACCCAATAAACTAAATAGTTTCAAAGTATCATTAATTTTGTTAAATGTAACTAATTTTTTTCAGTAAATCATTAATTTATTGACAACTAAAATTATAATAATAATAATATTGATATAGTTTCTCGACCACTGATATTTCAAATTCACATAAGGGGTTATTGAGGATTTTGGTCATAAAACATACAACTTCTGATCATCAGCCGACGTTTCGCAAAAAGTTGTTTGGCATTTTCAAGAAACGACATAAGTAAAGCAAGATAAATACATCATCGGATGTATTTATTATTAATGTATGTATTTATTATTCTGTTGAATGGTGTCCGATGATGTATTTATCTTGCTTTACTTATGTCGTTTAATAAATTGTTTTTTAGCCTTGAAAATGCCAAACGACTTTTGGCGAAACGTCGGCTGATGATCAGGAGTTGTATGTTTTATGACCAAAATCCTCAATAACCCCTTATGTGAATTTAATAATAATAATAATAATAATAATAATGATGTTACTGAAATTTGATAGTTCATTGGTAACAAGGTAAAATGACTGAAGATGTAACAAAGAAATTCTGATGTTCCCTCTTACATTTCTAACATTAAAATTGCCAGAGTGGCAGTCAAGATTGTGGTTTGACTAAATTGAGGTCTAATTTCACTCAAAATATTAAAAGTCATCAGATTACATTCGATAGAATCGTTACTTACATAGAAAGTCATAATTCCTTTTCAATCCACGTTATTTTCTCAGATACTTCTACAACCTGCATCTATCGATTGGGTGAACACAATCCATATACTGAATTAGTCATAATATCTACAAAACAACTTAGTCATAACATAATATGCAATTTGGGTTAAAAAAAAAAATTACCTTTGACTTAGGTCCTTCTTTTACTAAATGTACATTATTTGTACTGAAAAATAGCATTATTGCTGAAGGGTTTCTAAATAGAGAAATAAACCATTAAAATAATCTAAAACGCATATATTTTAAAATCTTTTGTTTATAAAATACATATTATCTACATCTTTTATTTTTTTATTTTTTTTTTCGTCGTAGGATGTGGAAAAATCTGTTCATCAGATCCCTTAGCAAGACGTCTTGCTCAGGGTATGTGGGGTTGGGGGTCCCAACCCACTAAAAAACCACATCCTATTTCCTGGCAATACCCGACACGGAAACCGTTTGCACATTACTTCGTGCCGGTGCCTCAGTCCTCCTGAATAGGATTCACCTTCTTGTCCCCATTCGTTCAATCATTGCCCTTGCCTCACACCACTTTCGTTCTTCTTGTGATGGAGAACCGCCTCTACAAAGTTTGCAGCTTTTGACCAATTGTTTTCGTTTAGGAGCATCTTTTGAACTATGGTCTCTGGAGTGACCTCACCCAGTGATGCTATTAATTCCTGGCGCAGCACTCCCCATTTAGCACAGAAGAAGAAGGTATGTTCTGCATCGTCGGTTTCCCCCGAGCTACAGTGCTTACATTGAGGGCTATCAACTTTCCCCATCCTGTGTAGATATTTTTCGAAATTCCCGTAGCCAGTCAGCATCTGCGTTAAGTAGAATTTAATCTCCCCATGCTTCCGGCCCAGCCGGTTGTGGCCTCAACATCTTTTATTTGAATTATTTGGAAATCAATTAATTAAAAAAAGTTGAATTTTAAACAACGTTTTCAATAAAGTGGAGGTAGTAATTCATTTTGTTTTCCTTTTTAGGAAAGAGGATTAACAAGAAGTGCTCAAGATATGGAAAAGGCTGGAAAATATTGGGATATTTGTGTGAAAATGGTTGATTTAAAACCAACTGATCCTCAAATTTAATTATTTCAACATACGTATACCTATTTGATATAATAAAGAAATGTACTTATTTAAACCAACCATTCTCTTTTTATTGAAAATAAAAAAGAAGAAAAATATGGTGGAATGCATTTTTTTTTGTTTAGACTGAATTATTTTTATATTATTTTAAATCCACCCAAATATTTACGTCATTGCATTTTTCATATTTGTTATATGTTGTAATTAAATTAAAAAAAAAACTAATTTAGTTACAAAAGTTTGGTTATATATTTTAATTTATTAAAACTATTTCTGTTGATTGTATCAAGAAATTAATTTCCTTTCATTTATATATCATGTTTGTAAATTTTTCAATAATAGTAATTATAGATTCATACATGATTCATTTTAGGATAATCATTTAATTATGCTCAATTTTAACACTTATCTATACATTAGATAGATTAACTCTACTTAATAGAAATAAGGATTTTAAATATTTTTTAAAATTGTTGTAATTTGTTTTATAAGAGACAATAATAAATGTATTTTAATTACCAACATGGCGTTTATTAAGAATATTACTGTCTGGATACTTGACTTATAATAGCCTAGGCTTGGAAGATGAAAAAAATCATAATTTCATTGACAGGTTTTTTTTTTAAATTAAGTATACGTGTTTGAAAACGTATACCTTCATTTATAATACCTTTTTACGATAGCATGTATATTATCTTTTTGTATTATTGGTTATCTAAATTAAATTTGAGGTGAATTGAAATTCATTAAAATTGAACTTTTAAACAAACACGAGTAAAATTTATAGCAGTAGATAAAAATCTGTCTGTGAATGTATGGTTGTATGCTTGATTTAAAAAATTAATAATTTTTAACAATTATTATTAATCTGGTGATGTGATCTGCTCATAACTAAAATTTATGTCAAATAATAAATGAACACCCCCTAGAATAGTACGAGTAATAAAGGTGAAAAAAAAATCAGTAGACCATATGAGTGGTGTGCATATTTATAAACATCTGAGATCTGTTGAAAATATTTTTACATCTAAAAATCAATTTAGTAATTTTATTTATGCTTCAGTGAGGTCAAGCATTCAGACGATCTGTCACTCATTTACGAAAGGAAGGCTGTGAAGATTTCATAAGACATTTGAATCTCTAGAAAATCTTTTTAAATTTAAAATCAATTTTGTGAATTTTTTTGTTCTTTAGTGAGTTTAAGAGAATCTGTTACAGACCTGGTTCATGAAACGGAGTGGATGTTTAGAAAGTAATCTGAGGTTTATAGAATATTCAATTAAAATTGAAAAATAAATTAAAATGATTTCTTGGGCTTTAATAAGGTCTCGAATGTCAAAGAGTATTTTACAGATCTGGGAAATCAAAGAGAAAAAAATAATTAGATAGTCATCTGAGGTCTGCAGAAAATCATTCTAAATTTAAAATCAATTTGGTTATTTTCTCTGTCCTTTGGAAAAGTTTGGTATTTTAGTGAATCGGTTACTTGACTAAAAAAGAAAACTCTATCAATGTTTAGAATGTATTTAGAAACATGTAATACTGATAATTCATCTTAACTCACGAGCTATGCAAAAGCTGTTATTGTGTGGTATTTACTCATGATTAAAAATAGAGAAGAAACACTAAGTCTGAACACAAAAAAGAGTTTATCGAACGTCTACGCGTTTCGAACACTTTCATCTGCCTGTGACTGCGAAAGTGTTACATCGGCCAGAGTGTCCTATGGCTCCTTATACATCCAATATCACTTTACTGAGGCAGATGTATCCTCAGGTCGAAATATAGAAGTTAGTTATTCCTGTGTGTTACCTTCTTTTTAATTGGGTTTATATATATATATATATATCAATGATCAAACTACAATATGAAATGGGAAAACAAGACTAAGATCTTTCAACCGTAACAAACCCCACACAAACCCCAAACCTCAGCTGGGATTTCGACTCTGACGAAGACCGCTTGTTACGGTTGAAAGATCTTAGTCTTGTTTTCCCATTTCATTTGTGGTTTGATCATTGATTGTTATTTTTCGAGTTTATGTGAAATCTTTATAGATATATATATATGTATAACAGATTCAATAATATATCGACCGTTTGATAGAATAGGTGTGTTCTCTAATCGGGGTTCGGTCAATTTTCCAGGATAAAAAATCAAACTCTCGTTGCCGACGTTTCGGTTTTATTTAAAACCTTTTTCATAGGCAGAAGTAAGAATTTTTTAACTAAGAAAATGAAATTTACATTATTTAAAGCAACAACAATGTTAACCGGACAAAACCTTCGACTAGACTAATAAGATAACATTACAAATGTTATAGATAACATGTTATAGATAACATTTGTAATGTTATCTTATTAGTCTAGTCGAAGGTTTTGTCCGGTTAACATTGTTGTTGCTTTAAATAATGTAAATTTCATTTTCTTAGTTAAAAAATTCTTACTTCTGCCTAGAAACGTTGGCAACGAGAGTTTGATTTTTTATCCTGGAAAATTGACCGAACCCGATTAGAGAACAACACACCTATATATATATATATATATATATATATGTATCAATGTTCGAACCACAATAAGAAATGGTAAAAGAAGATCTTAGTATTTTTCCCCATTTCTTATTGTGGTTTAAACACTGATTGTTGTTTGACGTGTTTATTGTGAAATCTTATCGATTATATGTATATACAATCTTTTATTATCTCTACCACATATATTCTACACCATTTTTTTATATCAAGTTTTGTTAGTTTATTTTCCAGCGTCAAACACTTCTCAATCAAACGACTTTAAGCCAACGTTTCGTCTATATTTGTAGACATAATTCAGGGCTACCCTAATTCAGAATTACTTACAGTAACTTGAAAAAATGAATATAAGTTACATTATTTATACGATTATATACAATTACCTTGGTATATTTCTATTGCAAAAAATTTACATGACTGTTGTAATCAACCACAGTGCTGTTATTCGTGACATTTTTCTTTGCGGGAGTAAAGAGTTCTGTTTTCCGAATAACCTGATCTTATTTCAGCTATAGCCATCAATGTGGTCATCTGAAGGTCTCAAGCTAATGACAAACTATATAAAGGTCAAAATGCTTGTAATTGTATCTAGCGGCTATTTTAAAATAAAAATTGTATTCAATAATTTTCAAGGCAAGGGAAAAGAGTTCTTTTGTAGCCTATTGAAGGGGTCAATAACCTCTCCTCCTTAAACAGTGTCATATAGACAGTATGCCAGTCTTAACTGTTGTCGAGTTGGGTGTAGAAGTTGTGTGGTAAGAATTAAAATTTGTGCCTTAAAATTCCTAATTTTTTTTCGTGATATTGGCATACCTATAGTTAGAGAGCAGAAAAGATTACATGACAGAAAAATGAATTTCTACTGCTTTAGACATAAAAGAAATTATTTCGATGATGCGAGAAAAGTAGGTGTTTAAATGCCAGGAAGATGGCCAGATCTTTTTCGAAATTTGGGATGTTGATGTTACAAGGTGAAGGCCATGGAGAAAGAACGGATGGATGATAAAATACGAGAAGAAGGGTTGTATGCAACAGATAAAATGAAGAAAGTCACTCTAAACCACCACTACAAAGAGACGGATGATATTTTTTTCTATTATTTCAATCCATTCCCTATTCGGCTTTCCATTAGTTCTATCTTGTCTTTTGAATTTGTACTGTCCTGACTATGAAAAGAATTTATGATTAATCAGGTCAATCCTGCTAAGGGGAGCCGGGACGCTCTTTCTACGGTCTTCTTGAATGCAGCATTACGCAGAAACGAGAAAGCTAATCCTTCAGCAAAGGAAATATCACAAATTGTACAAATACAGCATCTTTTGGCTTTTAGCGCCGTCTAGAGGCTAATTACAATGAAAAAAATATTGTTAAGGGTTGTTTGTGGTAGAAAAGGCCTTGGAAGTTCTCTTGATCAACCCTATTACACCTATAATACGAAAGTTTAGAAAAGAAATTGCAGGTCCTTTGGGGGTTTTATCCTTGTTTTTATAAAACACGATTCTTACATCAAGTATCTTCATAGGAGTGGTGGCTTTCCAACCTCAACTTACTCCTTTTGTAACAACTGGAATATGAATTCTATCGGATGACTTACTTTCTTATATGCGTTAAAAAGAAAAAGAACCAAAAGTGATAGTAACTGTTGATTTGATTCTGAACAAATATTTATCAGTTAAGACGACATAATTTGGAGAGCTAAACAAGGCTGCTGGAGAATTACTAGAAATGGGAGTAAGATGAATTAAAAAAAAAAAAGGAAGAAAAAAGTGTTATCCACGTACATTTTGTTCCAACGAATATTCCAGGCAACTTGACTCTATCTTGAAAAAGATGGGTAGATAGGTTCTGGTGTCATAATAAATACTATTGGTTTTCTGTGCTTTAGTCTACTTCGACCACAAATGTTTGAACTGTGGATTTCTTATAACTAAGTTTACAAAAAAAATTTATTTGTTTACTCTCACTTCTTCTATCCTTCTGAACTCAATGCGAACTTCATAATAAATCCTCTAAGAAGAACATTTTGTACACCATAACAGGAGATCCTTCGTGTTTGTATCTGTGGATGAATTTTTGATCGATTTAAATTTTGTTGATCCCTTACTCTTTTATTCCTTTTTAACAATATCATATATGTGAAGTTGAATGCATAAATTATAATATGATTTGAGTGAACTTCTTCACTAGAGGTTAAATGATTTATGTCAGTTCTCACTCATTTTCTGCATGCGAGTTACTTATGAAATGGTAAGTCACAATGACCTACCCACTATATTTATTTAGAAACATATTATTTCTAATAATTCCAATCTATTATGATGTATTTACTATTTCATCAAATCAAAACCTTCTCTTCCCGTCTCATTGATCAAACCACAATAAGAAAATGGGAAAACAAGACTAGGATCTTTCAACCGTAACAAGCGGTCTTCGTCAGAGTCAAAAACCCAACTGTTGGGTTTTTGACTCTGATGAAGACCGCTAGTTACGGTTGAAAGATCTTAGTCTTGTTTTCCCATTTTCTTATTGTGGTTTGATCATTGATTATTATTTCACGTGTTTATGTGAAATCTTTTTACCCGTATCATATGAAAGTGGTCTATTTTTTTCTTCTTACCCGATCCAGTTTCCAAACTCATTTTTATACCTTTTTTAATTTTGAGAGAAAAAATAAACATGAAGAGTATGAAGCAGCATAATGACTAGCTAATTAGTTTTACTGAACTTAGAGCCACTTTTGACGTGGCAGAGTGACCTAAGTATCAAAAAAAAAAATCATAATTCATTTGACTAGCCAACCTATGTATTAATCAGTGACGGGATGAACTATAGGCTTTTTTTTTTCGTTGTAGGATGTGGAAAAATCTGTTCATCAGATCCCTTAGCAAGACGTCTTGCTTAGGGTATGTGGGGTTGGGGGTCCCGACCCACTAAAAAACCACATCCTATTTCCTGGCAATAGCCGACACGGAAACCGTTTGCACATTACTTCATGCCGGTGCCTCAGTCCTCCTGAATAGGATTCACCTTCTTGTCCCCATTCGTTCACCTATGAATTATCATTGCCCTTGCCTCACACCACTTTCATTCTTCTTATGACGGAGAACCGCCTCTACAAAGTTTGCAGCTTTTGACCAGTTATCTTCATTTTGGAGCATCTTTTGAACTATGGTCTCTGGAGTGACCTCACCCAGTGATGCTATTAATTCCTGGCGCAGCAATCCCCATTTAGCACAGAAGAAGAAGGTATGTTCTGCATCGTCGTTTTCCCCCGAGCTACAGTGCTTACATTGAGGGCTATCAACTTTACCCATCCTGTGTAAATATTTCTGAAAATTCCCATGGCCAGTCAGAATCTGAGTTAAGTGGAATCCAATCTCCCCATGCTTCCGGCCCAACCATTTGGGGAGGTCCTGGATGAGCCTTGCAGTCCACCTGCCCCATAACTCTTGCTCCCATCTCTCTTTCCATTTCCTCAGGGTTATTGTTCTGGCTTCTCGTTTTGCCACTTTTCGGTCTTCTACCGATTTTTCACCTACATTCTTTCTCTCTTGGGCCAGCAAGTCGATGGGAATAATTCCCGAAGAACTATAGGCTGATGTTATTTTTTTTAATACAATGCGATCTACCAATGATAGCCGGGTGATTGACTGGTGGATCGCGATCGACGCATTGAGCACTTATGTGAACCAGATTTACCCATCTGTGAGAGACTTTGTTATCGTCATCCCTAAGCATATTAAAGTTTCATAGTCTCTCTTTAAGGAAACATATCGGCAATAGACTTGAGCTTCACTGATAATTAATCCTTTTTTAAAATAGAGATCAGTGACCCTCTAATTACAGTGGTAAGATTATTGAAGCAGTTGTGATCAGATAACTAACTACTGATAACATCTCTATGGTATTAAAAGTGCCTAATGGACGGAATCCTGAGGACAAACTCAACGGTATTATCATTACCTTCATTTTAACATACATTTTTCTAATCGGTTAATTAATAAATACGTAAAGAAAAATATTGAAAAACATAAAAATCTCAGAATACCACATTACAGTTTAGGTTTGTCACAGACATCAACGAACTGTTTGTTCGGAGGGAACAAGGAACATGCACGGGGTAACACAGTCGTCTATTATGCTAGAAGGATAACCACGCTCCTTTCTGTTTAAATGATCTACTTTGATTTTAAGGTGAAATGGAGTATTGCAGAGTTGGTGTAACCGTATAGACATAATCGTGAAATAGTTCTTTTAATATTAGGTGATGACAATTTTTGTAAAGAGATTCCACTGGGAGATGAAATATTAATCGCATTTCAAAATTAGAAAAATAAGAATTAATGTACACATTTAAATGTACGTAAAATAGTGAGTATGGCGCCATACCTTATACAATGAGTATGGCGAAGTTTAAATCCAAATTATATTACAAGAAAGCAGAAAGAGCAAGTATAAAATACAAAAAAGATATGTTTTAATGATGTGATTTTTATTAGAGTGTTTAATGTTCTTTGCTAGGATGCCTTCAATGATGTATTTAATTAATAATCTTGAATGAAATGCTTGATTGAAATGAAATTACTCATCGAGTTGTGGAGAGCCCCATCAGTGGAGATCCACTGGTCCGTCTCGTGGAGGGCTCTATCAGTAACAGGTTGCTTTACCTGGCTGGACAGGCCACGAGCTTGATACATGTATGTAACATAATCCATTTGTACTTCTCAGAAAAGATATCGGTAATAATAATAGGAATGTAAATATAAAACTACAGTTATAACTAATAACTTTTTTTTAGAATTTATTCCAATTTCAAAACACATTTATTTAAAATTGTATGTTTTAACTATTTAATATGTTTTTAAATTAACTTGATTTTTTGATATGCATTATTTAAATATTTAGATGAAACTGGTTGTTGACTTGATGTGATATACTTGTAACATTAGAACTACAACACTGTAACTGTCTGACAGTTCCTTTGTTGATATTTTTGGTGGGGTATGTTTATATAGCTCTCTATTATTTAATCCACTAAATTAAATAACATTTTTAAGTATTTGTAATGAAATGACGTCTAGTATTAGTGAGACTAGTGCAATTCAATCAATCTACTGTAATGGTTGTTTTAAGGACATTAATTTTATTGTAAACATTTTTAAAAATGAACGAGATCGACGTTTTTTAAGATGCGTAACTTAAGAATCATTACAATATGTCTTTGTATAGGTGTGAGCTTTGTTAGTTTATCGTTATGGTTCAAATGTGGTAGTGAAATTGTTTCGTACAAACCACTTAAAGAAGAAAGTGCTGATGCCAGAAATGAGGTAACATATTACAAATATGGAATATTCTTTTAATTAATTTTTAAAATAAGTGATATAGTTGTAGTTTTCAATTTACATTTGTTTGCAGTCCTGTATTCTTACATTGTTCTAATTTCAGATTGATAACAAAGAAGGTTCGACAAGTATTCTTGAAGAAATAGATTGTTTAATAAATGGAGAATACACGGTTTCATGCCGTAAAGAACTGGATGAAGTCTTCCTTCCATTCTCTTTTATACATAAATATTTTGATGTATGGAATTATTTTTTTATGCATTGTTATCGTTTTTATTTCTGTACAAAAGATATATATTAAAGTAATAAAAAAAAACAACGTAAATTGGTTATATGTTATTCAAATCTTATAGATAGTTATTCATGATTTCGGCCAACTCATTAAGTGAACTAATTTTAACAATTGTATTAACTCAGATTGAACTGAATTCACCATTCAGTTCCTTGAATTGTGATGTTTCATGTCGCGTCCTAATTTCAGTTGCCAATTTCAAGTCTTAATTGCATAACAAATTTCAGTATCAATCAATAGGCAGGTAAAATACCTATATTTTCCCTGTAATATGTCGTTTGAAGTATGTTTAACAAAAAGAAATTAATGTATTTATTTTTTTAAATTTCACGTAGATTACAAAGAATTTTCTTTAAGGAACAAATTACATGAACACAATATTTGTAAATTTTAATTTTCCTGTTATTTATTATAGTTATTATTCCAATACTTTTCATTGAATACAACATTTGTACTGTAATTGCTATAGTTCTATTGTTTATATATTTTGCATTGCTGATTATAAAGTTCTAATGATTGAAAAAGGTTAAGGAACAGAGGGAGTTTACGAGCCCCAGAGTTGACAAATCAACAATGGCCGAAATGTTTATAAAACTAATTTGTTTTAATAATTTCAAAATGTAAACATGGATGGATTTTGTTGTAATTGATAATTGCAGGTAAATAATATCTATTTATTAGATTCAAAGAAGTGTTTGTTCTTCTCCCAAACCAGGAGTATATCAAGAACAAATTAAAGTTATATTGAAATAAACATTACTGCAATATAAGTATGAGTTGCCATTTAAGAAAAAGACATGACTCCAAAGTCCCTACTGGAGAGTAGGGAAACCCTACAGAGGTTATAACCTCTGTGTAAAGGTCCATCTCTGTAAATGCTAGGGCTCGTAAAGTACACTCTAGCTTGTGGAAGTTCGCCAATTATCACCAATTTCTTAATGTTATTTACTGTTCTTTTTAGATTTATGGAAAGTTGGCCATATATGATGGATTCGAAAGGTTTGAATGGTCTCATTCATATTCGAAGATTTATGAACCTCGTAAACCATATGATCCAACAGGAGTGTTCCTTTACTTCGAAAATTATAACGTTGAAGTCAGGGATAGGGTGAAATGTATCAGTGCTAGTCAGGGTAGGTTGCTTTTTATTAATTCTTTTTATTGGATTTTTTTAATGAAATTTACTTTTGTATTCTTATGAAGGAAACTGCTTATAAATGAAGGGTTGAATAATTATTGTACTTAGCTTTTTATTTCATTTCATAAACACGTCAATTAAGTAGATTTATTACTTATATTATATTAGTAATCAAGTGGATTTCCAGTTTCATTACCTGCAGGTGGCATAATTAAATATACTGAAGTCTACTTCATACTATGTTCAGTATACTTAACCTGGAGTAAGCTGCAGTATTGCATTATGTGGAACAGCTTCTAATCAGAAGTTGTTTTTTCTTTTGCATATATAATTTAGTTATAGTTCAGAATTTGTCATCCAATTTTTCATATTTTTTTACTTAACAAGTTTTAATACGGGAAAGAATCAAATGATGGAGCGAAACTGTACTGATAAATTACAGTCTCCTTTTTTGCCTAGTGCAGTTGGTTATAATTGAAAATTCAATTTTATGATGAAAATAGTACAAAAGAATGTTAAAAAACGAACTAGTTTGTTTGTTTCATCAACTAATTGTGTTATTGGGTTTAGGTGTGCCGGTGTCTAGTCAGTGGGAATCAGGGGGTTACTTTTACCCGACTCAGATAGCCCAGTTTGGGTTGAGTCATTTCAGTAAGAATCTAACTGAAGGAGGAGCTCGAGTTCGCTTATTGGAAGATGGTGATAGAGTGAAAGCTGATTGGAAAGGCCATGTGAATCGGCAACAAGGCATTGTCAGCTTCTACACTCAAGGTTGTAATTGTAATATGAACTTTTTACAGTCGACTAAACACTTGTTATTATTTCAATATTGATAGCATACCACCATTGATAGCACAATATTGATAATGGATATCTTGTGAAACCGTCAAACTACTCTAACACCAGTATACTAGGGAGGGTGGTTTATTCCAACTACTATTCCTATTAATATAATAATACTTCTATTCCTCATATAACTCGTATTCCTATTAATATTTCTTTAATTCCTATTATTACTCCTACAATTCTACTATTCCTATTAATATAATAATACTTCTATTCCTCATATAACTCGTATTCCTATTAATATTTCTTTAATTCCTATTACTACTCCTACAATTCTACTATTCCTATTAATATAATAATACTTCTATTCCTCATATAACTCGTATTCCTATTAATATTTCTTTAATTCCTATTACTACTCCTACAATTCTACTATTCCTATTAATATAATAATACTTCTATTCCTCATATAACTCGTATTCCTATTAATATTTCTTTAATTCCTATTACTACTCCTACAATTCTACTATTCCTATTAATATAATAATACTTCTATTCCTCATATAACTCGTATTCCTATTAATATTTCTTTAATTCCTATTACTACTCCTACAATTCTACTATTCCTATTATTCTAGGGTAAAAAGCTAATGAAATGGTCTTCACATATACAAATTTAATGGTATAAACAACGCATTTCGAACACGTAGTGTTCTTCCTCAGGCATTAACTAAAAAATACAATGACCCAGAGAGTTATCTATAGTATACAGTAAATACAGTGCAAAATAAAAATAAAATAAGGAAGAGAATACGAACCTAGGTTCGTATACTACTACTACTTTACTGTATACTATAGATGACTCTCTGGTGTCATTGTATTTTTTATTTAATGCCTGAGGAAGAACACTACGTTTATACCATTAAATTTTTATATATGGAGACCACTTCATTAGCTTTTACCCTACAACCAGTAAATACCACATAATAAGTGATTGCACTACGTTAGAATTATTCCTATTAATATAATAATACTTCTATTCCTCATAGAATTTTCTTAATAGAAATATTCTATTAATATTTCTTTAGTTCTATTATTATTCCTGCAATTCTACTATTCCTATTAATATAATAATACTTCAATTCCTCATAAAACTCGTATTCCTATTAATATAATATTAATAGCTCTATTCCTCAGAGTAACTCGTATTGCTATGACTATTTCCAATTATTCCTATTATATAATATTAATAATAATAATAATATTCATCATAATAACTTATATTCCCATTGTTATTCCTGGTATTATTACTATTAATACAATATTAATGTTCCTATTCCTCATAGTAACTGATTGCACAGTTACTACAAACTTAGTTTTATATGTAACTAGCAGACCCTACGTACTTCGTACCGCCAATGGTACGTAATAAGAAACCTATATAAAATTACAATAATTGTCTTTAATATCAATCTGAAAACAATAATAACATTTCTGGTACCTGGTTATTTCCAATTGAACAAAAATGTAGAAATATTATAAGTTGCTTATTCATAAAGAATAACCTACTTGCGGCTGCCATTACCAATTAAAGTCAAAATGTAAACAAACAGGTTATACAGCAAACCTTATCTATTATAATATTTTTGGGATATTACCTGAACCACAACTCTGATTTTTAAAAAACTTTACATAAACCTTCCCTGGGATATACCTAATAATTTCCTAAATTTTCACGGCGATTGGTTGTATGGTTTTTGAATCTATCGAGTACAAACAAACAGATATACATTAATTTTTATATTACTAAAAATAAGAAACGGTCCACATGGACTATAAAAATTTAAATTACACAAAGCACGACACAGAAAAGAGAATACAAAGAAAACTTACAGAATTCAATATTTCGAACTGTTGTTCGTCATCAGGAGAGTAGACTAGTAGAGAGGACGAAGTGAGAGAGATCTCCCCACGTCGAAGAACGGAGCGCGAATGAAGAAATAAAGAGTCAACCGAAGAGAGCAGCACTAGCGTAAAAAAGGAGCTAGGCACTAAACGTCGCAAAAAACAATAACAATAGCAAAAACAATAGATAAAATTATAAAATTAAAAATTATAAAAAAGGAAATAATAAAAAAATAAATAAAAAAAATAAAAAATATATATAATAAAAAAAGAAAAAAAATATAATAATAAAATAAAAAAATATATATATATATATATGAATATATAAGTTAAAAATAAAAGGAAAAACAAATAAAAGTTTTTGTCAACTCTTCGGTTGACTCTTTATTTCTTCATTCGCGCTCCGTTCTTCGACGTGGGGAGATCTCTCTCACTTCGTCCTCTCTACTAGTCTACTCTCCTGATGACGAACAACAGTTCGAAATATTGAATTCTGTAAGTTTTCTTTGTATTCTCTTTTCTGTGTCGTGCTTTGTGTAATTTAAATTTTTAATTTTTATATATATAGAGATAGATTAGAAATGATAAAATGTATTTAAATGTTAATTATTATATTAAACAATTACAGAAGGGAGTAGTCTGGTTTTAACAATAGACCAAGGAACTGACTTTGTTCTGGGTGTAGACCTCTTCCTTCGGCCGGTCGACAATTCATCCCTTACAGTTCTTCTTCAAAATAGGGAATCGCAAGAAACTTGGCGCCTTCATTACAATTGCTCACCTTTTCATATATTTTCAAAGGTAAAAAATATAAATGTTATTTAAAGGTAATGGTTTATTTTTATTGTAATATGATGAGTTACTTAAAGTTTTATTACAGGATCACGATATATATCATGGAATGTCTTGCAATGGATACAGTTGGACCCATTTAACCAGAGACCTCCTTATAGATTTGCAAAAAGGACTTTCCTATTTTGATAAGTCTCGAAAAAAGATTTCTAAGTCAAAATTTAAGGTAATTATATATATATTCGTATATTTGGGGAACAGTCCTTATACATGTGATATTAAATTGTCTGCCTACTTTTGTCTTAATCAGTTTTTTGGATTTCTCTCTATCCAAAGCAATATTATTGCAATAGTATTGCAATAATATTATATTGGATATAATATACAATATTATTTGCTCTCTCTCTATCCCATTATTATAAATTATACACTAAGTCTCCACATAAATTACATGGGAAAACAAGACTAAGATCTTTCAACCGTAACAAGCGGTTCCCAACTAGGTTTTTGATCCAACCCAACAAAAATACAGTTGGGTTTTCGATCTTCTGACGAAGACCGCTTGTTACGGTTGAAAGATCTTAGTCTTGTTTTCCCATTTCTTATTGTGGTTTGATCATTGATTGTTTTCTCACGTGTTTATGTGAAATCTTTTTATAAATTATATTTATTATAAAAACAACGTGTTCTGTACTCGTTATCATATTAAATTTTGTTTATGTGAAGACCATTTCATTAGCTTTTTACCGTACAATTTTTTAAGTTTATCTATAATAAAAATTAATAAATGATCAAATTAAGAATTCAAATAGAAAAAAATCATAGTGACATATCTGCTTGCAATGAGAGGGTAGAAATGAGAATAAGATGTAGGAAGTAACAGTCATGAGGAGAGAAAAGAGGTCAGGACAGATCTTATTTATAATGAACTAGATCATTAAAATAGTTTTGGATTGCAATTTAAATTTTGACAATGAAGGAGATAGAATTTTTTTTAAACTGTTATTGAGGCATACAGTGTTTTACAAGTATGAGGACAGCAGTTATAGGTTTTGATATTTTAATTATAAATTTGAAAAAAAAAACTATTTTATTTCTATTAAGATGTTATGTTTCTATGTATATTTTCAGTTGGCATTGATTTTGTAAAACTCTATTATAATTATAACCCTAACGTATATATATACTCATTAGAAACAAATAAAAGGATTTTTAGTAATATTTTCATAATATTTAGTTTGCACTTCTTGAGAACGAGGATATTTGAAATGAGGAGGAATGATATTTAAATGGTGATTTCCTTAAATAATAATTGGTAATTATTTATCAATGATTCCTTAAATAAATAAATAATAATAATTAATAATTGGTGAGAGAGAGGTATATAGGCTAAGGAAGGCTGATATCCCTGCTATAATTCAAACCAATTTTGTTTCTGCGAATTACGTGATTTTTCCATTCCTCCTCTCAACAGTAACTTCTTACAAACAGTGTTTGTAAGGTATGCTTCGTATTTAATTGTATAATTGTGTTATTAAATAAGTTGTTACACGTTTTAATAATTCTTATAGCAGTCAAACCTGAAAAAGAACATAACATGTTCGAAACGAGTTGTTTGCATAATAATACTACTTTTTTGTGGAGACTTGTCGTATAATTTTCAATATGAGTAAATAAAATATAGTCACCTAACTGAACAACTAGTGAATTCCTTTATCTTTTAATTTAATAAGTCTCGAAATAGTAGTATTTAATAATTATTTAATTTAATAAGTCTGTAAGGTAGTGCAATAAGTTATTATGTGGTATTTACTCATTGTGGGTTTAAAAAGTTAATGAAATAGTCTTCACATATAGACGTTATTAATATAAACAACGCATTTCGAATACTTAGTGTTCTCATTCAGTTATAAAACCAAGGGTTGTACCACAGATACTCATCCTTGGTTTTCTGCTTGAAGAAGAACACAACGCGTTGTTTATATTATTAAACTTCATATGTGGAGACTATTCATTAACTTTTTTACACATTTAATTTACTAATTTTAATTCTACATGATTATTGGGTTTGTTTATGTTTAGATGTAATCGATGATTTTGAAACGCTTTGGTTTTTCATTGAACCATTTTCTATCTCGATACTTCTTCCTTTATTATACTGAGATTAATGTACTAATTGTACTATTTTCGGCTGTATTTTTACTTTACTATAAGTAAAGTATATAGTGATCGTGAAAAAATTCGATCTGAGATTTTGACGGAATTACATGTTTTGAGGTCCCAGAAGTCGTTTTATGAAGTTTTTACGATGATGTCTGTGTGTGTGTGTGGGTGGGTGGGTGGGTGGGTGGGTGAGTGAGTGTGTTAGCATTGCTTGTTACCACGCTACGGTCCAGAATCTTTGATGGATCAAGTTGATATTTTACACAAAAATGGGCCCCATAAAGACGAAGATCCCTATTGTTTGGGAAGAATTATGCATGATGGGAAAGTCACTTTTTTTGCCAAAAACCGTTTTTTTTAAAACATTTATTTCTCCTAAACTGATAATCCTAGAGTTTTGAAATTTTGACATTATCTTTGAGGTTACAAATGGAACAAACGAAAAATATATTCAGAATTTTAAAACAAAAGGAAATATTTTTTTTTCAATAAAATGTAAAAATTTTGACTTATAATTCAATCTCAAACCTTGTGAGAGCGATACAAGCCATACTGTTTGACGGACAAGAATGAGACTATGCCTATAAATAGAACATTATGTGTAGAATGAGTTGAGATATTTTGTTTCAAAATTACATTCGCTAATGGGGCGTTACAGTACGATTTCTGTTTTCAGAAAAAGATTTTTTGACGCGAAACGGCTCATTAAAAAATAATGAAAATTTGACCAAAAATGGAACAAAAAATTAGCAATTCATAAAAAAAAATTCATGAAGTTTCACTTATGGGAAAGAGCAATAACGCTATAAAAACTGTTTGTTTATCTTAGACTAAGAGATCACCTGCTATACTTGTCGATTTTTTTATATTTTTTTTCATTGTTTACATTGACTTAGAAATTTTTCGAGCGATTCCACTGAGATAAAATTGATATTTATAAAGGAACAATTTTAATTGTCTATTGACTTATATGAGATGTAAGAGGAATAATATTGTGCAGGAAAATGATAACACACACTCAGAAAAAAATCGTATATATGTTATTTGACAAAGGGGAAGGAAAATGATCTTATTAAATACTATGAAGCCATAAATAAAATTCAAAGTATAATAATTCTGTAAAAAACCAATAATGTAAAAGATAATTCAAAATTGAAATCATTCGTTTAGAGATTAATAAATGTAATTATTGTACATCTTTAATTAACAAAGCACCTTAAAACAACATTTTCTTTGCTGTTTATGATGTTTTTCAGAGAAAATAAGGGTATTTTTCTGTTTTAAATTTGAAAATTTTACTTTAATATTTAATGTAGAAGGATGTCAACTAAACGATGTAAGAAATCCACTGGCTATTTGAACGAAAGCCATGTTCTCTTGTAGGAGAATATTTCGTTTCTAGAAATGTTCACATGGGTTTTTCAAAAATGTTATTACTGCTGTAGTTATACTAATGAAATTATTTGTATCAGCTGTGTGATATACAAAAATAAGCTTATATATTGATATGTCCTTCAATCACTATCTCTACTACTACATCAGGAATGAAAGACTGATAATCATATCCCATTTAGATGTTTACATTATGCCTAAAAGAGATGTTATATATTACATACTCATGAAATTTGATATTAAGTTACTTATAGTAAAGTTGAGTGTAGGCCACTCCAGATTTTTTTTTCATTCAACAGAATAAATATGTATTCATTTTATTTTTGTTTACTTTCTTTTAGGTTTTAATGGTAACACTTGAGGGCACAGGGAAACTTGACAACTTGACAATAAGCTCCTCCGACCATATGTCCCAATTCTTCTCAGCTGCTAGGTGGTTTGCCAAAAATCAGGATCCTTTATCTGGCGCCTGGACTATACCTGTTAGGAGAAAAGGTCCTCAGGGTCTCAGAGACCTCAAACCTGGATGGTAACGGAATTTTGTTGGTTCTAAGAGTGATACGGTGAATATACTACTGTTGTATTACTATAGAGAGGTCGTAAAGTAGATGTACAGAAGATTGAATTGGTATTTCTGTAAATAATATTACTAAAAGTTAAATTAATAAAGGCTGATATCATCTTTTACTACTCGTTTACTACTGGTGGTATCGTCTGCTTGTTGATTAGTTTCGGGGATGTCCTTTTTCAAGACCAACTGATTTAAAGAGTTATAACTATAAACCCTTTTAGTAAGCAATGCCTAAATTTTATTTCAAACTATTATTTAAACAATTTTGGTTTATTTCCTGATCCATTTTATTTATTTATTTCAAAATATTATTTTAACAATTTTGATTTATTTCCAGATTCATTTTATTTATTTATTTCAAAATATTATTTTTACAATTTTGGTTTATTTCCTGATCCATTTTATTTATTTATTTCAAAATATTATTTTAATAATTTGATTTATTTCCTGATCCATTTTATTTATTTATTTCAAAATATTATTTTTACAATTTTGGTTTATTTCCTGATCCATTTTATTTATTTATTTCAAAATATTATTTTTACAATTTTGATTTATTTCCTGATCCATTTTATTTATTTATTTCAAAATATTATTTTAATAATTTGATTTATTTCCTGATCCATTTTATTTATTTATTTCAAAATATTATTTTAATAATTTGATTTATTTCCTGATCCATTTTATTTATTTATTTCAAAATATTATTTTTACAATTTTGGTTTATTTCCTGATCCATTTTATTTATTTATTTCAAAATATTATTTTTACAATTTTGATTTATTTCCTGATCCATTTTATTTATTTATTTCAAAATATTATTTTAATAATTTGATTTATTTCCTTATCCATTTTATTTATTTATTTCAAACTATTATTTTAACAATTTTGGTTTATTTCCTGATCCATTTTATTTATTTATTTCAAAATATTATTTTTACAATTTTGATTTATTTCCTGATCCATTTTATTTATTTATTTCAAAATATTATTTTAATAATTTGATTTATTTCCTGATCCATTTTATTTATTTATTTCAAAATATTATTTTTACAATTTTGGTTTATTTCCTGATCCATTTTATTTATTTATTTCAAAATATTATTTTTACAATTTTGATTTATTTCCTGATCCATTTTATTTATTTATTTCAAAATATTATTTTAATAATTTGATTTATTTCCTTATCCATTTTATTTATTTATTTCAAACTATTATTTTAACAATTTTGGTTTATTTCCTTATCCATTTTATTTATTTATTTCAAACTATTATTTTAACAATTTTGGTTTATTTCCTGATCCATTTTATTTATTTATTTCAAAATATTATTTTAACAATTTTGGTTTATTTCCTGATCCATTTTATTTATTTATTTCAAAATATTATTTTAACAATTTTGATTTATTTCCAGATTCATTTTATTTATTTATTTCAAAATATTATTTTTACAATTTTGATTTATTTCCTTATCCATTTTATTTATTTATTTCAAAATATTATTTTAATAATTTGATTTATTTCCTGATCCATTTTTATTTATTTATTTCAAAATATTATTTTAACAATTTGATTTATTTCCTGATTCATTTTATTTATTTATTTCAAAATATTATTTTAACAATTTTGATTTATTTTCTGATCCACTTTATTTATTTATTTCAAAATATTATTTTAACAATTTTTAATTACTTCCTGATCCATTTTTACCAGTTTATTTTTTCCGTTTTCATGTTAAAACCCTTCAAGTTCTCTTTTCATTTGTATGGTCTTATTACGATATATATGTTTCTTATGATATATATGATATATCAAGTTTGTCCTGATGTTATGCATAATAACTTAAGATGAATATGATAACTAAATATATATTAAATCGCATTAATCAAACTCTAAAAATACTCTTTTTATTGTTGTAAAACATTTATGTATGAAAGTTGCATTCACTATGCTAAAAACAGAAAGAGAGACAAAGGAAAACGTTACAGTCCTTTTGTAACTACAAAAGAAAAGGTACAAGTCCTTTTTATGTTTCTTATTTTCACCGAAAGAAGAAAAGTCGTGTTGAAGAGATGACTGCTACTTCAGAAGTTAAACAGTTAGCTTGTGACTGTAACAAGAACCTTTGTTTAATCTGAAGATCCTAACCCTTTTCAGAATGCCTATGGTGGTTTTTACATTATATATATATATATATATATATATATATATATATATATATATATATACATGAGTTCAAAATCGAAGAAGAGTAACACAAATAGTAATGAAACACACTTACAAATTCAAATTTTTGGGCAATTCGTCTTCAGGAGAAAGGCAAGTAAGGTTACGTCTGGCTCTCTTGCCGCTGCATCTACAACGTGCTTGGTCTCCATTTCTCTTTTTTCCTGTAGACGGATTGCCCGAAAATTTGAATTTGATTTGTAAGTATGTTTCATTACTATGTGTGTTACTTTTCTTCTATTTTAAACTTGTATTGTGTCCAGTTTGGATCGTTTTCCGTTTATTACGTTTATTAGCTGCGAAAACCCTTCGCAGTTTAAGTTTATTAAGTTTTTAAGTTAAGTTTTTTCGCTTAAGTTTATATATATATATATATATATATATATATATATTGATAAAATATTGATATATAAATAGTTTATATATATCAAACAAGATTTCACATAAACACGTGAAATAACAATCAATGATCAATGAATAATATGAAATGGGGAAAAAAGTCTTAAGATATTTCAACCGTAACAAGCGGTCTTCGTCAGAGTTGGGTTTTGATTCTGACAAAGACTACTTGTTACTGTTGAAAAATCTTAGTCTTTTGTCCCCATTTGATATTGTGGTTTGATCATTGATATATATATATATATATATATATATATATATATATATATATATATATATATATATATATATTGTAAACAGCAAAACGATCCAAAAGGACAACAAACGTTTCACGATGTATCACAAACACAGAACTAAGGAGCAAACACACATACTGTCTCTAATTTTCGGTTGAACCGTCATCAGTATAGTTGAGAAAGGGACACCAAGCGCACTTGTGAAGCGACGGTTGGAGTTCAAAGTATTTTTTAACATGTCCTTGGGAGAGTTGATTTTTCAGTTGCCTCTGCATACCGTAAAGTGGTTAGAAGAAAACAACACGTTCTTAAGAAGATCGTCAACACGGAAGCCGCTTTGGTTTCCAAATATACAAATGATATTTGTGTGTATACGTATATATGCAGAAAAATTACAATTAAACACGTGATACAATCAGTGATGTCTAAACCACAAATGAAAAGAAAAACAAAAGAAATAGATGCTCTGAGGCCTTTCACTTTATATCATCAGAGAGCATACAAAGTAAGTGTTTGAGAGTTTGATTTAAACCTGGGAAATTAACCGAGTTCCAGCATTATTCCATCACGGTCGATGTATATTTGAATTCTATGATTGAAATAGAAGACATCGTTTTGAAGGAGCAGAAAATGATCCGAAAACTAAATTTGAAAGGAGTTTTGTATTAGTTAATATTTATATTTAATTTTCTTTTTTTTTTATAATCAATAAGAAGGTGTGACATGTAATTGTAGGGTATCAGCCATGGGTCAGGGGCACGGTTTGTCACTTCTGGCCCGTGCCTACCACGTCTCCGGAGACCCTCTCTACCTTGATACGGCTGCCAAGGCCCTTCGGCCCTTCTCAGTGCCTTCCTCTGCAGGTGGAGTCCTGGCTAGGTTCCTCAATCTTCTTCCTTGGTACGAGGAATATCCTACAACTCCTTCTTCCTTTGTTTTAAATGGATTTATTTATTCTCTCATAGGTGAGTTGTCAATTTTTTTTGTATCTGAATTTTCTTATACAGTATTTTGTCTTTTAAATAAATTTTTGTTATTCAAATATTAGTGGAGACATTTTTAAAAAATTGGTGGCAGAGTTAAATTGTCAATTAGTAATTACTGTCTTCTGTAACAATTGCACTTTCGTATATAGAATATTTTTCGATAGATGTATTTTTTTAGACTATCTTACTACTAATAATATGAAAGATCAGTATTTTGACGTTGCCAAATATTTGGTTAAGTAAATTTATAAATTTTTTTGAATATAAGCTTTTACGTGTAAATTGGATTTCTTGAGAATTCTCTTTAAGTGTTGCCTGTCAATCTGCGACAAACTTCATCTTCGGGTTTTATCATTGGTACTTCTAAAATTTCCCATTTAAGTCGTATTACTTCTTATTTAATTATTTGTTTATTACATAATAATTGTATATGATAATAAACGGTCCAAACAAATTGAAAAAAACAAGTAGAGACAACTAACATAACTCACGTTCGATCTCAGGAGAATATGAGTCAAGCTCAATTAGTGAGCAGAAACTATACATTCTCTGCTTGAGTTGCCTCATCTTCTCCTGATTATAATGAATGTCAAAATATTGAAGTGAGTTGTTATTGTACTGCATGTTTTTTGTTTGAAACGCGATTTTATCATTATGGCTTGACCTGTAAGAACTGGGGTGACGGGTATTCTATGAAAGGTGTCTGCCATAAAATTCATAATACAGGGGTGAAAAACAAGAATAACGAAATAATTTTTGCATTCAATCCTACAAAAATTCACTAACTTGCTTTGTATACTGCTTCAATAAAAATAGACAACATTTATAGAAAGTAAATATAAAATGAAAAAAAGAAAAAAGGACATGACACATAGGTACTCAATGTTTCGTAGGTTGAGCCGGTTGACCCTTATTTTACTCCTGTGGAAATTGATAGTGATCATAACTGGAATAAATAGGGGACCAACGCTAGTAGTAGTTTCGTTTTGAAGTCCTAAATTATACTACCTCCGTATCTCAGAAAGACTTCGGGGATTAATGATGATAGTATAGAATAGACATGGGGGCTATCGTCCTTATTTGAAGCCAGATGCTTGCGCCAAGAATTATAAACTGCTTGTAGCTTATAGTATTCCTGTAAAAGGCTCCCAATCCCCTTTATTGCATAGTAGCACGAGTTGAGCAATCTGAACGATGTGAACACACCACTGGGAAACCAGCAAATTCATGTTTGAGTCTTTTTTTTTTTGTACATTCAATTTCCTAATGATTAAAGTAAAACTTGGCTTTGATACGCTAGTCTCAGAACATTGTTCTCTCTCTCTCTCTCTCTCTCTCTCTCTCTCTTTCTTACACACACACACACACACACACACACGCACACACACACACACACACACACACACACACACACACACACGCACACACACACACACTTTATCTTCTGTTCTGATCTTCCCTAATTACGAACTGTTGTACAAAATGTCAGTCATGGTAAGTGATCTGTTCTGTTTTGAATGATTGTTAGAGTAACTAAATTGGAAGACAGATCATAGTTATCGTACTTTGAAATATATATAAAGTTCAATGTAGATAAAGAAACATAGAGAAATTAAAATCTCTATTGGGTCTCCAACCGTCTCTGTACCAGCTTGCTTAGTCTCCCTCTTTTATCTACACCGTGAAGACGGTTCAAACCGGAAATTTGACTGTAAGAGTGTATTTTTAATTTCTCTATGTTTCTTTGTCTACATTGAACTTTATTTGTTCGTTTCGGATCGGTTTTCATCGAAAATACAAGAAAAAATTCTGTTCGGATTAAACATAAGAAAAAAAAAATCACCGTCTAAACTAGATAAGAGTTCAGTAATAGGATTGCTTTAGGACTAAATATATTTAGCTAGGTAAAATTTAGGACTCCCAATGTAGAATGAGCCCGGTAATGAGGCTTGGTCATTATTAAAATAGATCGCCATATAATAAATGAACTACACTTTCCTACCTTAGAACATCATTAAAGTTGAAAGCCTATAAGTTTGGGTGTTGGAAAACCAACAAACAAACTATGGTGTAAACTTAACTTTCAGACCCATAATTTAGAACTAGGTATTATACAAAATAGTATATGTGTAAATTGTATTTATACAGTAAAAAATTTAGATGGCAAGTCACAAATATTGGACTATACGGGGTATTATAGTGTATACTATAACATATTATAGTGTATACTATATAATACTATATACATTATATAGTATAGTATTATACTATATTATAATTATATATAATATAATAATATATATTATACTATATTATAGTATTATACAGAGCAAAGTATAAAATGATACCTCAATGCCATCTCTTTGACTTCATTGTCAAAGAAATGAATGTCATTTCTTTGGGCTGTGATGGATTTCAAACATAATGGTTCTTATTGGTCCGTTAAGAGGAATGATATGTCAGTTGACAGGTATAATCAAACAGTTGGAACTGCCAGAAAGACTATTCAAACTTATATGGAAATTCAGTGAGGTTTTATTCCAAGTGTATGATCTCATGATATTGCAAGACCTTCACCAAAATGTAAAGTTGAAGGAAAAGGAAATAGTTTCTCAGTATGGACTATTTGCTATCATCTTGTATCTTTTTATTTTGATTAACTTTTGTGTTAGAAAGTTTAGCTAGCTTTTCTTTGTTTTGCTATAATCTTGATTCATGTTTCAAACTGTCAAGTATATTGTCTGAATATTGAATACCTTTTAGTATTCGATTTTAGCAGCTGAAATATATAACTGTTCCAAAAAATATATATGTGTATAATTCGAATGAATTGATTATAATAACGTTTAACGTTTAGGTTTGTACGACTTGAAAACAGTTGCGCCACTAAAGGAAGCGAAGGAAGCAGAGTTTTTATTTCAACAAGGAATGGCATCCCTGAAAAAACTACTTCCTCTTTACGACAATGGATCAGGTACAAGAGGGACATTATTTCTTTAATTCTGCTTTCCAAAATTATTATGGTGATGAAAATTAGTCTTGTTTTAATTAACAGTTTCCATTTAAACTCGTAGTAAAGGAACTTGGCAAATTTCAATTATACAATTTTGTTATAGCGTGAATTATTGATTTCACTATTCACTACTGGTTTGAAATTCACTCACTATTCATACTTTGAAATATGTATAAAGTTCAATGTAGACAAAGAAACATAGAGAAATTACAAACACACATTTACAGTCTCTAATTTTCGGTTTGGACCGAAATACTTGATATATTTTTTATGCTACTGACAAATCTTCTGGTTATAGAGTACTCTCTTATCATAGAGATTAAACCTCTTAGATCAGGGTTTCCCAAACTTTTTCTGGCTGGCGCCCCCTACCCCATAAAAATGGAAAGATATGCCAAAAAGCCTATCAGAACTAACCTATCCTGTTCAGGTTTAACTTTTTTGGAGAAAGAAAAAATAAATCTTAAGTTAGTTACCTTCCGAGGTTTCAAATGTTTCTTCAGCTGCTAGACAGCTAGAGTCTAGCTGTCATGCAATCTACAGCCACAATCTATCTTTACAGAATTGAGATTGCGGTCTACTATTTTGACCGAAAACTCTCTTTTACTTTCGACCGGGGCTGACCCCTTAATCCTCAGGTAAAAGAGCGGCATATCTTTTGAAATCCTTATTTCTAATTTTTATTACTTGTATGGTTTTTGATTGTTACCGCCAACAGTTTGGGACGACCGCGTAAGTATTATAGCAGCCAGCTGCTACATTAGCTACACTGTCGCCACCAACCATCTATTTTTTAGTTACCGCCCCCCAAACCACATATTTTTGCATTACCGCCCCCCAACCGCCTATTATTGCGTTACCCCCCCCCCTATCAAACCACCGCCCCCAGGGGGGCGGTACCGCCCACTTTGGGAAACGCTGTCTTAGATGAAAGTATTTAGCACTATAGTTTAGTCGATTATTGACTTGGACCCTCTTTGTAGTTGAGTTCGCTAAATTGTACCACAATGATAATGCACCTTTAGTCTAATTTGTACTACTGCAAATGTAATTAAATAGTATTACATTTATAAATAGTAAATAGTATTTATGTAATACTATGTAATAGTAAATAGTATCAAGGTTTACGAAAGCAGGACAGCTAATACAAAATGTAAAAATCTGGAGTGGCCTACACTCTACTTTACTATAAGTAACTCATTGTCAAATTTCTTGAGTATATAAAACATAACGTATCATTTAAGCATAACATAAATATCTAAATGGGATATAATTATTAGCATTGCATTCGTGAGGTAGTACAGATAGTGATTGAAGGACATATCAATTTATAAGCTTATTTTTGTACATCACAAATAATTTCATTAGTATAACTACAGCAGTAATAACATTTTTGAAAAACCAATGTGAAGATTTCTTGAAACGAAATATTATCCTACAAGAGAACATGACTATTGTTCAAATAGCCAGTAGATTTCTTACATCGTTTACTTGACATCCTTCTACATTGAATATTAATGTAAAATTTTCAAATTTGAAACAGTAAAATACCCTTTTTTTCTCTGAAAAACATCTTAAACAGCGAAGAAAATGTTGTTTTAAGCTGATTTGGTAATTAAAGGTGTACGATAATTACATTTATTAATCTCTAAACGAAAGATTTATATTTAGAATTATCTTTTACATTTTTGGTTTTTAACAGAATTATTATACTGGGAATTTTATGGCTTCTTAGTATTTAATAAGATCATTTTCCTTCCCTTTTGTCAAATAACATATATACGAATTTTTTTTTAATGAGTGATATCATTTACCTGCACAATATTATTCCTCTTACATCTCTTATAAGTCAATAATATATTTTCATTTTTCCATTAGAAACATCAATTTCATCTCAGTGGATTCGCTAAAAAATTTCTAAGTCAATGTAAACAATGTAAAAAAATACAAAAAATTCGACAAGTATAGCAGGTGATCTCTTAGTCTAGGATAAACAAAGAGTTTTTATATCGGTATTGCTCTTTCCCGTAATTGAAACTCCATGATTTATTTTTTATGAATTGCTAATTTTTTGTTCCATTTTTGGTCAAATTTTCATTATTTTTTAACGAGCTGTTTAGCGTCAAAAAAACATTTTCTGAAAACACAAATCGTACTGTAACGCCCCTTTAGCGAATGTAATTTTAGAAAAAAATATCTCAACTCATTCTCCACATAATGTTCTATTTTTAGGCATATTTTCATTTTGATTCATCAAACAGTATGGCTTGTATCGCTCTCACAATGTTTGAGATTGAATTATAAGTCAAAATTTTTACATTTTATTGAAAAAAAAATATTTCCTGTTGTTTTAAAAGTCTGACTATATTTTTCGTTTGTTGCATTTGAAACCTCAAAGATAATGTCAAAATTTCAAAACTCTAGGGTTATCAGTTTAGGAGTAATAAATGTTTTAAAAAAAAAACGGTTTTTGGCAAAAAAAGTGACTTTCCCATCATGCATAATTCTTCCCAAACAATAGGGATCTTCGTCTTTATGAGGCCCATTTTTGTGTAAAATATCAACTTGATCCATCAAAGATTCTGGACCGTAGCGTGGTAACAAGCAATGCTAACACACGCACCCACCCACCCACCCATACACACACAGACATCATCGTAAAAACGTTATAAAACGACTTCTGGGACCTCAAAACATGTAATTCCGTCAAAATCTCGAGATCGAATTTTTTCACGATCACTATACTTTACTTATAATAAAGTAAAAATATGCAAAATACACGCAGTAGTAATAATGTGAAAGAAACAAAAAAAAATTAATAAAAAGTAACGAAGAAACAGAAGTGAGAATATTTTTTTTGTACCATAGCGATCTAGTTCATATTCTAGGTCACTTCGTGTATAACTACGAGTATGTGAGCTCACGTACCTTCTAAATGCAGTTAGAGTTTAAATAATGAAATATTGTTCTACTTTTTTATTAGAGCAAGTTTCTGAACTTATACAACTTACGAATTTTTAAAAAAATACTGAATTATTTTTATTTAAAAAAAAAATAATTTTGGAATTAGTTTTTTAATTTTAGTACTTGTATAATGGCTTCTTAAATGTCGAACTTGACTTCAACTTTAAGATATGTCTTATAAAATTTTTAGCTCTGAAGATGGATGTCTGATTTTAGAATAAAAAAATTCCCTCTGGTTAGGAATAATTGTCATGCTCAGAGCATACTACTAGATACTCCTATACGAGTATGCCATCTGGCATGCACAACACAGTTTTTTTTTTCATTTGTTTTACAGGTAGCAACTATGACTTACGACACGTTAGCCTGGGAAGTGCCCCTAACGTTGCTCGTTGGGACTATCATGCCACTCACGTCAACCAACTACTTCTCTTAGCTACAATTGACTCTGACCCAATCCTGCGAAGTACAGCCCAGAGATGGATTGGCTACATGTCTGGAAAAAGAGCATCTCACAACTAATATATCATTATTGTCAATCATTATTACACCTACTTCAGCCATATGTGATTATTATTTTAAAAATACTTTCACTAACTAGTGTGTTGTAATTTTAGCGTGCAGGTTACCAATATATTTCAAAAAGATTAGTCATAATTTTTAATTGGTAAAAAAGTAATGAAAGTAATACATTAATTACTAATCATTAATGAACCGACAATATCATCTGTCCGGGACCGGGATACTAACTATGCACTAATATCACTAACTTTAATTTATTAAAACTACATTAATTTTTTAGTTTAATAATTCAATATTAACCAATATGACAGGATTTTATATTGAAATAAAAAAAAAAAATCAGAAAAGATTATTTCAGACTTTCATTGATCAAACCACAAATGGGAAACCAAGACTAAGATCTTTCAACCCTAACAAGCGGTCTTCGTCAGAGTCAAAAACCCAACTGATGGATTTGGTTTGAGTCATCAGTTGGGTTTTTGACTCTGACGAAGACCGCTTGTTAGGGTTGAAAGATCTTAGTCTTGTTTTCCCATTTCATATTGTGGTTTGATCATTGATTTTTATTTCACGTGTTTATGTGAAATCTTTTTATTCATACTTTTATGTGTAATATTTTAGAACGGCTGTTCCCAGCCTTTATGATTAACACGGCTTAATGGTATATTACCCTCTATTGTACTACTCTGTAGACATTATTTGTGAAAGTTGTATTGCGAGTGTCATACTAATTGGGCTTATGCATTCATTGCGATTTTTCAATGTACCGATTCTTAACTATTTTTCTATGCCTTATTTAGAAGGCAGAATTAAGATGATAATTACTGTTTAGAAAAAAAAAATACTATCAATATAATAAATATTTATAGAATTTTAATAAACAAAGATAATGAAACACAATTAGTTGCACTTGTCGCGATGTGAAGTTAATGACAGCATCATTAAAATGGCGACTCAGAAAAAAGATTACCCGATTTTCGATCATCGGCTGTACATCTTTACGTCAATTATTATTAATTAAAATAATGTTTATGGATTTTAGAGATCTATATTTATAGATATATTATGTAATCTACATTTAATATTCTATTAATTCAAAAATAATAGTTCTTGTTTTCTTATGATTGGAAATAATTTATTTTTGAATTCCACTATTATTAATTATTTTTTGCGTTCCACAGGTTGGGAACTTCTGTTTTATAACATAATTGGTTTTATTTTTCTTATTAATTCTTTATAATAAAGTATGATCTTTAAAATTTTCAGGTTAATATTCCCTATGTAGAGAATAATTTTAAAAAATTGGTTCTTTTTTTTTGGCTAGTAGCACTACTACTACTAGTAGTATTTCTGTTTTATTTTGTACGTCGTTTAGAGTCCTTCATTAGTTTCGTATTCCGCTGCCTTCAGAGCAAACTTTATTTTGAAAATGTACGGTGTGCTCAATATTTTTCGGGTTTCACCTCTCTTTAAATTTGTTAATTTTAAAAAGAGGTTTGATCTTTTTAAAATCGAGCAAACTAGACAAAGTTCGTAGTAATACGGATATAAATGGTTACAGTTTACTTTAGACAGACAGACCTCTCTATTCGAACCAGCATAATTTATTTTAAAGTGTTCTACTTTATAATAAATATTAATAATTTTTTAAACATAAATCATATTAATAGTACCCAATATGTCGATTTTAAATGGTAAAGTTTTGATTTAGAATATATTTTTATATAGTAAACCATGATAAAGATCAAATATATATCTATTATATACAAAATAGTTTATTACAGAAGGTATATTTTTATTTCTCAACATGTTTTTAAGTTGAGTTTCTTTTTTGGGAACAATAAAATGCATTTATTTTTTTCTTTAAAGTGTAGGTGTTAATAAAAAAATATGTTTTCTAAAAATTGGCAAGAAGGATACTATTTAATTTATACCTTAAAAAATAATTTTTCCAATTGACTAACTTAATATCAAATAAATTATGCCAAATAAAAAATATATTATCTTTTCTTAATTTTGACCACTCCCGTGGGGTGGGGGGTGGTTTAGGAGAAAAACTGGAAATAGACAAAAATTTCTTTTGTTTTGATCCTTAGCTCGTTTAGGTCTTCTGAGATATTAGAAAGTAGTATTTCTATCTTGTCATATTTTGGTTAATAGTCAAATTATGTGCAATATGAAACATAATAATGTTTCCTAATGATAACTAAATATGTAGAAACATTATTCCTTATTTATGACCATGTTAGTCTTGCCTTTGAGTTATTCTGAATTGTATGTTTTACAGTCTCATAATATTGGATTTTCAGTTCATCCTAGATTAATTTTTTCTTTCTTAATTTTTTTTTCTAATTTAAAAATAAAACTTTTGCAGGCAGTAAAATTAAGCTTAAATTTGCGTGTTTATTGTCTAAAGTATGAATATATTTTTCTTATCTCGACCACATAAATTTAACACTATTTTTCTTTTTTATCGAGGGTTGGTCTAGCTTCAATAATACAAAACCTTTAGGCCGACGTTTCTTCTATATTTGTAGACATCTTCAGGGCTACATCAATACAGAATTTTAATTACAATAACATGAAAACTAATTATATTACATTATTTAATTAATACAAATAATTACCTTGTAATTATGTATATAGGTGATTATGTATATTAATTAAATAATGTAATATAATTACTTTTCATCTTATAGTAATTAAAATTCTGTATTCATGTAGCCCTGAAGATGTCTACAAATATAGAAGAAATGTCGGCTTCAAGGTGTTGTATTATTGAAGCTAGACCAAACCTTGATAAAAAAGAAAAAATAGTGTAAAATATCAATATAAAATTAAAGAAAGGATTTTTTTTTAAATCCTCAGACGGATTGGTTTTACAATTTTATACTTTCTCAGATATGATATTGAACTAATAATATTAACCCTGGCAAAAAAAAAACAGATTTTTTTGGTGGGTTTGTCTATTTAACTGTTTATAATATATTAAGCTGTAACATAAGTGTGTAATATTTTTTTACTTTATTTTTTCATGTTTTGCGTCAGTAAGTTATTTTTTTTTAAATTTTCCCAATTTGTCAATTTTTCGAACCCAACATGAAATACTTGTGAACTTAAAGTTTGACTAAAATCTTTCTTTCATTGAATAAAACTATTAATATCATAAGTCTCAAGTTGGCTTTATAGTGCACTTTATATGATTCATAGAAATATAAGCATCGATATTTCTATATTATCTTTAAACGTAAGACTGTTTTGTTGGAATATCGCACTTTTGTTCTATCGTTTTCGAAATGCAAAAAAAAATTCTACTTGTAATGGTATTATATTGATGATTAAAAGTTTAATAATCGTTATTAAACACTGCTTTAAATACAGTAATACATATTTTTATGCCTCCTAAATAATTTGGTATTCCTTTAAGGTAATTACTATTAATTTTCAAGTAATTCTGTACATTAGCATAAAGTAGATTGAACAAGTAGACAGAAACATTGTCTTCTTCATGACAGAAATCTTGCCTGTTTTGGATATACTTCTAGGATTCGTTTTCGAAATGAAGATAGAAAGTGAAAATTATTTTTTCTATTTGTAAAAATTCTTGATTTTTATTATTTATTTTAGCTTTATTTTTTGTTGTTATCAAGTTATGTTTTACTTGTTACTTTGATAATTTTTTTATGAATTCATATTGACAAACTGAAAAAGAACGGTCCACAAGGACTTATTGAATTACAGAGAAAGGACAGAAAATATACTTGCTTGTTTCACTAGGCATCGACTGGGAAACTCGCTGAACCAATCAAGCGTACCGTCATGTGAAGAGGAGGAAAGGGTTGTAAAGAAGAGAAGGGCTAAATGTGAAAGTAAATGATAAATAAACCAAGTAAAGGAAATAATATTAATTACAAGTAATATAAATAATAGAAATAAAAAAATAATATAAAAATAAAAATATAAATAGAATACAAGCTAAAAAAAGAAAAGTTAAATATTGAATATATAGTAGGAGGAGGCACTTACTTGCTTCCTTGGTACCAGATCATTTCCTGTATTCAATCTTGATAGATAATATTTTATTTAAGTTTTATTACATTCTTGTTTTTATTATTTTTGAGTTTATTTCTGTTATTATTTTTACTTGCAGTGTTTCATATATTTTGAATGTTTTCCCTTCTATTTCTTTTTTCCCTCTCCTCCTTTCGGCTAACCCTAAGTGGTTTAGCGAACTAGCTGTTTCTAGTCATTTCACGGCCACTGAATAGGTCATTTCATTTTTTGATGATGACAGTGAGTATCAAAATCGAACATACAATAGTTATGTATGTTCTTTTTCTGTAATTTGTTATGTATTTCTATTGATGAATGAATAATTTAAGAAAACTCAGAACTTGTATGTTTGCTATTTAAAAATAAAAAAAAACTGATTTAAAATTACATTTCATGGATTATCGAATTAGTTGAAAAATTAATTCAAATTAGGATCCTTGAAACTTCAACCTATTTGAGCCGTATGATATCATAAATTAGGTTAGTAACATTTTATAAACTATTTAATATTGTTTGAAAATGGATGTGCAGTATTTTATATTGTTGGGGAATGTGTAATTATAAAAAGAGGTGGAATCAGAAGTATAACTTAAAAATATAAGTTAATTTCTTACTTGGCTGATGTATTTATATGTATTTGCAGATTGTTTATAATGTAAAGAAAATGTATTGCATAGACCTATAACTATTGTTGCGTAGTTTCAAAATTACTTTAATGAATAAATACGCAAATATAAATGAATATATTTAAGTAGTGTTATTTTTCTGACTAAAGTTATATATATATATATATATACATATATATAAATGTATATCGCTGTATAAATAGTGAATATTTTTTAATGAGATGTGTATGTGAACTTTGCATATCTGTCACTCGCCAATATGAACAGGTCCAGTAAAAATTATGTTATATTTCCTATAAATTTTCCAACCGCGTGGATTAGATTAGGGACTTTTCTCTTTTTTACATGCTTAATGTAAATTAATAAAATCAAATTTTAATTTATTTTTTAAATTAAACTAATGGGTATACTTAAGGTATTGTACTTAATATTTGGAATATGATTGTTGTTTTCGCTATAATTTTAGTAGTATGTTACCTATTTTTTTTTTTAAAAAAAAAACCAAAAGTCAATTTTTGAAATAAATGCTCGTAATGGGTTGAGGATAGGTTGGTTGTGATGGATTGTTTTCCTGTTAGCCTGCATGAATTTGTTAGCCTTGTATTTGTTTACATTTTAAAAAGAAAAACTATTAATTAACTACTTCATTGAAAAAAATCTACTTAGCTATGTCTTATTTTGAATATAATTATAAAGGATTTTAGTATTAATTAATTATAGTAAATATATAGATGTAATTAATATTGTATTTTTTATTTAAAGATAAAAAATGTTTATGCTTACTTTTTAAAGAATGATATGATAAGAGTAGTGCTCAATTTTTTATAATTAACAAATTGCAAATACAGAGACGAAAATGAAACAAATTCACGAAATAGTGTTCCCAGTTTTTTCTTATGTATGCTAAAACTTGGCAAATGTTTTATATTATTCATCGTAATGATTATAACGTATTATATAAGGAACTCTAATAAATTATATTTTGTACTAAAAATATTGGCTTGCCGCACATTTGTTTGGTTCTGCTTATCTTTTTTTAATTAAATTTAATTAAAAATTAAATTAAAAAAAAACAATTAATTTCTTACTGCAGAAATGTAAGGAATTGAAATAAAAACAGTTAATTGCGATTCTGATATATATTAAACTAATTATTTTTTTGTTTTATTTTACAAAAAAACTTTTGTATTTTTTTTTCGTTTGTTTAATAAAAGGAAATAGATACAAAATTTATTTCGATGCAGGTTTTCAGGTTAACATTTCAATGAATCAACACAAATCGTATATTTTGTGATAAAACTTAAGCGCTGTGTTTAGTATTGGACTTGAATTTAATATTTGTTATTTAGTTTTGTTTGTTGTTCTGTAAATAAATATATTTTTGTAATTAATGTGCCATCGTAGTGTTAAATGTGTGTGTTGCTGCTGTATTTTGTTTTGTTTTGTTTTGTAGTAATCGCATTGTAAAAAAGGTGATGGGAAAGTAATATTTTCTTATTTTTGGAAATAATTTTTTTTAATCAGTTTATGGTGTATTTTTTAAATGCCACCGACTTTAGCTATGCTGAATATACCAGTCCTTTTTAAAATCGTTGAAGTTTCTTGAAGTTAATTGTGTTTTTTCATTCAATAAGCAAATACTAGCTTGGTTTGAGTACATTAATAGTTACTACCGTGTTAAGGTTACCACTCGGTGACATGTTGACAACAGTGAGATAAAATTTTACTCCTTCATTAGCACAAAAAGGCTTAAAGCATATAGATGTGGACTTTAGGCGATGTATACAAAAAAGAAGGTTTTTGGAACTGGATTGAACATTCAATTGTTTTTTTGTTGTTGTTAAGTTTATAATTTTCTTTTATTTACTAAGTTAAAATTAATTTAAGATTTGAAGTTTATATAATAGAAACGCCTAGTGATAAGTTGTATGCCACTTATCTTATCAATGTTTGAAATATCAGATGCCTAAGTACACATCTTGTTAAATATATACATATTATTATCACTGGGGTTAGTATGATTTATATTATTAATATGGCGAACCGTCATACCTCATAAGATGATCTTGGAGTCGTTGGAACGCTTTCGAGTAGGTTAGTTGCGATCGAAGGACAACGTTCGAAAGCGCTCCAACGATTCCAAGATCATCTTACGAGGTATGGCGGTTTGCCATATTAATAATATAAAACACATTTTGTTGTTAAATCATTATTGCCTGTATTATTGATCTTATATATGGACAGTATATATTTATTTATGTTTTATGGATAGTTTTGTCACTACTCCAGTATTTCTATTATTCAAGTATGTTCTGATGTTTTATTCAATAAGTACATGGTACCTCGGCTTGATTTAAACACATTAATGATTGGATCCGTATTAAGTTTGGAAACAAAATGACTGGATGTAGGTCCTTAGTTGGTTTAGGTATTTCCTTGCTTTGTCTCCGTTTAATAATATATCTTACAAATTTCAGAAAATAACTCGTTTATAGAGGCATTTTTTTTTGAAACTCAAGTGGTCACACTTTTATGGAGTGGTTTTTGTTTGTTTCTACTGTATGAAACACCCATTATGGTTTATAATGCTATTAGAGTCGAGTATGAACCAATCTGTAAGTTAATGGCTATAGTGATGTCGATTCTTTTACCGTAATACTTTATTTTACCATTATTTCTTAAAAGTCCACAACAACTAGTCTCATGTCTTTGTTGGACTTTTTACTTTTTGTTTGATAAATAACACAAATTTCACAAATGATTTATTTGTTGGCACTTTGAGTTTATAAGATATCCTAACTTGTAAATTTATCGGATATGCGTGATATGAAGAATGACTGTTTGCTGTTTTCAATGAGTCGAAGTAAACATATTCTCCAATTTTTTTGGTTGGACTGCTATTTTTTGGTTAATCGGAGATATATCTCTGAGATAGAATGCCATCCAAAAGTGCTTATCGCAATTTAATTTGTTCGAACCGACTGCTTCTTAATTGTTTCATTGGAAATTTTATCCTTATAGACTGCCGCCTAGTCGATTGTTTCAAATATCTACTATAAGTTTTCAGTCAAAGTTGTTTTTTTTTTTACTTTACGAGACTATTAGTTAATTATAACTTACCTCATAACAATTGAAATTCGGATGCGTTTATATAAAAATAAAACGAAATTAAGTTTTTTTAAAAGACTGTTCTAACCGTCTTCTTTTTAAAAGACTGCAAAAGGTTACTAACTAGTTAAGTAATCCTAATATTATGAACACTATTTATAAAACTTTCTTTTAGATGTCTTTGCACATTAAGAACTTATTTATCTGACACACATCATTGTAAATATCCACTCTAGAAATGAATCGGCTTCACTAAGAACCGAGATATAATGCGTACAGAAATATGAGAGAAATATATTACTTTACCATCACTCTTAGTCATCTATATTTGCCTCAAATTTTTTTCTTGTTTCACTTATTTAAATGTGCAATAATTTATTAACTATTGTTATTTATTCAAACATTTATTGATTTTAAATTAATATTAAATGTTCGACTAGGCTGTAGGAATTTCGAGCTTAATGTAGACCAGTAACTTATAGATCTATTATTAAATGATTCCCAAACACTGAATCACATTCTTTTGAATTGCTTCAGACTTTAGTATGAGTTCTTTCTTAACATCATGACCTTTTTAACATGTTACATCGTTAAAAAAAATGGGTATTTGTTATATTTTCAGGTTTACAATTTAAATGTTTATTTAAATTGTTTATTTATTTAATTTAAATATGTTAAAGTGAAAATAACTTTAATTTAAACTGTTTTGAATATATTATATATATATATATAAATGAAAAAAGACAACAAATAGAAGAAGCGAGAAAACTTACTGGGTCGATATTTCGAACTGAAGTGGGTGGTCCCAGTCATTCTCTGCCAGCGCGAGCGGACGCACGTGACTCTTCCTCTTCCCTTCTTCTCCCTGACGACGAACTTCAGTTCGAAATATCGACCCAGTAAGTTTTCTCGCTTCTTCTATTTGTTGTCTTTTTTCATTTATATATCCGTCCTTTTTGGACCGTTTTAATATTTTGATTATATATATATATATATATATATATATATATATTGATAAAAGTATCAACCGTGGAATAGAAACAAAACTAAAGTTTATCGGGACTCGGTCAGTTCATCAGTGCAACTTCACCACTTTTTTAAATACTCACTCATATCACATCCATATGTTCTTCTTATATCCTCATAGAAACCCATATTTATTATCCCAAATTATATAAATATTGATAAAAGTATCGTAAAGTGTTACGTATTCATTCAAACTACAGTTGTTGGAATCCACAGACTATTTTCCTTTGTAAAATAATTTGTAATGAAATACTTAGTTTTTCTGTTTCAAAATTTATACTTCTGCCTATGAAAAAGGTTTTAAATAATAACCGAAATGTTGGCAATGAGAGTTTAATTTGAACCAGAAGAACTGACCGAGTCCCGATAAACTTTAGTTTTGTATATATATTATATATGTAGTTCAATGTAGACAAAGAAACATAGAGAAATCAAAAGAACACACTTACAGTCTCTAATTTTCGGTTTGATAAGAGAGGGGAGATAAGAGAGGGAAACCAAGCGCACTGGTTCAGAGACGGTTGGAGACCCAACTGTCAGAGGGTCTCCAACCGTCTCTGAACCAGTGCGCTTGGTTTCCCTCTCTTATCTCTCCTGAAGACGGTTCAATACGAAAATTAGAGATTGTAAGTGTGTTCTTTTGATTTCTCTATGTTTCTTTGTCTATGTTGAACTATATTTGTCTGTTTTGGATCGTATTTACTTCGAAAAAGTGTATATATATATATATATATATTCATTTATACCTATTTTCTGATAATTTTTAACTTATTTTGAAGGATTCTATTTGTTTTAATTATAACTGTTGTTCAATTAACTCAAAAAGCTTTGTAAAAATATAATATTTATTGTTTTACCACTAACAAAGAAGAGCTCTTAGGGTATATGCCTGATATAATTCCATTTCTTTTACCGCAGGTTTTACTGATCCAAAAAAGGATGCCTGTCCTTTTTAGTCTTTACAAATTTAACACTATTTTTTTTCAAATTCTTTACAAACGAAAATTTATAAATTTTTATATAAATATCTCTTTAGTTTCATAATATTCAACATGTATTATAATATTGAAATGAATGATGCTTTTAATACTTAAAATAACATATCTATTTTTTTTGCTCAAAATTTTTTTATAACTCTACGAAGGCTCCAAAATGACCCTCTGTTCAAGATATTTAATGTGGAATGAATGATTTTACCATCAGTATTGAATTTATTTTAGATATCGTTATTTGTTAGTTTCTCACTTTAACATTTCAAAATATTTTCCTGCAAAATTTAAATAATACTTCCAAGAGTCATATAATTTGATGAACTACTAGTATTTGAAGATATATGACTATACGAGGAATAGAATGGAGAATATTTAACTGTGGGGGAATGATAAAAAAATAATTGTATATGACTTTTCTACAATACAGATATATTAAACAATTATTTATTTTAAAAGTTCTGTTGTTACAGTTATATTTAATTTACTCTTTTACTTACTTCAGAAATAACAAAGATTATTTTGTGTTTTTATATATAGAAAATTATATGGGTTTTTTTCTTATATGATTTCACAGTTTTGCTTGTATAGTTCATTATGTTGTTTTAAAGAAAAGTATAGATCTTCGACTCTTTTTGTAAATAGATCTTCTTCTATTATGACTTGATTTTTCTTATTCAGTTTTGAGTTTTTTTTTTCCAGTTCAAATTTATTGCTACAGTCTCCTAACTTTTACCATACCTAGTGAAATGCTAATATTGCATGTTTGTTAATATTGTGACTAATATGATATAAATAATAAAAAAAAAGTGTTGAAGGTTTATGACGTTATATTAGAACTCATTTTTTTTTTTTATAAATTTCTGATAAAAAAAATCATTTTGTTGACTAAAGCCTGCAGCAATTTATATACATTAATGCTGCCTCAATGGGAATCGAAACTTCTTTTTTAATAACTCCTGTCTGTATATAATTACGATCAGTAATGTAATAATAGGAAAAGTGAGTGAAACATAATCAATGTGTTTAGAGCATTTTTTATAGAAATTTTATACAAAATATATCATTTTATATGAATAGTAATCAAAACCTTCATCTGTTTATTTTATGCTTACTCTGTTTTTACAATGTTTTTTATATAACCTAGATGCTAATATTTTTCTGCAATATGAAACATATATATTACATTACTTCATAATTATAAAACTTTTTTTTCCATAATTTATACAACAATTTTTGAAGCTCAATGATTCGAATTTTTGTATTTTATAGTAAATTCAGTTAATTTATTTATTTCACAAGATTCCAGTATAATTTAAATTTAAAGAGCGTAAAAAAAAATTAAACTTCATTTCAATTTTTTTTTTTTTTAGTTGATGAAATTGATTTCTTTTAAGAGTAAGTTTTCGTATTGTATATTGTTTTTTTTTTGTAAACTTCGAGTTATATGATTTTATTTCCTCCCATTATTCTCCAAGATAGCGAGAAACTAATTTTTTTTAATGTTGCGTGATTTCTTGATTTATTTGTTTTATGGTATAGAAGGTGGATGTATTATAGGACCAATTTCAATATTATCAAGTTTTAACCTTATAGAAATGATAATTCCACTTCATTTTTTTTTGTTATATTATTAACATTTTAAGATAAATTATTCAATATTTTATTTTAATTTTTATTTCGTGGAGATAAATAGAAGTTAAATTATTTAATAATATAGAATTTATATTGGAAAGTATATTTTCATGTATGTAAATAAATAAATTAATATCGGTTATACACGATTGAACCATATAATTTATTAAATATTTTACTTAATTGCTTAATTGTTTACAACTTGATAATGTGACTAAATGGGGAGCATTTTTTTATTCCATTAATATGTGGTTTGGTGAATCTACAAATCTTTATGTACATTTAAATAAAGAAAGAGTAGAAGTGGTGGTAGTGTTTTAGGGTTAAAAGAGCTTACTTTTGTTGTTTTACTAGAGGTCGTAATCAGTGAGGAGACAATAACTGAACCATCATGTCCCAGATAGATAGTCATGAAGATTGTTGTATTCTGTACAATTCTAACACTCATGTAACTGCTGAATCATTCGTAATATGTATGCACATTGTGGTAAATAAATGAGTCAAGTTTTTTTTTTTTATTTTTATACCTTAAGTAAATTATATTTAATGGGCATTTGGTAATGCGCTGACCAGTAGAGATGCGTTAGAGAGTCAGAGCAGGACAGTCCTTCAAGTGTAGGGCATCCATTGTATCATGATGACAGAGAGGATACTCTTCGCGATGAAGAATATGTGGAACCAATATAGACTGTTTAGATTACGCAGGGATCACCACGAACAAGCTATGGAAATTATCATTTGTTTATATTGTTGGGTCAGAGTATTTATTACCAACAGGATAGTTATTACAGTTACTTATTGGTAGATCCGGGGGTTCATTTTGGTCCTTGATTTATTCACGTCTGAGGTGAATCATCCTTCGAAGAGGACATTAAGCTGTCGGTCCCGAGCCTGTACCATGTCATGTGCTCTTTACAGATTTCTACTTTAAATAAACTTGAGTTAAGTTAATTAGAATTTTCTTGCTAAAATATGTCATGTTCGTGAATTTTTAATATTTAATAAAAAAAAGTTAATTTATAGAATTTATCATTTGCGTTGCCCGAATGTATATACTTTAATTTTGCACTCGGTTAATTTTATAGTCGTAGCCAGCCTTCGCTAAACTGGCTAAGTTAATGACAAACTACGAGTATTAGGTTAATAGTTATAACGACTTCTACGATTCGAACAATTGTATTTTATTATCTTCATTATTTTTATGATTTTTCAAGAAATATATTTTTAATTAACTACTTTAGTTTTTAGTAAATTTTTTTATGAGTATTAAGTTAAAATAAGAATTTCCTCCTGCCTTTTTTTTAAAAAAAAAATCTGGAGTGGCCTACACTCAATTTTTACTATAAGTAAATTTAATATCAATCTTCTTGGATATATAATATAAAATGTATCATTTAAGCATAATGTAAACATCTAAATGGGAAATGTTTATTAGTCTTTCATTCCTGAAGTAGTCAGATAGTAGTTATTGATCGACTTATCAATATATAAGCTTATTTTTGTATATATCATACCACTGATGCAAATAATCTCATTAGTATAACTACAGCAGTGATAACATTTTTGAAAAGCCAAAGTGAAAAATTTCTTGATACGAAATAATCTCCTGCAAGAGAACATGGCTTTTGTTCAAATAGTCAGTGGATTTCTTACATCGTTTGCTTCACCTCCTATATTGAATATTTGAGAAAAATTTTTAAATTTAAAACAGGAAAATACTCTTATTTTCTCTGAAAAACATCAGAAACATCGAAGAAAAAACGCCGTTTAAAGGTAATTTATAACTAAGGATATACGTTAATTACATTTATTAATTTTCAAACGAAAGATTTCAATTCTGAATTATGTTTTACATTTTTGGTCTTTTATAGAATTATTATACTGGGAATTTTATGACTCCTTAGCATTTAATAAAATCATTTTCCTTCCCCTTTGTTAAAATCATGTATACACATTTTTTCTGAGCGACTGTTATCTTTTTCCTGCCTGCTGTACTCTGTATTAATGTTGCTAAGAATTTATATTGAGTTTAGTCAGTTTGCTGAATAATTAAGTTATTGAATATATTAGATTAAATTCGTTTTATGTTATAATTTTGGAGTTACCATGACAACTAAAAGTGGATAATTGGACCCACACACACACACACACAGAAATCTTCGAGAAAACATCATAAAACGACTTCTGAGACCTCAAAACATGTAGTTCCGTCAAAATCTCGAGATCGAATTTTTTCACGATCACTATGCTTTACTTATAGTAAAGTAAAAAAGAAAAGAAAAAAGACCCATTGATTGTGGAGTTATAAGGTTTTTAAAATTATTTGACCATGGTATTCCAAAAAATGATCATTAGTCATTGAATAGAGTGTAGCATAAAATAGTTGTTAATTATCTTTCAATTAATTTCTTTTTCAAATAATTATAACGAAATTACTTTTTCTTGTAAATTTTATAATTAAAAATAGTTTTACATTTGTATACTAAATATTTCTAATAATCTTTTTACGCTTATGCATTTATATGTTTTAGGCTAAAAGTGCACTTTTACTTTTTTTTTGTAAATGTTTGGGAAAAAAAAACTTCATTTTCTAACCTTGAAGGATACTGATCAGAGAATAATAAAAATGTACCTAATTGTTCTTTTGAATCATAATTATCCATTGAATATCAGGGACTCTTTAAAATCATAAAACATATTTAAATTACTTTCCTTGTCACGTTCCTAATAAACAAAGCAAATTACTACTTCCTGTTCCTTTTTGCAAACTCTAAGGCCTTGGTGAACTTTTTTTTTATTGTTTAAAATTGCACGTATGAAACAAATGAACCACACAAACCAGTAAATTAAATGTTGACCTAACAATTTTTTCAAGAGTGTTTTAAATGTTATGTAATCTTCAGATTGTATATGAATTTCATAGAGAAATAGAAATATTTGCAGACTTTCACTTTTGCATCAAATCTACAAATGCCACAAATTTTAATATATGACTAGGATTACAAAACAAAAAGATGGTTGTGAAGCTACTTGGACTGGTTTTTAATATAAACCAGTCGAGGTATATATATATATATTCATAGCAATTTTGTGTTTTTAGTAAAATTTAATTAATTAATTATTTGATGAATTAATTAAATTAAGTCTGCATTGTAAAATTAAGACTTTGCTAAGTTTGAAAGCTTTATTTCCGTATTGAAAAGTAAGTAGGTTATTATATTTGTAATAAAAATTTAATTTTAATCATAATTATTTGGAAATCATTAGTTGTGCAATCCGTAATTGTGTGGTATTTACTCATTCTGAGGTAAAATGGATAAACCAACAAAAGTCTCCACACAAATGAAGTTTTATTCAACACGTTTCGAACACTTTGTGTTCATCATCAGGAAGACACCAAGGATGTGGTACTGACGGGTTGGTCAAGTGAAAACAACTCCAACTCAAAAAAGAGTTGTTTTCACTTGACCAACCCGTCAGTACCACATCCTTGGTGTCTTCCTGATGATGAACACAAAGTGTTCGAAACGCGTTGAATAAAACTTCATTTGTGTGGAGACTTTTGTTGGTTTTTCCATTTTACCTCAGAATAATTATTTGGAAATAAGTCTACGTAAATACAAGTTTAATTATATTCGGTTAGACTTTGCAATTGAGGTGGTATTAGATTTGTCTCTTGGGTCACGTTTATAGAAATATACTGGTCGCCAGTCAATTCCCTTGATTTTTACTTTACTATAAAAGTATAGTCATCGTGAAAAAATTCGATCTCGAGATTTTGACGGAATTACATGTTTTGAGGTCCCAGAAGTCGTTTTATGACGTTTTTACGATGATGTCTGTGTGTGTGGGTGGGTGGGTGCGTGGGTGGGTGGGTGCGTGTGTTAGCATTGCTTGTTACCACGCTACGGTCCAGAATCTTTGATGGATCAAGTTGATATTTTACACAAAAATGGGCCTCATAAAGACGAAGATCCCTATTGTTTGGGAAGAATTATGCATGATGGGAAAGTCACTTTTTTTGCCAAAAACCGTTTTTTAGAAAACATTTATTTCTCCTAAACTGATAACCCTAGAGTTTTGAAATTTTGACATTATCTTTGAGGTTACAAACGGAACAAACAAAAAATATATTCAGAATTTTAAATCAAGAGGAAATATTTTTTTTTCAATAAAATGTATAAATTTTGACTTATAATTCAATCTCAAACCTTGTGAGAGCGATACAAGCCATACTGTTTGATGGATCAAAATGAAACTATGCCTAAAAATAGAACATTATGTGGAGAATGAGTTGAGATATTTTTTTCTAAAATTACATTCGTTAAAGGGGCGTTACAGTACGATATGTGTTTTCAGAAAATGTTTTTTTGACGCTAAACGGCTCGATAAAAAATAATGAAAATTTGACCAAAAATGGAACAAAAAATTAGCAACTCATAAAAAAAAATCATGAAGTTTCAATTACGGGAAAGAGCAATAATGATATAAAAACTCTTTGTTTACCCTAGACTAAGAAATCACTAAGAGATACTTGTCGAATTTTTTGTATTTTTTTACATTGTTTACATTGACTTAGAAATTTTTTGAGCGAATCCACTGAGATAAAATTGATTTTATAAAGGAACAGTTTAAATTGTTTATTGAATTATATGAGATGTAAGAGGAATAATATTGTGCAGGAAAGATCACTCACTCAGAAAAAATTCGTATATATGTTATTTGACAAAGGGGAAGGAAAATGATCTTATTAAATACTAAGAAGCTATTATTATTATTAATTTAAAGATTAAAATTCCCAGTATGATAATTCTATAAAAGACCAAAAATGTAAATGATAATTCATAATCTAAATCTTTCGTTTAGAGATTAATAACTGTAATTATAGTACATCTTTAATTAACAAATCACCTTAAAACAACATTTTCTTCGCAGTTTAAGATGTTTTTCAGAGAAAAAAAAGGTATTTTCCTGTTTTAAATTTAAAAATTTTACTTTAATATTCAATGTAGAAGGATGTCAAGTAAACGATGTAAGGAATCTACTGGCTGTTTGAACGAAAGCCATTCTCTTGTAGGAGAATAAATCGTTTCAAGAAATGTTCACTTTGGTTTTTCAAAAATGTTATTACTGCTGTAGTTATACTAATGCAATTATTTGCAAATAATAAATTATCTGTGATGTACAAAAATAAGCTTATAAAATGATATGTCCTTCAATCACTATCAGTACTACCTCAGGAATGAAAGGCTAATAATTATATCCCATTTAGATGTTTACGTTATGCTTAAATGAGACGTTATGTTTTATATACTCAAAAATTTGACATTAAGTTACTTATAGTAAAGTAGAGTGTAGGCCACTCCAGATTTTTTTGTATTAAATTAAGAAAAATTTTTAATTTAAAAATTTAAATTAAAAAAAATTTTAATTTAAACCGTTTCTTTTTTCTGTCTAAAGCACAGACTTATCCACGTTCATTTTTAGTGCCTTTGAAAGGTCGAAGTGTGGTTCATTTGTTTTTTTGGCATCCATTTTCACTGTGGGCAAACCATAACAGTGGGTTGATTGTACACCTCGAATCCCAAATTTTACCTCTTTCAAGCTTATTACAATAAAAATTTTTAACAATTAGCTAGATCGTTCGGGCTCGATCAGGTTTGTCACCGACAACATTACATTCTCTCCGAGGAATGGTGTGTACAAAAGTTTCAATTCGTCCGTCCATTCTATGTCTGACAGTGTTGTTTTCAGTACTGTCTAAGTCCGAGGCTCTAGTGGTGGTGGCGCCCCATCCTGCCAGAAAGCAAATCCCCAGACTTTCTCAGTCGGCTCATTCATTAACTATATTTCCAGCATATCAAGGTAGTCACCATTGGCTCTTGCTGTTTTAAAGAAGAATGGACTATAGACATCATTTATGGACATAGTACAAAACAGGTCTTATTTAGGGAATCTTGCTTAAGCTCAAAAATTTCATGTAGGTTCTGAGAACTGAGTGCTATAGGTTTCTCTTAAATGTAGTCATGTAACTAAAAACAAGTTCTTCATGGTATCCACCACCTTAAACTACTCTCGTACTGCAATCTAAAAGACACGTAGAGCTGGCTTATCAGTGTCCTGCAACTATTTGACTAATTCTAGCCTGTAAGATGTCTTTTTAAGACACACTAAATAGTTGTAAGTTTTCGACTAGTCTTCTGATTGATTTCGGGGCTCCGCTCGAAGGCAGTTCCATCACGATCGTATCATCTCAAGTTGAGGCTTGTCCACCTTTCTTACCTGGGCACAAACATCCATCCTTCATGAATTTACGAGTACCATGCCATCCCAAATTAACTTCCTTTCAGGTGTCTATTGAACAATCCATGGTTTGCTTTTAGTAAAATCTATGGGTATGAAACGCCTTTCTTGGTTGAGTAAACCATTACTGTATCTGAGAAAATAATTTGCATTACGAAAAAAAGACTTTGGTTTAAAAATAGTACCAGTTTATCTTAGTACCATTTATATTAAGACGTGTTTCGTCACCGCCGTCAAAACTATATAATGTTTATATTGCCATCGTCATATATAGTATATATAAAGAATTGAAATGTTCCCAAGACTTCTTGAACACCGCGTATATGCAGTAATGGGATTCAGCCGGTTCGTCCGAACCGGTGCTTATAATATTATGAGTTCAGCGAACCGGTTGTTAAAATTACGTAAACCCCTATTCAGACCTGTATTAATTAGCGCACTATCAAACTCCACAAGTGCTGCGTGACTCATGTAACTTGTGCATGTATGACAACGTAAGTTGCGCATGTATATAGCCTATATACAGGGTGATTGAAAAGCAACTCCCTATTTTAAGAAAACTATAATTTATTTTTAAAATATAATTTCTACAATTAATGAATATGAGAAGGAAGTATAATGCATGGGCTTTTATTTAAAATTCGATATGGGCGCCTTTATTTGCCACCAGCTTCTCAAGTCGACCAGGAATCGCATCAACTGATTTCGCAAGAAACTCTTGTGGGATGGAAATCATAACTTCTCGTATTCGCCCTTCAAGTTCTTCCAAATTCAGATTTAAATAAATCTGAAAGGAAAACAAGAACATAAATTAAATTGCCATAGATTAAGTAATATATACACAAAATTGAGATTTAATTGAGATTTAATAGAGATTTAAAATAAATTCTATTTATTTTAAAATAGGGAGTTACTTTTCAATCACCCTGTATAACTAAACAATTTAGTTTCCGAACTCAATATTTTAAGCACTGGTTCGCACGAACCGGTTCTTAAAAAAATTGAATCCCACCACTGCTTTATAAAGCCATAATGAATACTACTTATATTTTTTAACAATGTTTTTTATTATAGGCAGTTTATTTTCAAAACTGTATCCTCAGATGCAGCTGTTATACGAAATGATCACCTTACAGCTCCTACTTCTTCTGGTTTTGGCTTCAGGTTTTCTGGGAGTTTCTCACCATGACGTTACTCCTGTTTCTAATCAAATAACCGAGATTTCGATTCCAAATCTTCAGGTGTTTCAACAATGTACGCATTTCTATACAAGATTATTGTACCTCTATTACAATGTCTTTTGTATAGCAATATCATGCAATATCAAGCAGTATTACTTAATTTATGAGCTAATAAATTATAACTTATTAATTTATAATAAGTTTATATTAACTTCTAAAATTATTAATTTTAAATTAAATAATTTGTGCCCATTTTTTTTATCTTAAATAGGAGCATTATCGTTACATGTTCCTAGCCGGTTGCTCAAATGAGCTAAATTTTTTGTTACTTATGTAAAACACAATTCTTTGGTTTTGTTTTATAGGTGACGTTGGCAATACTATGCAGGTGACTAAAAGTGGTTAATGCATGATCAATTGACACAGATTCAATTTATAATTTCCTTCTTTATCTTAAATCTTCAATTAGTAGATTGACACAAGACAGTTGCTAAAAATCAGTTTTAATTAAAAGATAGTATGAATTATAATACATAACAAACTATCCAAGAGGTATAATAAATCTATTTAGCTAAAAATCAGAATTGAATCTGTGTTAATTGACCATAAATTAACCACTTTTAGTCACCTGTACAGTATTACCAATGTCACCCATAAAACAAAACCAATGAAAACCTCATTACTGCTTCTTAAGAGAATATGTTCCATTTTGTCAGAAATGAGGTTCATTTCTCAGTTGTACATTGACAAGGGCCAATCTTTTTACCTCTCGAGGATGTCATTTCATTTGTACTACTCCTCCATCCAGATGTCTTTTTATTAAATTTTGTATTTAACAAATTTCATATTTCGACTAGCAATATTGGTGATAAGCTTTATAGTTTTAATGAAAAGACGAGGAAGGAATTCTAGAAACTGGAGAAATTGTGTAAGAAACAGATACAAGCCAAATATTGGGCGTTATGTAACAATATATATATATATAAGGTCGTTATCAGCCTTTGGAGCGATTCACTTCTTTTCCTGAAGACGAGGACATCGAAATATAGTAGTGAGTTCAGTGGTTTCCTTTCTATGTGTTCTTTTTTAAATTCTAGTTTATATATATATATATATATATATATATATATATGATCAAACCACAATATGAAAAGGGAAAAAAGACTAAGATCTTTCAACCGTAACAAGCGGTCTTCGTCAGAGTCAAAAACCCAACTGAAAGCTTAGTCTTTTTCCATTTTGTTATTGTGGTTTGATCATTGATTGTTATTTGAATCTATCAATTATTAATCTTGTGAACATATAAAATGGGTTTAAAATGGGATTAACTGAAGGTGTCTCACTGAAGACGGAATACGTACTGGAGGAAGAAGAAATTATAGGGAAAAACTCCCTGATAACTGCACCCAGCCTATGATCACCAGGAAAATAAGTGGTGATGAGGAAAGTGGAGTCACTGTATATATATATATATATATATATATATATATATATATATATATACGGTGATGAGGAAAATGGAGTCACTGTATATATATATTTATCAATATATATACAGTAAGAACCAATATATATACTATCTATGGGACTAAGATGAGTCAAAACAATTGGTCTTCGTAAGTTACACTAAAACTGACAAATGCCAGTTGTTTTGGTTGAAAGATCTTAATCCTATTTCTGAATACCTTAGTGTAGTTTGGACGTTGATTTTATTTTAATGTTGTGAATTCCTGTTATACACAACATATAAAAGTTATAAGTTGATATACTGAAAATTTCTTCAGGCTATTTGAAGGAAGTTGAGTGTAATGAACACTGTTCTGTATATTTATTTTTTATTTTAATCCCATTCATGCGATAATTTTGTTTGTTTTTGTTCTTTTGCTTATTTAAATTAATAAGCCAATCTTTTCAAAGGAATTGTTTTTGTTGTTGTAAATTGTTGATAGACTAGTTCATATCTATTTTGTTGAACTTCTGTATAATTTGTTCTAGTAGTTAATAATTAGTAGTAATAATTTTAAAATTATTATTTCTTTTTATACAACTGTTAATATTTTATATTATTTATTTATTAATATACCAATAACTAGTGATACAGAAATATCAATTTAGTGACCTCCATTCTTCTTAAGGGGAAGAAATAGATTACACTAATGTTTGAAAAGACAGTGATCTTCAAAAAACCAAACAGATTGTAGGCTTAAATTAAATAAACTTTTAATTTTTTTCTGTAAACAAATTCAGTCTATATATTAAAGAGAGCATAAATACTTTAGAAAAGAGGTCAGGAATAGTCTAACAGATAGCTTGCATGTCCTAGTAATGTAGATTGGAAATATTGGCCCTCCTCTAGAATTTTATGTGAGAAATTGGAAATTGTGTGGACATTGTTCCTCAAAGAAGATGAAAAGCTGCCAGTCATAAAAAGTGAGTATTTTTAGCATTCGATAAAGATACTTACTTTAATAAACTTGAGATTTGAAGGTAAAATATTGGGGGTTTTTTAATGTAGGATTAAGCCAGTAATTTGTCTTGCACAAAACTAAAAATTCCTCGAAAAAATCAAATAAGTGATACTTTTTTACCTATTATTAAAGCTGCAGCAATGGTGAAAACAGATAAATTTTTGCATTGGAAATAAACAAAATATTATTTTTAGAACCAGTGTTTTAGCAAGTACCTGTTTTTCTAACTTAAGAGAAGATGAATTATCAATTCTCTGTGGAAGGAAAAGTGCCACCACCATGCTCAAATTCTTGAGAAAACGATGACACCTGGGTAAGTAACTGTCAACAATGCTATATAGTTTTTATAGGGAATGCATTTTTTTTGCGATATTTGCATCGTTTTAAAGGATTCCGTTGTAAAATAACTTTCATCTGTACAGTGAATGTTAGTTTAATGCTGACATAAACAAAGATTTGTGATTTGTATGATTATCCAAACTTACTGCTTACAGTATGGCTTTTGATTCCTTTATTTTTTTGTTTACATTTGATTAGATGATGGAGTTCCTAACTAACACAATTATTTAAACAAAACACTGACAATTATAGGCTGGGCTTTACTTTCAGTGTGGTGGAAAGTGTGGCTCATTTAGTCTTTGACACCCTTCTTAGTTATGGGAGAGGTAGTTATCAGGTTGATTCTACATTGTGAGTTTTAAATTTATTTCTATTCAAATTTGTTAAGTAGAGCTCTTTAGCAAGTGCATGACATCGTACCGTCTTATTTCAAAAATGAGAATTTTTCTTACTTTCGTTTTAGGTCCAAAATACTTGCTAGGGCTTATTGTCTGGAGAGAGCTTCAGGTACAATAAGTAATAGGTAATAATCAAACTTACAAAACTGAAATGCACTAACTTACTCTATATAAACTGCCTTATATTGTATTTTAAAGATAAATTCCACTTTATAAATTCCTGAAATGAATTTTTACATTTGCCTATGCATTGTTTGAATCGAATTGTAGAGGTAAGCAAGTAATTTTTCAGAATATTTTATTCCAAACAATTCTCTGAAATATTAGGGCAGCTAAAAATACCTACTAAATTCAACAGAATTTTTTAACGAATTATATTTTTCATATTATTTTAACAAGGGCTTATTTTTGTGAAGGGAGTATATATTCCCAGAAGTCTCAAAAATCACGCTAGGGTTTATTTTCGTAAAAAGACGATAGTATAGAGACGGCTCCAACATATTTATATCCTCAACAAGCTGTGGTGTCCACAAGATTTTTCATCTCCCACATGAATAATTCATGTTTATTGCCATGATTCGAACATCTAATCTTCAGATCTAAATTATTCAAGAATGGTTCTGATTAAACCACATCGAACTCCAGCCAATGATGTTCTGTGTTCATGCAAAAATAAGCAAAAAACCAAAAAAAAAATACTTTCAGTTCTTTTATGACAAAGTGTCCTGATGTTTCGTTCCTTTCATGACTGCAAAAAATTGCATATTTAAATTCAAAGAAATAGAATATTTGTCTTCAAAAATAAAATTCACCTTGGTTGTATGTCTTATTGTGATTAGCAATTATTATTTGAAATTTGAAAATAATGTTATAATATTAGGTTAGGTTAGGTTGCAGTAGTAGTCCCACAAGGGAACCACTTTAACCAACATTTCTGACCTAGGGTCCATAAAAGAAAAATATTATTCAAAAATTTGTTTTCAATTAGTTGTTTCAGTTGTTGATAATATATTTTTTGCGAATGAGCGGAACTTTGCAATTAGGACGGCTAACGTACTGATTGTCAATGTCCACTGTCCTTCTCACATATAACACAATAGTTCAGCAGTAGTGAGCCTCTGGAGTGGAAATGCTAATTATGACGTGCAAAATAATAAACAAAAATATTCTTTCGTTTTTGGTTGGATATTTACTTCTATACTTCCCATCTTGGGAATAACAAACATATAGACAGTTTGGAATTAAAAGGGGGATTGATTGATTTCATGTGTAATTTGATTTAATGTGTACTGTTACCATAATGTGCGATGAGGATCTATTGAAGCTGGGGAATCCTGGATGTCTTGGATTCCTCTCAAGAAGTAAGTTCTGAACTTCTTTGTACTGCATCAGGACTGAGAGAGACTGGTTGCCGTACCCATATGTGTAGTATATAATGTGGTGCAGTCTATTTGGTTACAAGTTTACTGGTGCATGTTAAATAATTTCTTTGTGCAATATAATGGAGAGCAGTAACAGCGGGACTCCATTAAATGATGGCATATTCTTAGCGATATGCAAGCGCAGACTACCGAGAGAATTCAGCGAGTCTTTGGTGACGAAGCTGTGAGAGTAGCACAGATAAAGGAGTGGTGTAACTACTCCAAACAGTGATGAAGAGAAGTTGTATAGTAAAAACAGTGATGAATAGTTGTATTGTACAAACAGCGACGAATAGCTGTATAGTATGAACAGTGATGAATAGTTGTATAGTATGAACAGTGATGAATAGTTGTATAGTAAAAACAGTGATGAATAGTTGTACAGTATAAAAAGTGATGAATAGTTGTATAGTATGAACAGTAATGAATAGTTGTATAGTATGAACAGCGACGAATAGCTGTATAGTATGAACAGTGATGAATAGTTGTATAGTATGAACAGTGATGAATAGTTGTATAGTAAAAACAGTGATGAATAGTTGTATAGTATAAAAAGTGATGAATAGTTGTATAGTATGAACAGTAATGAATAGTTGTATAGTATGAACAGTGATGAATAGTTGTATGGTATGTACAGTGATGAATAGTTGTATAGTATGAACAGTGATGAATAGTTATTTATTATAAACAGTGATGAATACTTGTATAGTATGAACAGTGATGAATAGTTGTATAGTATGTACAGTGATGGATAGTTGTTTATTATAAACAGTGATGAATAGTTATATAGTACAAACAGTGATGAATGATGAATGATGAATGATTGTATAGTAAACACAGTGATGAAGATTTGTATAGTATGAACAGTGATGAATAGTTGTGTAGTATGAACAGTAATAAATAGTTGTATAGTACGAACAGTGATGAAGAGTTGTAAAGTAAAAACAGTGATGAAGAGTTGTATAGTAAAAACAGTGATGAAGATTTGTATAGTATGAACAGTGATGAATAGTTGTGTAGTATGAATAGTGATGAATAGTTGTATAGTATGAACATTGATGAAAAGTTGTATAGTATGTACAGTGATGAATAGTTGTTTATTATAAAGAGTGATGAATAGTTGTATAGTACAAACAGTGATGAATAGTACAAATAGTGATGGAAGACCGTAGAGTAATCAAAGGAATTGTCGAGGAAGTAGAATAAGCAAAAGATCAATTTATAGAATTATAGCAAAAGAACTGCTTATGCAAACTTTGTCTACGTTGCTAATAAAACAGCAAAGTGTCTAGACATTGTGTAAGGTCTGATTGACTGTGCTAGTGGTAACTCTGACTTCATTGAGGGCTTCATCACTGATAAGCGTGATCTATGGAATGTAACTCGTAAACATTTCAGTCATCGCAATAGAAACATAATATATTATCAACACAAATAAGCACAGCAGGTTTGCAGCAGTTCAAGGTAATGTGGAAATGTTTTCTAACTGCAGTTGTATTCTATCGTAAGTATGCACTGGCAGGACAAGCAGTAAATTCTAGTAAATTTTTAGGTTTAGTGGCAGCTTTGCATTTGTATAAGATTAAAACAAAAGGAAATGAGTCAAACGTGGAACTAACAAATTTCCATTGCCATTATTCATCTATTCTGCCTATGTGATCCAAGCAAACATTGAGAACAAAAAAATTATCACTTCTATTTTCAAAATACTATAGTTGATTCTTGTTGTTTCCTGAAAATAACACTAAAGAGGAAGCCCTTTGAAAGCAAAAAAAAAAAAATAAAATAAAAATTTTACCTCAGAGCAGTTCATCATGTCAATTATTAAAATCTATATATGATACCAACAGAGGCAATAAGAAAAGTATTAACTGTAAGTAAATATACAAAGATTTATGAAATTCACGAAACTCTTTTTATGGACCAAGATTTTTATTTTGATAAAATTTATTTTTAAGATTTAATCATTATTTTTGATAAGATTTATTTTATGTGTGTTCTTTTTGAAAATCTGTTTTATTGTTAAATATAGATTTGAAATATAACTATTAAATAAAATATATATTAAATGTATATTTTTAAATATATATACGTATACGTTATAAACGTATATATGTATATATATATGTCAATGATCAAACCACTATATGAAAAGGGAAAAAAGACTAAGATCTTTCAACTGTAACAAGCGGTCTTCGTCAGTGTCAAAAACCCAACTCCCTAACGAAGACCGCTTGTTACGATTGAAAGAGTCTTTTTTCCTTTTTCATATTATGGTTTGATGATTGATAGTTATTTCACTAGATAAATCTTGTTATATATTTATATGTAATTGATTCAAAGATTGGGCAACTTTGATTTACAAACTGGTGAAATAGACTTGCAGAACCTATATATCACTGTCAAGACAGATCTACTGCTCAGACGAAGGGATCCTTTCTCTCAGAATAAGAGGACCACGGAATAAAAGGTAGGGCCAATGTACGAGTAGTTTACCCCCAGTCGATTGATGGAGTCACTCTCACGTGTTCCGTGATTCTTTCTTTGATTCTTAGCATCTTAGTGATTTTTGTATTCCACTCTGAATTCCATTCTCGTCTCACTGACTTCACAAAACCGTTTCATCTCTTTCAAATCTCAACGTAAACATCTAAAGTCTAAACTAGGTTCTTTTCTTGCTGCTCAGTCGACAAGTAACAAGGCATCTTTAACTACTGTGGTTTATTTTATTTGAATTACAACTAGTAATTTTTAATAGCTTTTTGAGCTCCTAAATATTTGTTATAATTTTATCTGTTATTTTATCTGCTATCTGATATTTTTATTTGTTATTATTTTCGTCTTTTTCAAGTCCGTCAAGTCGCCGCTTCAGACTTGGCAAAGGCGAAAATAATAGAAAAAGAATTAGACTAAATAATAGTAACTAAAATAATAATAAAATAAAAATAAACTTGAGTTGAAATAATTAAATAATAAAATCTAGGCAGCATTGGGATAGTAGGTAGGTTATATAATCAGATAGGTAGGATTCATTAGATCAGTTCTTGTTGAAGATGGATGACACCCGAAACCGGTCCGAGAGCTACAGCAGCAGTGTACGAGGAAAGTCGGTATACTGTATGTTTCATATTAATAATACTAACCTCTGTGGTAATGACGAAATGCATGAAATAAGTTAGTACTAAGACCAAAAAAGTTGCTTATTTGCAAAAAAAAAACAAAAAGAAACAAAAGGCAGCTAAATATTTTTCATTATCAATGTGATATTAGCTTTATTAAGTAAAATGTCATTTTCATGTATTAGCTTTTGATTAAAGGGTAATGAAGGAAATCTCATAATCCCTTGAATAGCAATGGGGCTAATGCTAAGCTAAAAAAATCTATCTAATGAGTTCTACACAACAAAAGTGTATGCGAAAGTCTCATTAGTTTTAATTTGTTCCCTTTACTTTTTATTTTAATGACAATTTTGCATAAAGTTGAAAAAAACATCCTCTGTCTCGTTAAAAATTAATTGCCAGAATCAAGTTTATGGTTGACTAAATTGATACTAATAGTAGATTAAACAGTAATTTTCATGAATGAATGCTCTTTTATTTTACTATATTTTTTCTTTAAAATGATATGTTTAATTCATTAATTTATTTGAATAATAAGAAACAATGTGTGACCCTAAAGGGTGAATATAATTAGTTATCTTTTAAAAATGTAATATTATTTAGACTCAAAGTAGATTAATTGTAAAAATATATTTCCTTTTGAAAAACCATTCAACAACAAAGTTTGTTGAGAATTTATTTTTTTTTTGAGAAAAAAAATAAATAGTTTTATGCAATGGTATATTTATTATTATTTATGATTTGTAAATGCAAGAAAATTTAATATGATAAAAAGATAATATGGATTTTGAATGCATGCATGTTGCTTGTTGAAGATTGAATGCAATTTCTACAAATAGTAAATTTGAAGTTTTCCTGTTGACTCAAAACCATTTATATTGGAAATACCACTCAAGAACAGTTGAAAAAGTGTCTAGAATATCATTTTAATTGTGAATAGTGGTAGCACAGTATTTTAATCTCTCACGAAACTATCAATACGGGATAAGACTTCGTCAAAAGTGAACACTGTTTTATTATAGGGAGCATTTAACAATGATTTAGTGTTATCAGAACCAATTTTTATTGACAAGGTCTTTGAAAAGATAAATTTTTAGCAAAAAATTATACTGGTGGATTACATATTCCACACACATCGGAGCCAGGTTAGCTCAGTGGTTAATGTACTCGTCTCTGAACTGATAGAACTGGAGTTCGATCCTAACCTGGTCCTCGATTTATTCATGCGGGAGGTGAATAAATCTGACCACGTCGTTCCTCGGAGAAGGACGTTAAACCGTCGGTCTCGAGACTGTACGATGTCTGGTACGATTTAAAGATCCCTACTCTAAATACACTTGAGTAAAACAAAATTTAGGAGTCCCACTGTAGAATCAATCTTCATTGTGTGGTATCACAAAGGGCCATTGCAAGAATATTTGCACTGCCGGAAGAAGCCTATGGGCCACCGGTGCCATAGAGCTCCTCTCTCCTGCTGGTATGGTAATAAGTCAATGTGTCAGGCTGTATGACTTTTAGATACCCGATTTGAGTATGCTTCTTTTTTTGTGTATGTTTCTTTTTTTTTTGTATACATAATGTACGTCTCCAACCGTCTCTGAACCAGTGCGCTTAGTTTCGCACTCTCATCTCTCCTGAAGACGGTTCAAACCAAAAATTAGAAAACTGTAGGTGTGTTTTTAATTTCTCAATGTTCTTTTTCTACATTGAACTATATATATAAAGTTCCCAAATAAACTAAAGAGAGACACAAGAGATAAGTACAACAACAATATCAAATTCCTGATATAATAAAAAAGAACAGAATGAATACACAGCTGTCTATGAATACACAACTAACGTTGCAGCCAAACCTCTAGCAGATCAGAAAATAAGTAGATTTATAAAACGATATTGTAGAAAAAAAGCATAGAATAGAATGAAAATAAGGAAAGTATAAAAAGTAAAAAAGATTGTTATAAGTGCGAAACTAAAACAAAAGGAAGTAATAATGAATAAAAATATAAACATTAGTATATTTTTGATGTATAATATAAATATTTTTGAAAAAATTTGTATACATCTTAATGTTCATTTAGTTCGTTTTTTATTGTTTTTAATATTTACTTTATTTTTTTACAAAATGTTCCCTATTTACTTTTGTTTTGTTTATTTTATTTATTTTTCTGGTCTCCAGACTTCCCTCTCATTACAGGGAAAAATCCCTGAAGCTCTATCGGTGGTATTTTGTCCGCTCCGGCAGAGCACTGCATACCGGAGTAAGGCTATTTACTCAATGGGGTCGCCTGGTATTGAGGCTCCGTTCATAATACAGAAACCCCTGTATCATCCATCCTTCGGCACGGATCGCATAACACCTTAGATTGGGGCTGGGATAAAAGGAGGGGATTTGGGGATTAGGAAGGATGGGAAACGAAGGTGGTCAGGCCCAGCCCCTGATCTCCTTCTCCTCCTCTTTCGTTTGTCCCTGCATATAGTAGGTTAACAGGGTAGCCTCGTGAAGGCCGAAAGTCGGAGTTGAGTGCTAGAGGCGCTTAATCACTCCATTACTACCCCTCAGTGAAACTAACCCAATAACTAACTATATAATAACCTATATACATATGCATTTGCAAAATATTGTAATAAACAGTTGTAGCTTTATGTATGTGTACAACATTAAAGTGAATGTTTGAAATTTTTGCAAATATGACTGTGATATTCTGAAAACAGTGAATTTTTTTTACAATACAATAGACATAGGAAAAACACTTTTAACGTTGTAAGTAAAAATTCCTTATTAAGATTAGAAAGACTCGATAGCTATTTCACCCTTAGTAAGTATTACACAATAGATTTCAGTTATTCAGTGTTTTCTTTGGAGTTGTGGCAGTAAATCAGTAAGTCTCATAAAAAACTAGCTTAAAGCTGATATTTTTGAGTTTCATTTGTTGACTCTTTAATTTTTTGTGCTTTTTTATATATAAATATAAATGTAAATAAATCATTGAACGAGAAATATTTATTTTGAGATTTAGCACTGTAACTGTTAGAATGACGCTGAGATTCCATCATTCAGTGGATGAATATATTTCTTTTAAAAAGTGATGTTTCTGTAGTATTGATCATTTGTTTCAGATCCGTTTGGCTGTGGTCATTGTTTATATTTAGTGTGGTTTCCGAATGGAAGGGAATTGAAGGAACCTTAAATACAAATAGGGAAAACCCTAGAATGAATGTCGTCATTAATAGCAAGAGTGGATCTGTGGCAGCCAATTTGACTTCTTCTGGAATGGGAGTGTCTTCAAGAGATAGGGAGGGCAAAGTGGTCTCGTGGAGAGGCTCAAGAGAATCTCCTTACTATGAACTCAGCGGGGCCTCTAAAACTTCTGATGTCACACTAAATGACAATTATAATTTCATTGATAAAACTGACGAAGCTGTTGATTTAGGAAACAACATGCCGTATAATTCAAGAAAACAAGAAACAGATAACTTGTTTTCAGATGTTCATCCAATTATTATAACAAGGCAAGATAAATTAGAAAATATGGAAATGAAATCACCAGATATTAAAAGATTATACAGGAAAACTAAAACAACGCCATACAGATCGAGCTTTAACGACGCAGAAGCGAAAGAGAGTGACTTGGAGCCTTGGGTCGGCTTTCAGAAACCGTATATGCCAAATAGAGGATTTCCTGTTAACGATGATATAGCTGATTTTGCCCAGTTTTTAAAGGAACGAAAAAAGAAAGAGAAGGCTTGTAAATCAAAAGTTTATGATAGTGGATGGGATGCAGCTTTAAAGGAGGATACGTTGATAGGGGACTCTGCGGAAGGTTTGAAGTTAGGTCAAGGGCCAAAAAGGGGTTTTAAAGAGTCTATTGGGTTAAGACCTGGAAAAAATTCTAAATTAGGATCAAAACGAAGTGAGAGTTACCTGAATATTTGGTCAAAACAAAGAAGAGATGACAATGTAAACGATTCGTTTGGAGATGAAGGTAGAACTGAAGGAATTGGATTTGAAAGGAGTTCTGAAGAACCTGAGTTAGACTCAAATCAGTCATTGGAAGACAATGGAGTTAGCCCTGCCACTCACTTTGTCAAAGATAAACCCCTCAAGCTGGCCGAACCCCTTCTCTACAATGACTCGCACGTTGTATCATCCCTGATATATTCCATGATCCCCTTCAGGTCTCCCTTGCTTAGTCTTCTTGATCCAGACCAACACGCCAAGTATATCATGATCAAAGTCGACCCTGTGCTATCTCCCTCGAATAACTTTCACAACACCATGCTAACGGATGATCATTTAATACGAGAGGATAAGCTAGAGCAGAACATCATTGAGCTCCTCGATAAATCTCTCAACAGTGATAGTCTTCATTCACCTACAGACTGCTCTTTTAACGCTAGATGCCTTCTCAAAAAGAAACACAATCTTAAATCTAAGCAAAATGAAGTATATGATATTTCAAATGAAGGAAAACAGAAAATTAAAAGTGGTGTCATTTCCTTCTCGTGAGATCTGTGGCCTAACTATTTCAATAAAATACTATTTTAATTGATTCTTTTGTTTATAAGTCTCATTATAGCTTGGAACTTTTAATAATTTGTGCAACAAGTTTATGCTATAATTTAAATAATAATTTTTTTCTTCAGTCATATTCGATTAAATATTTTAAGTATTAACTTCTTAAATTATTATACTATCTTGTTCTTTAAATTTGTTACATTTTAAATGAGGATTTTCCACTGAAAAGTTGTTTTTATCATTAACTGTATCAGGCATCACCTTTAAAGCTCATCTATGGGCAGAAATGTTACACTCTGAAGTTTATTCCAGTAAGAAACTATAGTACCTGTACATAGTTGAAACTGACTGCATTCAAAACTTTCACATGAAAAATCAATAACAAACAGGAGTAATATTAAACCTCCGATTTACAGCAATAAAAGAAGAACACACGATTTCAGGAGAAGAACTGCCAACTCTGCATGTTTTGAATTTTTTTCCAAGGGTAAGATTGAGAATCTGTTAAAAAAGCTATTCGTCTGACGCTTCTTTTTCAAGAGAATATTGTGTGTCTCTAATGATTCTACATAGGAAGTCCTAATTGATTTGCATATTCAATTCTTAGAGTAATGTTAAATTATAACTATTTGCAATTATTACGTATAACTGATTTAATATCAATTAATGTTTATAATTACCATATAATATTATCCTATATACTTGTAAAATCATATTGATTTTGATTCCATATTAGTTTGTACACGGTCTGAACTGAATAAATAATAAAATATATACGCCTTTGCAAAGATCGAACCCACGACCTTTGCATTAGAAGTCTATAGCGCTAAGCTCTGTGTGGTTACCAATCTGTGATTTACGAAAATATTTAAGTGTCCACGAAGAAAAAAATAATGGCCCTTTTTTTATATTTCATGAACATAAAAAAAGAAAAAAATACGAATCTTATCAAATATTAAAAGTTTTAAAGCACCGTTTATTATTATTGTATATTTGAAAACAAAGCCTTTACGTTTACGCATCAAGTGTTCATGATTCAATATCAAAAACGAATATATAGTGCAAAATTGTAGCTTCTGGCTAGAAAAATGCGGAGTTCGTGGCAACACTGCTACAGGAGGCTGACAGTCAGCGTTGCTCGTCTGTCGACTTGACGAAAGGCATGTCCGTTCCGCATCTTGTTCCTCTTTGTGAACAATGGTCATGTTGTAACTCTTGCCTAGTATTATATTTTTTTTTATTTTGATAGTGCTCTTTGTTTTTGAAATTATATTCATATGGGAGATGGCTATTTAGGATTTATTATATGAATTTCACTATTTTTAAAATCCAGTAAAATCTAGTAAAGCATCGTGAACTGATCTAGTAAAATTGAAGAATTAACATTTGCTAACGCCCAAGGGACCTTGTTGCAATAAGTCCCAAGACCTGATATAAATAACCTTTCTTAGTATAAGTCCACAAGTTATGCAACATTTATACAATTAAGTATTAACACTTAATTACACCTAAAGATGAAGCCTTAGCTATTTGATGATGACAAAGTGGCTTCGACACCAAACAGATTTAATGTTATTAGTTTTTGATTTAAATTATATTGATTTAATTATAATAAATTTAGAAAGAGGAAATTTAATTAATAATAGGGAGAGTATGAAATGGTTATGTAATATATTAGCAAGTGATATTTATGATATAACAAGTTTGATACATTAACAATTTGATAAGTTTTAGAAATTATCAAATTAATATAAGTCAAATATTAGAAGCATACAATTATATCCGTTATCGAAAAACACTTTGTTATAATACCTATATTTTCTTTTTTTGATATACCTATTTCTATAAAAATTATTGAGTAAGACTCCTGATGCCCCGGAAGGTATAGGAAAGATTTTCTTAATAAAACTAATTCTCTCTAAATTAAGGAGTTCAGGACAAATTGCATTGGTTGTAGCTTTTCTAAGGAATTGGTGTCACATTAATGTAGAAGAGCCCATTCCAAATTCAAGTTTCCTTTAAATGTTAGAAAAAATTACTTTTGTAATTTTAATAAAAAAATTCTCTAACAGATACTTAGTAAGGGATGAAAAAATAATTATTTGGGACGATGAGGACAGAAAACTGTTGAAACAGTCTACAGGACTCTCAGAGATATACGAGGTGTGTAAATAAAGTAGTGAGACTGGCAACGTCACTTTCGATCTGGCAACGCTGGAGACGCGTGGCCTTGAGTAGCGTCAGGTGCACGTGTGATGCGCCTCCAGTATGAATCTGAACTCGCCACAGTCATTTGTTTGTCCGTAGCGTTGGTTTTCGTGAAATGGTTTTTTCTTGAGCGCTTTAAAAATGAGTGACCTCAAAGTTGAGCAGCGGTGTGCAATCAAATTTTGCTTCAGACTTGGACTTTTGAAAAACTTCAGGAGGCCTATGGAGAACGTGTTTTATCAAGGGCACAGGTTTTTCGGTGGTTTAAGGAATTTTCAGAAGGAAGAGAGTCGATTGAAGATGAACCACGAAGCGGAAGGCCTTCAAGTGCAAACACCGATGAAAATGTCAACAGAGTACGGAACCTTGTGCGTTCAGATCGACGCTTGACAGTCAGAATGATCGGGGAACAGTTGAATTTGAATCACACCTCCGTTCATCACATTTTGACCAATGAATTGGAGATGAGAAAAATTTGTGCGAAAATGGTTCCGAAAAACCTTTCCCAAGACCAAAACGATCTCAGAAAGGGAAGGAGTTTTTGGCCAGTAAAAACATTCCTGTTGCTCCTCAGCCTCCTTATTCACCAGACTTGAGTCCTTGTGACTTTTTCCTCTTCCCGAGATTGAAAAATCACCTCAAGGGAACTCATTTCGGGACACTACAAAACATACAAACTGCTGTAACCGACCAGCTGAAGGCCATTCCAGAATCCGAGTTCCAGCAATGCTACAATGATTGGAAGGACCGTCTCCAGCGTTGTGTGGCTTCCGAAGGGAACTATTTTGAAGGTGACAATATCACATTGTAATTATATTTGAATAGAAAATTTAAAAAAAATCAGTCTCACTACTTTATTTATACACCTCGTATGTGACAATGAATTGTGTATATGTGTGTGTGTTTGTGTGTGGTATTGCCTTGGATTTTCATTTCTAATAGCAATCACCTCTTGATCACTCAAGACTTTGAACTATATTCAACAGATGCTGAACCAAGCATTTGAAACACAAACTCGTTATAGCAAACAAACTGTTAAAACTTAACTATAAACTGGAAAGGTTAACTTTCAAAATTTAACTCAAAATCAATAAATGTTGCTAGATTTTATTTGAGTTTATTACACCTGAATTAGATAAGTATAATGAATATTTTCAATAATATTGTTTACTTTACAGTACGTTCATATACGTGAATTGTTCAATTTAAAATCAATCGCATCTTTGAATGTTTCATATTCAGAGAAATAGTCATTCTTAGGTCATAATAAAAACAAAACTGTCATGGAAGAATTAATAATATTTATTTAAAAAGAAATGATAGCCAAATGAAGTCGATAAGTATAGTATAGTATGAAAATATACTATACTATTATACTATGAAAATATTATTTTCGTATAAAATATTATAGTATAGTATAGTATAGTATGTTAATAGCCATCTTATATGTAGACTATGTGCTGCTATAGTAGTGATACTTCAGGGAATAGAAATAACAGGTAGATTCAAAACATTTATATCTCAATTAACCTCAATGTAAGTGGAGAAGGTACTTTGACACATGTGGGCTACATCCCGCGGCATGTTTCGATCCGGCATGGAAGTCATACCCAGTGGCTTACTGTGATCAAATACACAATACTCTATCAATCGGTTCTGCTCCTTATAGGCAAAGTGATAAAGCAGACCAAATACAAAATATTACTTATCTCAATACTATACAGTAAAAAGGTATTGTTATAGGAATTATAAACAACATAAGGGATAATTATCATTCTTTCAGCTATCTGGCTTAAAAATTCTTTTAATTATTTCTTGATCCCTTTTGTATTTGACTTTCAGAATAAAATAGTGATGAACAAGAGTTAGTGTGATCCGCAAAACGAATCAATGGTTACATTATCTAATGTACTAAAGTTGCAGCTTTATCAAACTACTCTTATAGTTTGAGAGGAAACCACCATAAGCATACAAGTTCTGAAGGAACGCTACTTGAACCAAGTCACTTAGAAATTAATTTATAATACGTCTGCATTGTGTAAGGACGTTATACGCACACTTTTACTATAAGTAAAGTGGAGTGATTGTGAAGAAATCTCCAAATCTTAAAGGAATTACATGTTTTGAGGTACCTGAAGTCTTTTTATGAAGTTTTTTTGATGATGTCTGTATGTGTGTGTGTGTGTGTAGATGTTTGTGTGAGAATATATCCAAAATTTGTAGCCACGATACGGTACAGAATCATTGAGGGATGAAATTAATATTTTACAAAAAAATGAGTCTCATAATATAGATGAACCCTATTGTTTGGGAGTAATTATACATGATGGAAAAGCCACTTTTTTCAAAAACCTATTTTTAGACAACATTTTTGTTCTCCTTAGCTACTAATTCTAGAGTCTTGAAATTTTAAAAGCAGGAGAGATCGCCTTCTGGAATCCGGCGCTGAGAGCAGGAACAATGGAGTTATTCAAAATTTTTATAATGCAAGAAAAAGATAACCTTTTTACTGGACGTAGGGGACTCCCTCCAAACGTACTTTCAATGAAATCTGGATATCGAAATATTCAGTCAAACGAATACAATTATTACTCTATATATCATTAAAGGTAATGAAAAAGAAGATTGGAAGATTCCAGCGTTAACGCTGTAAATTTTAAAGCGCTCTCTAAATTGAGAAAAAATTGATCATCATAATTATGATTATGAAATCAGTTTATTGACGTCGGCAATGATTAAGACTATAAAATAACATTTCTTATTACTTTTCATTACTGTTCTCAATTATTTTTTAGATTGTAAATCATTCATTTTTGCATGTCCATCATTATTGATTATCTTTTGTGTACCATCAACCAGTAATCACGTATCACAGTTTGTGAATCGCTGACCCAGGAAAAAATGACCTTAGGAATATCGATCAGCTGTCATCGTTAGTGGTAATTTTATTATTTTTATTGTAAGTAGTGGTAATTATTTTTGTAAACTGTCCAGTCCAGTTTCTACCAAGCTGTAAAGCTTCTGATTTCATATGACTGTGTTGAAATTAGTGACAAATTTCAGTTCTGAAAAGATTTGTACGTTAAAAGAAGTTAGGACAATAATAAACAAACAAAAACGACCTTAACAGTCATTCTGAATAGCTCTCAATTCAAATAGTCTTTGTTTGATATTTGACATCAAATTGCGATTATTCAGAAGCTCTAAACTCTCATTCTTAATAACAACTCAGTTTTCGATTAATAATGAATTTTCGGTTTACATATTTATAGATATTATTTATTTGAGTGATGTGATTAAATTATTAATTAATTTTAACAATTTAGTTTTTTATTAAATGTTTTAATCAAGTTAGGGACCATTTTTTATTTTGACATAATTTATTAAGTTTTTATTAATATGCTTAATACATTAAATTATTAATTAGTACACTTAATTTTGCTCTCAAACACCAATTTGGAAACACTGGTATGATAGTAGATCAGTATGTGTGTAACAAAACGCAATGTATTACTGAAGCAACAGATCAAATCTAAAATAGACGGAGAAAATATTAACGTAATTTGATGTGTATATGAAAAAAAATGTCAACGATATTTGTATATAAAAAACTCATTTTTATGTTTTGTGTATTATGTGCTCACCTATGGAGCAAATATGCGGCCTAGTTTTACTTCCGCATCTATTTACTCTAGACGAGCTACATTATCAGATAACTACTATAATACTATTTGAATTTTAAATGCTTACGAATATATTATTGAAGAAGTGTGAACAAGACGTATATAAATGTAACTATTACTTTCATTACCTTTAATGATATAATATGAGGGTAATGAATGTGTTGCGTTTGATATGAATATTTCAAAATACAGATTTCATTGAACGTACACGTTTGGAGGGAGTCTCCTGCGTCCAGTAAAAAAGTGTTCACAAATTACTTTCCCTGTTCGTGTGTATGTTTTTTTCCTCAGGGGCAGTGCCTCTGCCATGAAGGAATTTATTTCACCTGTATGTTCTGCTTAAAGCAACACATAGATTATATTACATTGTGTCTATATGTATGTGTGTATCGCAATAATTCACAATAACACGGGAAATAACAATCAACGTTCAAACCACAACAAGAAATGAGAAAAAAAGACTAAGATATTTCAACCATAAGGGGTGGTATTCGACACAGTCAAAATCCAACTGAATCAAAGATATAG